>CM033792.1:28978338-29370503 GCA_019656835.1 Rhododendron ovatum | reverse complement strand
TCTTTACTTCACATCTAATAGGACTTCTTTCCTTGTTCGGCCGTCTCATGGCCGAACAAAGGGACTGGGCCAGTTACCTCACATGTAACTAGTCCTTTAATAATCTGAACCATTCTTTTCTTTAGGGGGTTCCCCTCCTATTCGGCTCTCTCATAGCCGAACAAGGTACTTTGAACAGTGACTTCACGTGTCACCGGTCAATTGTGTTGACCTTTCATAAGCTCCATGCTCGGGCACTTCTTGGGACTGCTCGGGAATACCTCCCTACAATGAGCTATGATGCAAATTAGATCAAAATATATATGTTTTTGTATAAACATTTTTTCCCTGAAGTGTGATGTTCTCCCACTATTTGTTTGTTTGTGCAATACTTCCGTTTTTCTTTTTCCGGCATTCAAGCAGGCGACTATACCTCTTCTTTCTCCGGTGTTGGAGCAAGCAACATCACTTGTTAGAATTGAAGGCATATTATACCATTTTTGTATCATACCATTCTAAACCAAAGAATTGATTTCAGTAGCCTATCATATGACCCCTATTTTCTGGCAAGTATGGTCAAACCAAGTATTCCACTCCTTGATAAGTCCTCAAACTATTCTACTCCAAACTACAAGTTCTTCAAGTCCAAGTGACTCAAATATTTCAGCATCCTCTTCAACATCACAAGGTCCATTTTCTACTGCTGTTAAAGTTTGACTCTAATCCAGTAATCATTTTCCTATTTAACATACCTTGAATAGTAACAAATGCTAAACTCCACTCGACCCCTGCATTTTATGTAGTCAGCCACTTATACCGAGCTCTTTTGGAAACTAATTTTAGAGCTGGCACCAGGTCGAAACATCGAAGAAAATGCCTGATGTTCATCAATTCTTCAAAATCTCCTCTGCACAACATGATATCCTTCTCATTATTACATAATAAAATGTCCTAGAAATGAAAGCTGAGCAAAACCGCAAGTTCAACGACTTCAGTCGATTTCAGTCTGGAAGTCGTTTGCATCATTTACTACATGCAGCAAGTTACTCAAGAAATCCTTAATTGATAGCCATGCCATTTTGTTTCCTATAAACTTGAAACCAAGGTTCAACAAAAATTAAAAAAACAATTCAAAGCAATACAATAAAATATTTAACTTTCATCACAGCGGTACAACCTAATATTTAGATACAAAAACTTGAGGATGGCCAACAACTTTGATCTTACACTCAGAGTGACTACTCTTCATCTCCAATGCAAACCTCTGTAATAAATCTATGGTTCCCTCCAATTCATTTCCAGATAAATCTATTTCAATCAGGTTTTTGAGACTCCCGGTGGAAGTCGGAATCTGACCAGAGATGCTATTTCCAGCCAATCCCAAAATCGACAGTTCTTCCAAGTGGCCTATTTCTTGGGGAATGCCATGTGATGTTGAGTTGTAGCTCAAATTTAGCAAGGTGAAACCACTCAGTATCCCAATTGAGGCTAGTATCCGCCTTAAATGCGATTTCCTCCCATATATAACTTTGAAAGAACCTTCGAAAGATTGCCAACAGATTCTGGAATTACTCCCTCTAGATGATTTTCATCAACAGCAAGGTAGCTTAGATGGGTACTTATTGTCAGCCTAGTAAGAAAATCTAAACCATTATCCCCAAAGCCAACAATCCTATTGAACCCAATGCTGTACCATTGGAGCTCTGGAAGGTTTCCTAATCCTGGTGGCACCGTTCCATGAAAGAGATTGTTTCCCAAGCGAATCATTTGTTTCCTCGGGAGGTTGTGCAGAGACACAGGAATGTACCTGAGAATTTATTCATGCGAAATTTGAAAGCTAGAAGATTTGGGAGTGTATCTCCAACATTTCCAATGCTTGGTATTCTACCCCACAAACCATTGCAGGCCAGGTTCAAATGAACAAGCATAGACATGTTGTATATGCATGGGGGAACTGTACCTATTAAATTGTTGATGGTGAGATCAAGTCGCTCCAAGTTCTTCAGACGCAATAAGTCTCCTGGTATCTTGCCATCTAGTCTATTGGTGCCTAAATTTAAACTGATGATTGATTGGCTAGGGATGGTGGAATTGAACCGAAAAGTAGATTTTTTCCCAACTTCAGAACTTGGAGCTTTGTGAGATAACTGAGCTCGTTAGGAATACTTCTTGAAATCTCATTCTTCTCCAAGTCAAGGATCTTGAGTTCCATCCATTGACTTATATTCGACAGTATCACACCTTGGATGCTATTGGAACTCATATTGAGGACCCTCAGGCGAAATGACGCAGCGAAAAGTACACGAAGGCTAGATATCATTTTAGCAGACAAGATAATTACTCGAATCCACAAGTAGCCCTTGAAATTCACAAGGAAAAGAGATAGAAACTCTTGAATTAATATTGATTGGAAAGTTGATTTGCCCTTTGGCTGACAATCTTATTTATACTAGTTAAAGGAAAAAGATAGACCCAACCTTTGACCTTTCCAACACATGATTCTTGGACTTCTAACAAAGACCTTTAGACTCCTAAGACTCAATACAAAGAACTTAACTAAATGACCCTTTCACAAACTTACTTAATATAATACCAGCTTTGAAACTTTCAAACTTTAAAAGACACCTTGGAACTTATTACTAATTCTTTGACTTCCTTTTTAACTGGAGCAATGAAAAAGATCAAGCCCTGGCAACTGGAACAACCATAACTTACACTTACCAATAGTGTATTTTGATTTATCTCGAAATCAAAAAGATTCCATGTTGTATTTTATATTGGAGAGAGAAAATTACGTTGAGAAAATTTATTTTATGAGAATTTTGAGGGCAAGTGACTAGAATGCGGGATCAAAATTATATATAACCAAAAAAATTACACTTACCCATAGTTAGTGTATTTTCCAACTCAGTGGCCTGGGTTAAGTGACCCCACTTGCCCCGCATAGGTGAGTAACACGCGAGTTCACCGGGGGCGAATTGCGTGTATAAGAATTCGGTACGAGTCATTTTTGTACTCCATGAAACAAAAATGAAGGGCTCATGTGAATCTGAGCCCTTAATTTTTGTTTTATGGGCACTTTCATGTTTTCTCTTCATGGACCCTATCAAGCCTCTTATTTCCTCGTTCTCAAATTTCTTTCGAAGATATTGACATTTGACCCTCATTTTTATGTCTCGTGAGTTTTAATAAGAAAAATAGTTTGACTTTCAAACTCCGAATTGCAGATAAATATGTTTGTCCTACGAGTGCCTTGTGTTTAAAACACTTCTCAAGAGTTCTATTTTGAACCAGCAAAGGTTATTACTTCTTACCAACATTTATAAGCCACAAATGCAAATCATGTCAATTTCCATTAATTGAAGCTCTAGCAATGATAGGTGTTGATTATCTTGACTGGGGCATGGACATGGAAGAATGGGAACTTGGGTATTCGGAGCTTCCACTCCATCTATTAGCCGAAGAGGAGGAAAAAAGAAAGAAATGAAAAAGACGAAGTCGGTGTGGGAAGAGGGAGACTATTTGTGGTTTCCCAGTTATTTCTCAATTGGATTTTAGAAAACGGAGCAACACATATTCTTTGGACCTGGGTCTGCTACCCCAAAGGGACTGCAGGGGCAGCTGTGCCCCAATGCTACGCCGTTTTGACGCACAAAGTTGATGTGCCAGCACCACCCCTTTAATTCTTGTTTGGCCAACAATTTGCATCACCTAACTCCAATTTTATTCACGCTGGAAGAAAAAGAGAGGCAACTAAGATTCATTCAATGAAACTATTGAACATGTGTTGTTTGATTGTTGTTGGACTCGTGCTGTGTGGTTTGGGAGTCATATAAAGTTGAATGTAGGTAATGGCCCTCCTAATTCAGCTAAAGGTATAGACATCTCAAGTGGTGGATGCTTTGAAAGGCAAGGAGCACAATCAGTTTTTGAGCAGAGTGGTTACAATAGCGTGGTATATATGAAATCAAGGAATGAATTTGATTTCTCATCTAACCCAATTGATCCAGAGAAGACGATGAGAAGAGCTGGAGAAGCCCTTCGAGAATTCATGGATATTAGGGTCCCAGGTTTGGTTCGCATGGATAACCCTCCCACTGTGGACAGTCCTTCCCGGTGGAGGGCTCCAAACCAAGGTTGCTTTAAATTGAATTACGATGTTGCTATTAAAAAGAATGGGAAGGATGCAGTTTGTGCAGTGGTGCAGAGAGATTGGAAGGGAAAGATTCTGAATGGAAGTGCGAATCATGTTAAAGTATCCAGTCCTCTTCAGGGAGAGTTGCTAGCGATTCGGTTTGCTTGTGGAATGGTCAAATCTATGGGCTGCAGAAGAGCGTGCGTAGAATCAGATAATCAGCAAGCCATCAAATTGAGTGTGTCCGAATTATTCCCCCATGGGATGTGGCCTCCATTGCGATGGATATCAGAGAATTGAGGAAGGAGTGTGAGATAGTCTTCAATTGGGTTAGCAGGGTTGCCAATGGACTAGCACATGTTGTGGCTTCTAAGGCGCTCAGAGATTTACTTCCTTGTAATTGGGTGGCTAGTCCACCTCCTACTGTTTTTTTTTTGTTCTAGCTTCTGAATTTTCCTTTTTTGTGTAGCCCTGTGGGCAAGATTTTGAATGTCAAAAAAAAAAAAAAAGAGATCTATGTTCGACCAAACTTTTGACATTTTGCTTTTTTTTTTTTTCTTTTTGTAGTGTTTTTAGAATTTCAATTAAGGATCGAGGCATTTCTACTAATGATTAAGTTGTTGAGAAAGAATTTGTTGCAATCAAATTGTTAGGTGTTTCTGGTATTGAATAATTTGTTGAGAAAAGTTAAGTTGTTTCTGGTAATGAATAAATTGTAAAATATTGAAACTTGTTGATTAGTGTGAACGAAATAGTAAAATATTGAAACTTGTTGATTAGTGTGAACAAGATGAAAAGAAATTCCTAAGTTTTTTCCATTTTTTCTAGTAAAAACATGGCCTAAAAGTGAAATAGGCCAAAAGTGATTGAGTGTTATTTTTGTTACTTTTTTTTTATTTTTTATAATTGTTTTCACATTAATTTTTTCTATCATTATTTTTTTTCCTTGTCAAATCGAATTGAATTTTGAATGAGAAAAAAGGTCCGAATGATATCTCGTTAAATCATTTCAAGTTTAACTTATGCTCACCTCAATCAATCTTGAGGACCTAATTTCACTCCACTAGTGAAATCAATTAAAGTTGAAAAAGGGTCTCGTGTACTGAACTGACCCTATCAGCTCAAATTTATGAACGGGAGAAGTACTTTTTCCCCCCTTATTGTCGTTATATTTTAGATTTATCTTTGTAACAGTGATTGGATTATTAATTACATGTTGCAAGTGTTCACCATTTATGGGGAGAAACGCAAAGAAGTTTTCCTTTCATGACCTTGTATGTGGTGCCACTCCAAGCCAAACAAGGATTTAGGGGTAAAAGTTAGTCTACCTATTTAAGCTCGAAACGACAACGTTTAAGGGCACAGCTACCCTTGTTTCCCTTTGGGGCAGCAGGCCCCCGAGTGCATTAGACAACACTTTATTTTTTCTTCTTTTAATCTTGATAGTGGAAAAAGAGTATTAATTAGTAGATATACTTTAAAACCATCAATATTGCAAATCTTGCTTGCGTTTGGGAGAAATATTTTAGTGCCGGATGGGTATATCCCACGTGGTACCTGCTCGACACATTCGGACCGTCCAATACACTTTTGGACGGCTCGGATTAAAACCTTCTCTGATCTTCTCTCACCTCAACACTTTCTCTCTTATTTTTCTCTCTCCAAATCCGAGCCGTCCAAAATTACAATAGACGGCTCGGATGCGCCCAACGGGCACCACGTCGTACCCGCCCGGCACTTAAATTTTTTCCATAAGTTTGCGCATATACATGCGTAGTTTATACTTTGGATGAGAGGATTTGGAAAAGGCACAAAAAAAAGTGGCCACATTTTTAAAAAATTAAGGAAAAGTAAGTGAAAAGATTCCAAAAGCGTTGACGTGCATTGATGAAGATGGAGAACAATGTCTCATAAAAAATAGAACAATTAAATTGCTATTATCTTATAAATCGTACGAGGTCAGAATCACCAAAAATATATTTAGTTAAATTTTAAATGAAATTATTTTTCCATAAATTAATACTATCATTGCCATATTAAATTGCCATCAACTTATTGAAAGGAGCTAACCGATTTACTAAAATTAATCACAAGTGTTTTGATCAAAATAATCGGTCCATTTTTGTAGGAGATGTCGGTCGATGAGATGAAAAGCCAATTAAAACTTTTATTTGCATTCAAGGCAGAGTTAAACATTTAAGACTCAATTATGAAGTTTAACTAAACCAAACCAAACAAAACTAAATCAAACCGTGGTTGGATTAATTTTATAATTATTCTGCCGTGTCAAACAAGTTCTGCAAAAATATTCTACCAAGAAGGACTCTCTCTCTCTCTCTCTCTCTCTCCCTCTCCGTTGCTATTTTTGAAGGTTTAATTTGCAGCATAGTGGTCCACCACCGCATCATTTCTCATAGCTAGATGTGTATGTTCTGTAGCAACATCTTCATGATCAAGAGCCTTGAATGCTTGCCTCAGCATTTTGATTCTCTAACACCGTCCCTTTTAGCGAGAGAGATTGGTCTCTGCTCTTGGGGACGTTATGTATCCTTTTGTTAACCCCTAACATCCGGTCGTTTGACTAAAAAAAAAAATGTAAAAAAGATTCAGCTAATGCATATAAAAGGTCAAATACTTCAGTTGTTTTGGCTTACTTTTGGCTTTAGGAACTTTTTCAAATTTTGATCGATAGTTTTTGATACTCATCCGCGAAGACAAATATAACAATAAGGATATGGGTACATATGAAATGTACATACCATATACATATGAGTTTTGTGGGGCCCACTTCGAGTCCTACAAAGATAATTTAAACCACCCATTATTTTTAAAATATTTATTTTTGGAGCCCTGTAAAAAATCAACTCAACCCGATATCAGTAAGGATTTTTTCTAAATTTATGGGGGCGAAACTACTTAACTGCTTAGTTTCACCCCTACAAATTCAAAAAAAAAAAAAAACCTTACCTTTATCGGGTTGAGCTGATTTTTTACAGAACTCTATAAAAAAATATTTGAAAAATAATAAATGGTTCGGATCATCTTTGTGGGCCCCTAGGTGAGCTCCACAAAATTCATATATACATGGTATGTACATTTCATATGTACTCATAACAGCACACTCCAAATATGATGATGTAAAAAAAAAAGAGGAAGAAGTTATAGCATGTGAAGTTTTTTTCTGGTGCACGATATGTAAAGAATTACTTGCTTTATGGTGTAACATTTTCGTTTCTCAATGTACCCAGCCGGGGGAGTCAAATTAAGAAAAATGCAACGAATAAAAATGAAATGGTAGCATGAAGGCTTTGTAAAGGGTATTTTGGTCTCACCAAAACTAGTTTTTCTCTTTGCCCAATACTCCAGCTAACCTAGTTCCTGATTTCACTATTTCCCGTGTTGGTGGGGTGGATTTGTTTCATAAAATGATGGTTAACATATGCCTTAGGGGCACATACTAATAAAAGACGCTTCCGTTAACAGAGCAAGCCCTCCTTCCTCTCTCTCTGTCTCTCTGTCTCTCTGTCTCTCATGCATGCACTGTCCTTTTAGGTTGTGTTTGGATCTTTGTATATCTGTAGCCTTGTTCATTCTTCCTAGCAAATCACTTCACTAATTCTCGATTTTCACTTCACTAATTCTCGATTCTAAGACATTAGACATGCTTATGAAATATTTAATTACATTCTTTGAGATGTACCTCACAAACGTAAGAATTGGTCCTTCACATTAAATTTCGTCACCAATTTACAAAATCCAATTTTTCGTCACCAATTTCCATAATGGCTCGAACACTCTAAAACTCGGCTCGGCTCGGCTCGTTTGCAGCCCTACCCCCAAATAATGCGTAGAGCGTGTGGGGATTCTCTTTTGTCGCCCTTTTCCTTTTCCCTTTTTTTTTTTTTGGTTTTTTTATTATATTATCTTATAAAAGAGTAATGTTAGGTATAAAAAAACTCACTCCGAAAGTGACCCGAAAAAAGCAATCATTGGTTGAGATTCATTTTGATGATTAGTTCCCATATATTAAAGTGAATCTCAACCACCAATTACTCTTTTTGGGCACTTTCGGAACCCCTAACATTTTCGTTTTTATAATAGGAGTAATTTTTTTTCCCTTCTCCCATTTTGATCATCGTTTTTGTTTCTTTGAACAAGTTTCATTGAGGTAAAGCTTCACTAAGCACTTTTTGAACTTCTTCTTGTTTTGTCTTTATTTAATTTTTTTTTTTTTTGCGCTTGTTAGTTTTGCTTCTCACTATTTTAGTTTTTCAATTCATCTCATCCAGTGGCAGAGGGAGCATGGGACGCGTGCCCCCGCTCAATTTCTTTTAAAATTTAAGATTTTAAAATACATATTTTGTTTTTATATTGTATTTCATAAATTTAGTTTTAATCTTTCTAAGACATGTCAAAATATCATTTCATTCTCAATTTTTTGTTTCACATGTTTAAACATTGTAATTACACTGACGAAATGAGATGTCTAATAAGAAAAATAGATGCCACTTAGTATTTGAAACTCTCTAATGCATAGTGTCCAAAATTCAAAAATGCCTACCCATGGCTTATTCGTTTTATCCTTTAGCAATTACTGTAATAACAATGGGAGCAATATTGCTAAATATTGCGTAGTAAATTGCTCTTAGACTTGATCCGCTAAGACAATTGAAGCAATTCGATTGTTTTTAAAATCTATGTAATTTACTACTCCTATATTAATAAATACGTTAGGTTTTTCAATTAGCACAAACGTTTTTAACGTTGCTTAGTACAATTTTTTTGGTTGAAATGTGTTTAAAAAGTACCCCCACTTACATAAAGTTTTGGCTACGTCACTTGTAATATCCCAAAAATTTTAATAAATAAAAATTTTGTGATATTATTTCAAGAATCATTTTCATTGTTTTCCGATTTGCTAGTTAATAAATTTTGATTTAATTAGTTAATTTCTGTTTAAATTCAATTTGGATGTATTAATATCCACGAAATTTTTTTTTCTTGGCTATCGAGATTTCAGTTCCGTAAACCGAATCCGGGGTTAGTCTAAAAAATATTTTTGTTAGTCATATTTTCAAATTTTTCCAAACTCCAAAATCGAATCTTCGTACACTGCGTGACACGTTTCTGCGCCCCGCGATAATAATTCTCCCTCCCCTTTCTCTTCAACAGCTGCACCACCTATCATTTCCAGCCAACTCTCACCCCCACCGCCTTATCCCTCTCCCTCCCTATTATATACACACAACACCCCAATGATATCACCTCCCTATACACCTTTTGTAACAACTCCGATTTTTAGTAAATAAAAATCTCGTTTTAATATATTTCTTATTCATGAATTACGTTATAGTTTTCTGTTGAAAAATGTATGCATTATGATTTTTACTAGCAAACCTATTCAAACACCCTACCCCCCCCCCCCCCCCCCCCCCCCCCCCAAGGCTGCATTATTTGGGTCCCCCTCCCTCTAGGTTGCATTATTTGGGAAACAATTGGTATTAGAGCCTCGGCTCTTGTTTGAAGACTTAATCGTCTTAGAGTTAAGATCCATGGCAACCACTAGCAATGTTTCTTGCACTACTACAAAATGGTATAAAGATCACGGTCCAAAAATTAAAAAGATCTCACTTTTTGTAAAATCGTAATAAAATGTTATGGACTATAGTTTTAATCTCAGTTATATGAAAAAACTGAGATGGAAAGATTTTTTAATCTCAGTAATCTAAAAAGTGAGATTGTAACTTCAAGAATAGATCTCATTCTCAAAAAACTGAGATTATATATGAAAGAATATATCTCGTTTCGAAAAAAACTGAGATGAAAAGATTTTTTTAATCTCAATAATCTAAAAGTGAGATTGTAACTTAAAGAATAGATCTCATTTTTGAAAAACTGAGATAAAAAGAACCTTTAATCTCAATCAGCTAGAAATTGAGATCGTAAGTTAGAGAATACATCATATTTTTTTTTAGACTTGAGATGAAAGCTCTTATATAGGAAAAGTTGAAAGTCGCTTACCCCTTAATCGACTATGCGCGCAATACCCCTAAATAAATGTCACTTTCAACCATTCTACAAAAAAATATTTCTTCAAAAAATAGAGTACTTTCGGCGATGAAAATATATTTCGTCACCAAATGGATACCTTTGGTGATGAAATTTATGAAGGTTGCGTTTCGTCGCCAAATGCATTTCAAGTACAACTCTATGCTCAAAACTCCATTAATTGAGATAATTCAAATTGGGTTTGAACAATAACACAAAGGGCTACAACTTTCATGTTTATCAAAATTTCTAATTTTAATATTTGAATGTTCAAAATGATGTTCGAAATATATTTTAATGTTAAACGCATATGTTGTATATTAAATATTTCAATTATATATTGAAAAGTGTGTGTGGTATAAATGGTTGAAGCTTCTATACAAAACTCAAAAGACTTAGGTTCAAAACCTAGCAGGATAAATAAATGGGGATTTTTTCCTTTAGGAAACGCCACTTTCAATCTCGATTTTTTTAAAAACTGAGATTATTACTCTCCAGACAACCACGGTTTTATAATGAAACTGAGATGTTAAGCTATTTAAGGTCACAGTTTTGTCTTTTTTAATCACAGTTTTTATGTTTTTAGTCACGGTATTAATGAGTTTTAATCACGGTTTTTATCCTGTGGTTAAAAGATAGAGACTTTTAGCTACACCTTGATAGACCACGGTTTTGAATGCGAGATTAAAAGTGAAAGATCACACCAAATAACCGAGGTCTTTATCTATTTTTGTAGTAGTGTTGTATCGAAGGTCAATCATCCAATAGACCTCCTTTGTTCATCGGAAAAAATTACTCTCATTGGAAAAATAGAATTATGATCTTTATTCAATCCACGGATTATGATCTATGGAAAATTATCAAAAATGGTCCCATTATTCCGATTAACAAAGTTGGGGAAGAGGTTATGCCTAAATTAGATAATGAGTGGAGTCCTTCGGAAAAGACTTCAATAGAAAAGAACTATAGAGCTATGAACCTTCTTTTTTGTGCTATTACTCCCAATGTCTAATGCCTTGTTCATTCTTCCTAGCAAATCACTTCACTAATTCTCGATTTTCACTTCACTAATTCTCGATTCTAAGACATTAGACATGCTTATGAAATATTTAATTACATTCTTTGAGATGTACCTCACAAACGTAAGAATTGGTCCTTCACATTAAATTTCCTAGCCTTGTTCATTCTTCCTAGCAAATCACTTCACTAATTCTCGATTCTAAGACATTAGACATGCTTATGAAATATTTAATTACATTCTTTGAGATGTACCTCACAAACGTAAGAATTGGTCCTTCACATTAAAACAGTGAAATTATTTCGTCACGAAAGTTGTCAAAACAGTGACGAATTTATTTTTTCGTCGCCAAATATACTCATTTAGTGACAAAATTAAATTTCGTTGCCAATTTTTCGTCACCAATTTTCATTTTTCTTGTAGTGATTGGAGATATATGGTAATGATTAGAGAAAGATATAGGATAATGATTGGAAACAAAACTAAAACTAAACTAACAACCAAACACAGTAAAGAATAACTCGAATTCTCATGATCACCATTAGTCCTCAATCATACCCGACGAAGTCTCTTTATCTTTTCTCAGGTATAACTTTCATACGACCACCAGAAGGGCCTTAAAACATCCATAATTAAGCTTACGTCAATGAGGAGAGGGAAGATGTTATTAAAAAAAATAAAAATGAGGAGATTGTGTTTTAAACCATCTACAAGTAAAACATCTTCAATAGTAGGTGACTTACCAACATTACCTATGCCGATGACTTTACCTTTGCTATTGTCACCAAAAGTGACATTTCCGCCATTTTTTGGTGTAAGAGATTTGAATGCCTTCCTATCTCCGGTCATGTGTCTAGAACATCCACTATCAAGAAACCATGTGTCTTTCTTCCATGTACTTTTCAAGCACACCTACAATAACGCATCAAGTCTTGACTTTTGGTACCCACATCATTTTGGGTTCTTGTAGGTTAGCATTGACATGGTTCTTAGGAACCCAAGTCTTTCTATCGTTTGAAAAGATTTTCATAGGGCAATTTGGAGAAATGTGACCAATCTTTCTACAAAAATGACAAGGGAGCTTGGGATGACTAGTTGGAAGACGATCCTTGCCAAAAAGATTTTTGTGTTGAGTGAGATTATACCCAATTCCGGCTTTGTGAAAAGAAACCATTTGTTTTCTAAGAAGATTATCTAATCTGTCTTTACCTTAGGTAAGTTTAGCAAAAGAGTTTGTCAAATCATCAACTTGCTCAACTAGAGATTCATCTTGAGGAATATTTTTCAAAACTTCCTTTTCCTTTTCCTTTTCCAAAGATATTTTCAAAGATTCATTTTCTTCTTTCAGGGTATCTTTTTCTTCAAATAAATCATTTATTTCTTTTGAAATTAAGTTCTTTGGTCATTTTCTTAAGAGATTTGTTTTTTGAGACAACCTTTTTAAAATCAACTTTCAAATCTTTATAGGCAATAAGCAATTCATCAAAGGAATAGGATGAGTCGAGATCTACCTCATTTCCTTCGGTGGCCATGAAACACAAGTTAGCGACCTCTTGTTGCTCATCGTCCTCATCGGAGCTACTATCGTCATTATTGTCCCATGCGGCCATAATAGCTTTCCTTTTGTCCTTCTTTGAATATTTCTTGGCGTATGGACATTCACTTTTGATGTGGCCGGGCTTCTTGCACTCATTGCAAATGATTGGATCCTTTTTGCTACTTTCTTCTTTGCCTCCAGGCTCCATCTTTTCTTGGAAACCCTCTACCTTTGCAAGATGCTCTGTTTTTGAGGAGTTTCTTGAATGTCTTTGTGATGAGAGCCATTTCATCATCCTCACTTTAGTTACTTGAATCCTCCTTGCTTTTTGATTTGCTTGTTGTACTTTTGAAGGCAAGATTCTTAACTTTCTTCTCTTTTTCACCCTTGAGGTTGTGATGCATTTCCTCCGTCGATCATGAGAGATCCCATGAGCTTGTCCATCGTGTATGTTGAGAAATCCTTGGATTGTAGGATGATGGAGGTGGTAGTGTCCCAATTGGTTGGCATGGAGCAGAGCACCTTCCTTGTCATTTCGGATTGACTATAAGTATTCCCAAGAGCTTTTAAACCGTTAGTAATACTAGCAAATCTAGCAAACATTTGAGCCATAGATTCATCCGGTTTCATTTTGAAAAGCTCATAGCTATGTACAAGAATATCAATTTTGGACTCCTTAACTTGACTATCTCCTTCATGTGACATTTCTAACTTATCCCATATTTCTTTAGCCGATTCACATGCGGAAACACAATCATATTCATTGGGAGTAATAGCACAAAAAAGAAGGTTCATAGCTTTATAGTTCTTTTCTATTGAAGTCTTTTCCGAAGGACTCCACTCATTATTTGATTTAGGCATAACCTCTTCCCCAACTTTCTTAATAGGAATAATGGGACCATTTTTGATAATTTTCCATAGATCATAATCCATGGATTGAATAAAGATCATAATTCTATTTTTCCAATGAGAGTAATTTTCTCCGGTGAACAAAGGAGTTCTATTGGATGATTGACCTTCGATACAAGAAGCATTACTAGTGGTTGCCATGGATCTTAACTCTAAGACGATTAAGTCTTCAAACAAGAGCCGAGGCTCTGATACCAATTATTATCCAAATAATGCAGCCTAGAGGGAGGGGGACCCAAATAATGCAGCCTCGGGGGGGGGGGGGGGGGGGGGGGGGGGGGGGGGGGGGGGTGTGGGTGGGTGGGTTGAATAGGTTTGCTAGTAAAAATCACCAATAAAAATTATCTCTAACAATATATGCAAACAAGAAGTAAGAGAGATAGAACCCGTTTATAGTGGTTCAGTCCGGATTTGTCCACGGTCCGGCCTATTCCACTTCTCCTCAAGCAATTACTTGAAGATTCCACGAATCTTTGAAAGATTACAACTTCTAAGTCTTACGGGTGCTTACAAAAACCGTATGCCTCTAGCTTTCCCGAGGAGCAAGCACAACCGCAAGAGTTTTCTCTGAAAACCTCTCAAAAACAAACACCCAAAATCCTACCAGATTTTGGTTTTCTAAGATTACAAGTGATCTCTCTCAATCACTCACTTAGGGTTACAATTTGTGAAGAATGATGAGAAGATGAAAGCTCACAACAAACAATCAAAGTTTTCTCTCAACAATAATATATGACAGTGTAAGAGAATGAGACTGTTGATCTTGGGTTAGGGAGAGAAAAAGAGCAACGCTTTTCTTTTTGCTTGGAAAGTGTAAGAGCTTTTCTAGGGTGAATCAATGAACAATTAAAGTACTTTAAGCCCCCTGGTTCTGCTCTCTAGCCGTTGTGCTCCAAATCCTGCTGTTGGAATTTAATTTGAGCCATTGGATTTAGATCAGGATCTGCTCGACTGGGCAAACTTTGTTTTGCCGGTCGTCCGGGTGGTCGACCAGGCAGTCGTCCGATCCCCTCTAGTTGACACACTTCTCTGGTCTGTCAGCCGGCCTGTCAACCGGTTCGTCAACCTGCAGCTCAAAATTACATCTGAATAAAATTGTTAAAGCATGTATTGAGCTCAATAATCTTTGTAAATATTAGCCATTGAATTCAAGAGACTTTTTGCTATTTTTCAAGGTCACGAAAATATTTAGTCCGCGAAAGGACTTTTCGATGATTTTGTATTTGCCGAATAAAAATATCATTAAATTAATCATCAAAATAATTAATTGTAATACATATAATTTGCCAACAAATTATAATGCATATACATTTTTTAATAGAAAACTATAACGTAATTCATGAATAAGAAATATATTAAAATGAGATTTTTATTTACTAAAAATCGGAGTTGTTACAAAAGGTGTATAGGGAGGTGATATAATTGGGGTGCTGTGTGTATATAATAGGGAGGGAGAGGGATAAGGTGGTGGGGGTGAGAGTTGGCTGGAAATGATAGGTGGTGCGGCTGTTGAAGAGAAAGGGGAGGGAGAATTATTATCGCGGGGCGCAGAAACGTGTCACGCAGTGTACGACGATTCGATTTTTGAGTTTGGAAAAATTTGAAAATATGACTAACAAAAATATTTTTTAGACTAACCCCGGCTTCGGTTTACAGAACAGAAATCTCAACAGCCAAGAAAAAACAAATTTCGTGGAAATTAATACATCCAAATTGAATTTAAAAAGAAATTAACTAATTAAATCAAAATTTATTAACTAGCAAATCGGAAAACTTTGAAAATGATTCTTGAAATAATATCACAAAATTTTTATTTATTAAAATTTTTGGGATATTACAAGTGACGTAGCCAAAACTTTATGTAAGTGGGGGCACTTTTTAAACACATTTCAACCAAAAAAATTGTACTAAGCAACGTTAAAAACGTTTGTGCTAATTGAAAAACCTAACGTATTTATTAATATAGGAGTAGTAAATTATATAGATTTTAAAAACAATCGAATTGCTTCAATTGTCTCAGCGGATCAAGTCTAAGAGCAATTTACTACTCAATATTTAGCAATATTGCTCCCATTGTCATTACAGTAATTGCTAAAGGATAAAACGAATAAGCCATGGGTAGGCATTTTTGAATTTTGGACACTATGCATTAGAGAGTTTCAAATACTAAGTGGCGTCTATTTTTCTTATTAGACATCTCATTTCGTCAGTGTAATGACAATGTTTAAACATGTGAAACAAAAAATTGGGAATGAAATGATATTTTGACATGTCTTAGAAAGATTAAAAGTAAATTTATGAAATACAATATAAAAACAAAATATGTATTTTAAAATCTTAAATTTTAAAAGAAATTGAGCGGAGGCACGCGTCCCATGCTCCCTTTGCCACTGGATGAGATGAATTGGAAAACTAAAATAGTGAGAAGCAAAACTAACAAGCGCAAAAAAAAAAATTAAATAAAGACAAAAGAAGAAGAAGTTCAAAAAGTGCTTGGTGGAGCTTTACCTCAATGAAACTTGTTCAAAGAAACAAAAACGAGGATCAAAATGGGAGAAGGGAAAAAAAATTACTCCTATTATAAAAACGAAAATGTTAGGGGGACAAAGAAAATTTATTCCAAAAGTGCCCAAAAAGAGCAATTGGTGGTTGAGATTCACTTTAATATATGGGAACCAATCATCAAAGTGAATCTCAACCAATGATTACTTTTTTCGGGTCACTTTCGGAGTAAGTTTTTTTATACCTAACATTACTCTTTTATAAGATAATTAGTGTTTGCCCGTGCCTACTGCACTACGTAGCTCGGTTGAAATTGAAATTACCCTTTGAATCTTGATAGTGGCTCAAAACATTATTTCAATTTGTAGGTAGCTAAAATTTTTTAGGTAGTTCCAAATTGCTAGAAATTAACCTATTTTTCTTGAATGGCGAAGATTTTTTTTATTGATATAAAAAAAAGGATTACCCCGCGACAATCATCTGCAACTCAGCACAAATTTGATAAAATAAAAAAGGAACAGTACAAAGCAAAAAAGGAAAAGAGTTTTCAGATCACAACCCGATACAGAATGTGCATAAACCCAACTAAGAGATAGGAGAGCACAAACCAACTTGAAGTATTGATCCAAAATTAGCCCCTGTCTGCTTGAAGCATGAAAATGCCGAGCACCACCTAGAAATTAGTGCAGCAACCAAAATCAGTATTGATCCAAGCTACCAGGGTATTGTCCATAAGCCATAGCAACCAAGCATTTTGGTACTGAATCATGTAAACACCATCAGGTGTCCTAGAGATAAGAAAAGTTCATAAGAGTCTGAGGTACGCCGAAATGAGAAGCTAAATAAATATGACAGTTCAAGTGTCGGCCTCCAAAAGAAATCACCTCAAGAAAGGAATCATTGAGCTACGGTCTCCAAACAAAAGACCAAAAAATTATAAGAAAAAAAACCCACCGAACCACCACATAAGCAACCCACCGAATTAAATAGAATTTGTCAATCTTTCTTGTCAACTCAAGCCAAGAATGTAAGAGCGCTAAAACCATCAAGGAAGAAGCATTATTGGTAATCATTAAAGCAAAATTGGTCTCCATGCAACAATGTACAGTTCCACAGCATCAACCAAAAGTTATAATGTATAAAAAATGTGTGATGATTATTACTCGAAACAGCTGACTTGTCAACTTGTGTATGCAAAAATAGGCTTCTGACCACAATTTAAGGGAACAAAAGGAAAAAGACTATTGGATCAAGTGAATTCGAGTCTCTGGGTCCCTACACTTCCCGCGATTTCTTTCCAAAACTATTTTCTGTTTTTCCTTGGGGACTATTTTGCCTAATTGGCTTAAGAATACTTCTCTTGCACTAGAATTGCCAGTAAGTACTGATCAAAAAAATAATGCTGGTAGGTCTTTTTTCCTTTGAGTTCTTCTTTTCGTCTACAATTTGCTGCTTATTTCATTTCATTTTGTTTTTTTTTTAAAAGGGATGGGAAAAAATGCCAGAATGGGGAAAAAGAGCCTATAAGCTGGGGAGTTTTGAATGATGTTTGGAATTTGAAGAGCCCATAATTTTTTTTTGCTTTTGTTTCCTTGGCTTTTTTTATGATGTCTGAATGGAGTTCATTCTATTTCTACCATGCATTTTAACAAACACCTTGAAAGCAAACGTATGACATGAGTGATTAATAAGAAATCGAAAACCCAGCAATAATTGCAAACTTCAAAACAGAAAAGGGTACTAAACGAATAGAACATTGAACTTACAAAGGAGGGAGAGAGGACGATGGTGATGGAGGTGGTGCCTTGAGAGAGAGAGAGAGAGAGAGAGAGAGAGAGAGAGAGAGAGAGAGAGAGAGAGAGAGAGAGAGAGGAATTCTGGCGTGGGGGTTTCAAAAGACGAAGTACGGTGAATACGTTTTGAAATGTGGTGGCGAGGCATGTATGGCAGTTGTGTAATTAGCTTTAAAATGTGGGCTCTTTAATGAAATGGGCTCTTTAATGAGATGAGGAAAATGCCTGTCAGCCCTTGGATCAAATCAATCCTAGTCATTCCAACAACTTGTCCCCACACCCTCCTGTTTTATAATAGAGATATAATAAAAAAACCAAAAAAAAAAAAAAAAGGAAAAGGAAAAGGGCGACAAAAAAGAATCCCCACACGCTCCACGCATTATTTGGGGGCGAAGGTTTGACCACTTGGTCGCCTTACGATTCATATAGCTGATCAAAAAATTGGGAAAATGATGGTCCCAAAGTGTTTTGATAATTAATATCCGCTAAGAACATGTTGAGATATTAATGCTGAAATATGCTTAGCGGGTATTAATTATCAAAATACGTCATGGGTCGTCATTTTCCCCAAAAAATCTTGCATTCATATTCGGTAAGCAAACGAGCCCTATGAGATTTTAAATTTGGGACGACAACCTGACATGCTTCCCTCCTTGCCTCATTTCTTTTTTCTTTTGGGTACGTTGGAAATTCTCCTTGCCTCATTTCTCTCATGCCTTTTTAAACTTCATTCATGGGGCCATCCGGAATAGCTCAAAATCTTTCATTATGCAATTCCCACGGAAAAATAAGTGTTGAATTTTATTTTATGAAATGAACATAAGTTTGAAATTATATTTACCGTCTATTTGAAAGAACAAAATGTAACTCGTTCACATGACTATTGATGTCTAATCAAACTAATTGTTCGCAATACCAAGAGATTTATGGACTAAATGACTAAAATTATCGGTGTTGTTTCGAAATGAGCCAACAAAATAGAAGTATGGAGGGTATGAAGACACGGAATTATCCGGTTCTGTTTTCATTTTAAATGCTATACAGAGGAAGGTACCTTTTTTTGTCAATTTGATTGGAGAGATTATTTACATCATGTACGAATTACAAAGTACAAAGTGCAAACCACGAATACTACATCAATTGTGTGGAGTCCATAAGACAACCAAACCCAACGAAATAAACCAATACAAGAAATAAGCCAATCATGCGGTAGAAACAAAGAGTAGAAAGAATAGTAAGGGGAGAAAGTAATCGATTCATGCCTTAGATAAGATTCGACCTCCCATTTAGGAATGTACAAGAGTGGCCAACTAAGCTAGTCTCAAGTGATTAGACAAAGATACTCGACTCCAATAAATTATTTGTTTCTAGGATTTCTTGATATCGCAAATGGGAAAATAACTACCATGCATTACGTGTTTGTAATTTAAAAATTTTCCAATTTTAATGTGTGCTTTTTCATTCTCCTACTTTAGGCCCAAGCTGGTAATATGTTATCAAAAGTGACATTGGCGCAACATGCACATTAAAAACGAGAAAGAAAAACAAAGCGTGGTACAATTGGGCCAAAGCTTGCTAGGAAATTGTGAGCGTTCTAGCGAATCGCGGGTATTTTCTAGCTTTCCTTTGGTAGCATCATGCAAATTTTCTAGCTTTCTTTTGATAGCTTCATGAGTGATCCAATTCACAACTATGTTTTTCTATACATAATTCACACTTCGCATGAATTTGTGAGAGATAGGAATTCTCATGATTGTAATGTTCTTTAGGTTCTTAAAGTCATAGCATTGAGTAGCCCCTCTAGCTAGAAAGTAGTAGTATTGAGGGAATGATGTTATTCAATTATTCAATTTTCCAATTGCTCACGTTCAAAGGATTAATCTTTAAGAAAGCATGGCAGAAAGTGGGTGTGATTTTTTTTTTTTTATTTCGTTACAGATTACAGAATCCATAGCCATCAAGGGTGGCCAACAATTATGTCGCTGGCACTTCAATTGAGAGCCCATCTACGAGGCCTAGGAATTCACCAACTTCAGACAATGATGAGCTTATATGAATATGGAGTTCTATTTATATCTCAGTCACTATTTTTTCTCCATAGAAGGACTAATGTTTTGTAAAGAAGATTGGTGTTCGCTTTTCTTATGTCAGACAACAATCGCTCTCTTCAATACCTCATTTAATTCTCTTTTTTACTCCTATATGTTTCAGTAGACATTCCTTCTTTTTAGTTGTTAACTACGAGCATCTGCATTGGGAATAATCAAAATTAATAACCAAAATGTGCCACGTCAGCATTTGATTATCTATTTAGTTCATAATCAAACTTAACAACCTCTACCTCTACATTGGTTATTTTTGCATCCCTAACAAAAAAAAACCCCCACAATACGCAATGCACCTATGTCCAATTGCAAACAAGTTTCAATCATACACCTGACCACACCAAATTATTCGTCTCGATTAGACGATTCCAATATGCGGTGTTTTTGAGTTTTGAATTTGGTTATTGGGTTTAGTTATTGAGTTTTGGTTATTGGTAAAAGTTGTTAAGTTTGGTTATGGAACTGGTGGAATTTGGTTATTTACTAAAAGATTTGTAACTTTGCTTATTACAATGTGAGGTATTTTTTGAACATTGCTGTTAAATTTGCTTATCCACACTCATTTGCTTATTACATTGCGGATGCTCTAATGAATGGTTTATATTTAAAGACACTTACTAACATTAGATAGTTCTAATCTCATTGGGAGTTGTCTTTGAAATCGGTAAATGTGATATTTTTTGAAAAACAAATTTGGATACAAGTGCAGTTTTTTGGTTGGAGAGACCAATGGGAAGGAAGGATAAGTTTAAGCTGGGTTTGGATGGCATGTGTTGCATTGTGTCTTTAGGCGCAGGCTATTACTAGCATCAAAGAATGGGGATTGGAGTGAATCTATAAAAAAAAGTACTTTGAATGTTCTAGAACCTCCCGCCGGAAAGAAAATAATGAGGATTTTCATATGCTATCTATCTCTGGGAAAAAAATAATGAGGATTTTCAAATGCTATCTATCTCCGGAAAGAAAATAATGAGGATTTTCATATGCTATCTATCTGATTGTTTTATTCTACTATTATTTTTGTTTGTTCATCTTTTGCCGAACAAAACAAAAAAAAATAGCAGAATTTTTTGTTTATTTTTGTTTGTTTGTTTGGTTTAGCTGTTGGACGAATGGAATTGACTTGGTTAATTGCTGGTTGCCTGAAATTCGATTGAAAATCTCATTTCATTCTACATTCTATATTTGGTTCATGAGCAATAAGAAATTAAATTCATTTATTGTAAATTTTAATATTTTTCTTAAATACAATTACCTTAATTGACTAGATATAAACTCTTGAACCTTATATGAAAAAAAAACTTTTCAGAGAGGCGGGCTTTCTTGGTGGGGAAGGTCAACGGTAGAAAAGGGTAATTCATTTTAGTTGTGTTTGAAACGCGTTGCGCCGTGCCTTCAAGCACGGGCAATTACTAGTAGTATCTACGTTAATGGGTGGGGTCAAGATTAACCGGCAGCCAGGGCCGGCCCAAGAGTTTTGAGTGCCCAAGGCAAAATTAAAAAAAGTGTGCCCCTAATACACAACAATTTTTATAGCAATGATCAAAATACAAGAAAGCCAAACCAATATAAAATTTCTACTAATTATTACTACATACGAACGCAAAATACAAAGTCTTCAAAATCTCACACAAATGACCTGAATTGTTTAATTTGTTCAAAATATTTTTTGAAGGGTTTCTAGGATAAATCATTTCAGTCGGATATCAATAAGTACTTGATCTTTGCATTTTTTTTTTGTCTCTACTTGTATAGACCAAAAAAATATCGTATAGATCAAGCACTTACCGATGTCTGAGTGAATTGATTTTTATAGGGACCCTTCAAAAAATATTGTGAACAAATTGCAAGGTTCACAATATTTGCATGGGCCCTCAAAATAGGTCTCATACAAGGAGGTATACAAGTGGTGTACCCATACCAATTTTGTCAGATCAATATACTGCTGGGATGGTGGGATTATTAAAATGTAAGGACTTTTTTGTTGTTGTATTCATTCAATTTTTTTTCGTATTTGTGAGTTTTGCATCAAACTTTTGAGACTTATTAATTTGTTTCGGCGAGATGAATCAAAAAAATATAAAATTTGGAAATACAAAAATATAAGTCAAAAAGCTGTATTTTTTTTACTTATTTTTGTATTTTATAAAAAAAATTATGAATTTCAATCATTTTTTTTTTACTATTTCAATCCCTCTCGTTGAGATGAATCAATAAATCACAAAATTTTAACGCAAAACTAAAAAATATGAAAAAAAAATTGAATAGAAAAAATAACAAGTCAGCCCTAACTTTTTAACCAAAACCTACCAAACCAACCATAGTTTACTCTGTTAATTCTAACTACACACCCATTTACACACCCTACTCACAGTAGAGGTGGGACCTACACACACTGGGTGTGTAGTGTGTGCGGATTCTACCCCTATTATGAGTGAGGGTGTGTAAATGAGTGTGTGTTTGGGTGTGGAGATAGAATGATTGTTCCTTTTTTCTTTTTACCACAGTAGTAATAGCTGTGCACTTGTTTTTCCAAGGCAACCAAAGGCAATAACTGAGCTGTCACCTATTGATTGGTGGGGCTGAAAAGAGGGTTTTCCATGTGAGCCGGACATAATTTATTCTCATGGAAAAAACGTGCCAGAGGCCCAGAGCTTTGGTTTTCTTTTTTTTTTTCGAAAATGGACCAATTAGTTCTCTGATTTATAAAAATGCCACCGAATTTTTGGATCATCTGAGTTTTTAGGCCTTTATTTGCATGTTGGGCTTTTATTTGCATGTTGGATGAGCATTTTTTATGGTATTGGGCTAAAAAAGAGTCCTATTCAAACCTAAATACAAAATAAATTGGAGTGCCCCAAAAATTGAATATTTTTAAGATGCACAAGGCCCAGGCCTCTTGGGCCTTGGGGTTGGGCCGGCCCTGCCGGCAGCGTGGTCAAATACTTAATTAAAGTACATGAAATTTATTTGTTGTGATCACTTCATAATGGGACAAAAAGGTAATTAACGTGAAATGCTAAACAAAAAGTACATATCTATTTTTGACGTAAATATGTGAAACTTGAGGGAAAAAAACTTGCCTATAAAAAAAAAAGAAGAAGAAGAAAGAAAAGGTAGGAAAGCTAGGATATTTGGAAATATCATGTTACCACGTTTTGGGGGTTTTACTCCATGCATGTTTCTTTTTATCAATTATGTTTCTTTTTATCAATTATTCATGTTTCCTAGTTAGTCGGATTTTCTGTTCTATATGCATCTTTTCCTAATTTGGTTCCATCTTTTTTTTTTTTTTTTGCTCGGAAAAGTCGAAACATTTTATAAAACTCGAAAGGGGGACATCGAGAAAAAACAACCAAAGATAGAACTTGGTTGAGCCCAAATTTACAAAGATTTCCAACCGACAGTTGGATATACTCCTAAAACTATGTTACAATCTCAATTTTCGGACACCATCTAAGAAAATCTTTACTCCATATATAAAGACATATTAGGAGGAAGCAACGTACAACAATTATTAGGGCAAAACAAAAGGAGGCATGGGTACAAGCCAAAGCATGCCCACATACCAAACACCTAATGAAGACCAAACACCTAATGAACTAAGTGAAGGTTTCCTGCAGGATCATTTTTATTATCCACCACAAAGCACTCCAACAGGCCAAACATCGAATCAACCAGTTCAAGATTACTACTTGGAGGATCGTTTTAATCATCTGTCTCTGAACACACCAACAAACCAAGCACCAAATGGAGGACGAGAAGTTCAAGGTTTCGTGCATGATCTTTTTTATTATCCACCCGCAGTAAGCACCTCAACTACAGAGTACCAAACACCAAATCAACCGGTTCAAAATCACTCGCAGGACCTTTTTAATTATCCACCCTTGAGTATGCCAACAGACCAAACACCGAATGGACCTGTTCAAGGTTTCGTTCAGGATCTTTTTTATTATCCATCTCTAAGCAGCACACCTACAAATCAGCATACACCAAATTATGAACCAGTTCAAGGTTACTTGCAGGATCCTATTAACTATCCACCTCTAGGCATGCCAACATATTATGACCAACAACCAAATGGACCAGTTCAAGATTATAACTTGCAGGGTCTTTTTAATCCACCTCTCGTTCCAACGTCGGATCCAAATCGAATTTGTTATAGCTGCAATATGCCAAAGGTACGTTGGTTGACTCTCTTAAATGTGAAATTACGAACTTATTCTTGAACACGAAAAAATATATATGTATGAAAACATTTAGTTTTTACAAAGTAACATGATATATCTGTACAAATTCTCAACCATTATAACAGTTATTTAGTGTTGTCCAACTTTGATACTTAATTTCCTCTACAGTTGGCATATCAAGCTTTATTAGAGCTTTGCTTGTCTTAGAGTTCAATTTTATTCACCCTCACCAACCAAATGAGAGTGAACATTACGTACCCAAATTTTTACTGGCTCTTTCTGTCGCTTAGGTCCCTCCATGTTTAACCATAGCTAGCATTAAAAGCCAAGAAATATGGGACTCCAAATATGGAAGTTATCATACGGAATCCATTTAATTCATTTACCAAAAAAAAAGAAGGAATCTATTTAATTCTTTGGACCTAATGAAGAAGAGTAAGAACGAACCAATCAATTAAAGGGTAATCTTTCGGAAGGATAGCACCAATTGCTTTTGCTTGCCAAAATTGAACGGATTTTAAAATTTGCCTTTTGAAATTATAATGATGGAATGGTTATGTATAGAGGTGGCAATCACAACCCATGTTTTTTAACCCGCCCACTTATAATCTAACGCAACCTGCCCATATTATATAATGGATTGAAAATAGGTTCAATATGGGTTGGAATTAAAAGACTTATTCCTTATACAAAAGTTAACTACTGTTGAATATAAAATCCTCGCCGTACCAGACCGAATTCGGTCTTCATTCTGAAAGATCAAAAAATAAAAGTTGGTCTTCACTATTCAATCCAATCAAATTCATCCACACAAATATTCTCTCTCTCTCTCTCTCTCTCTCTCTCTCTCTCTCTCCAATCCCTTGAGCTCCTTTTGACTAATTACAAGACACCCCGCTTATAGTACTTTATGGCCTCGTTTGATTTGTGGATTGAAAATGATAGGATTAACAGTCCTGGGATTAATAGTCCCTGGATTAATTTCATCCATAATTTCACCCAATCCCATGTTTGATTCGCGTGGGATTAATTATGGGATAAGGAATAGTAACTTTTTTAAAAAAAATTCAAAAACATTTTTCGAAAAAAGAAACTTTTGAAAAGTAAACATTTTAAAACAAATAATTTTGTGAAACATTTTTATTACAAAACAATTTGGGAAAAGTTTTTTTTTTTGAAATAATTTTTGAAAAAAAAAATTCTGAAAAAAGTTGAAAATCAATTTTCTGAAAGAAAAAAAATTAGCTTTTGAAACTTTTTTTGAAAACATTTTTCAAACAAAATAGTTTTTGAAATCATTTTTTGAGAAAATAAAGTTTTAAAAAACATTTTTCGTATTTTTTTAACAAAAATAATTTTCTGAAAACATTTTTGAAAAACATGAAAGTTTTGAAAATAGTTTTTTTTAAAAGTTTTTGTAAAAAAATTTTGAAAAATAAGAAATTTTTGAACATATATATTTTAAAAACAAAATTTCAAAATAATTTCTGAAATTAATATTTTTTTAAAAATATTTTCTGAAATTAATATTTTTAAATTTTTTAAAAAAAAACTTTTTCTGAAATTAATATTAAAGAAAATAATTCTGAAAATACTTTTTGAAAACAATTCCTTATTTGTTAATCCTACGTAATCCCACCTCCCCCCCTAGGATTATTTAGTACCTCCCATATAGGGATAAAATTAATCCTGGGATTAATAATCCCGACAGTCATTTTGGGAACCAAACGTGGGATAACTCAGGATTAGGTACATTTAGTCCTATCCCAGGCAATTAATCCGCGAATCAAACGAGGATAGCACGATCCGATTCAAAGAAAATAACTTCTCCTTGCATTTTTTGCAGCAAAATTTTCAATTGAGTCATCGTACTTTACTTATCCAATAACTTGAGCCCGTTTCGCTAACTTTTGGTTTTTTAGCTTTTTGGGCTTTTTAGTTGATATATGTGAGGAGAATGACCTTTTTTGTTGGAGCTCTTTTTCCCTTGTGGGTCCTGGCGGGTGTGTTTGGTTTCGGTATTTTTTTTGTCTGGCCTTTTGGTGGCTTGCGGGTGATTTTTAGGTTTTGGCGGTATTGATGCTATTGGATTTGTTTTTATTTTGGTCTTGAGGCTCGATTGGTGTTTGCTTGTTTTCTGGTCGGTTTTTTTTTGGGTTTATGGTATTCGGTTGGCGTCTTGCCTTCTTTGCCGTTGTTCTTCGTTGGTCTTGGGTGACTTTTGCCGTTGCCCTTGTTCCGTTCAATCTTTGTAATCATTTGCATTCGTTTATAAAGATTAAAAAAAAATTTGCTATTGCAAAAAAAAAAAAATCCTCAAATGCCCAAAAATGCTCTTTGTAGAACGACGCCTCCCTATTTTTAATTGAAATCATAGACAATCTTTTTAATCTCTCTTGCGAAACGGTAGTTCAAAGGTAAAAATAAAAACCATGTTAGCTCGCTCAATTTATTTTAATTATGACTTTTTTTAATCAAATGTAAGAAAATATCACTATACATTGCTCTCTCTTTTTTAAATAAAAAATTATCAACAAAGTAATTTGATTTTCGTAATATTGTGTGTGGATTGGGTGGAAAACAAAAAGAGGTAAAACAAAAATGAAAAAATGAAGAAAAAAAGGGTAGTGCCACACCTAGAAATCAAACACAACTTGTCAGGAACTTATAGAGCTTCCATTGACCACAACACCAAATCACCAAAGAACCAGTTTACACTACCATGGGAAACTTTTTTACATTTATATCTATTTTTTTTTTTTTTGGATGCACCAACCCATGGGCTTGCTGGACTTACCCCGGGGCCGGCCCTGAGCCCATAACACCTATTAGGTCAAGCCCCCTTAGTCTATGATTTAATATCACTTAACTCCTTTTGTTACTCTTTCCTTCAGATTTGAGTGTGAAACTCCAATATGACATGCATCATGTCATATGACTAATTTATTGCAATATGTCCCAGACAACAAAGGAATACATCAACCTTGGTGATGGTCGATATGTATGTCCATATTGTCTTTCTGTATCTCTCACAGAACACAGACAATTGGAACCGATTATTCATCAACAATACAGCTTTTTCAATGACTATTTGAAGCTTCCAGTCAAAAAGAACTTTTCTGTTTTCTTCGTCGACGCAAATGAGATGACCAGAACAGGGGTAAATATTTAAACTTACCTCCCCACAAGGTTTTTTGTTGTCTTCTCAATGAGGTTTGGAACGTACAAATTAATTTTTTTTTCCTCCTCTTTTTTTCTTCTTCTTTGAAATATACTTTTTTGATTAGCACAAAAAGGACCCTGTAGTAACACACCAGGGTCAAACAAGGAGGACAGTCTTCTTTGAAATATTGCTGATTATGTGATAAATAGTTTTTACTTTTTTGATTGATCTTGATGAGACAAATATAAAAAATAAAAAGTCCCTAATAGAAAGTTAAAAAATTCAGTAGACATTAAAAATTGAAAGAATTTTTTTTGGTTATTTCATACTCACTCCGTCCCTTTTTTAGAGTCCAATATTCCATTTTAGGCCGTTCCTTAATAAGTGTCCATTTTGAAAAGTTAGTGGGTAAAAGTTGATACATTTTTCATTTTGCCCCTAAAAGTAGATTTTATTTTAAAAAATTAATAAGTAAAAGTGTAATGATGATGTCTTTATAGAGGGTAAGTAGAAAAAGTGGAGATAAAAGTTAATGTTAAATGTGCAATAATGATGTCTCCTTAATAAGTTAGAGTTACGAAGGTGAACATTTAAAAATGGACGGAGGGAGTATTTTTTCAAGTTTGCTACATTTTTTTTAAAAATTTTTCTAACTTTTTTTTTGTCAAGTCAAATTAAAAAAGTCAAATATTCTGACCAAAATTGAAAAAAAAAATGCCTACAACAAAAGGAGTCGATATCTAAAAAGATAACTTAATTTGGTCCAAAATTCGTAGTTTCTCAATCCGACAATGGCGAATAGAAGAATACAAATATTCTTCAAAGACAGTTCTTTCGAAGTCATATAACAGAGTGTGTGTATTCTAATTTCCATCAATTGGTAAAGTGTCTAAGCTCACATTGACTAATCTCAATCCTTAGACCTAATAATTATTCCCATCATACCTAAAAAGACACAATATATGCCCTTTTCATGTATTCATTACCTTGTTTGCACAAACATTTCCTTTACTTAATTATAAGATCTTCCTGTGTAGAAGTAGAAATTAGAATTAATCAATTTTAATTAAGCAATAACATTTCTACTTTAGTTTGTCAAAATTCATTAACGTCTTGATGTGATATTGTTGTCTACGCAGAATCCTGGAGCTTTTGGGAAGATTTTATATAGAAGAGCCACGATAAATATTGTAAGAATTGACTTTTTTCTTTCCACAATGAATATATTAACCTACTTTTAGGAAATACTTATCATCGCATAATATTTTGAATGTTCATTCTTTTTCTTCCCAAACACTTAATCACAATTTTTTCAATGTATGCATACCTAGCTTGGTCCAATAATGTTTATATACTTTTGTGCAAACTAGGTCAAAAGATGTGTAAAAAGAGGGGCTCATGTGGAAGCGGTAAGAGAGGCGACGAATGTAAAGGGTGATAAAGTGCCAGTAATCTTACTTTTGTTTGGATACTCAAAGTACGTACTTCTCATCTGACCCTAATGTTTACACGTCTTCATTTTATATATACAAGCCCTTCTTTTTCTTCATTTTATATATACAAGTCTTTCTTTTTCTTCAACAATATTAATTTATGAAACAGTTTCAGGAGGATATCCCATTGTGTATGTCGTTTGCAAATGATATTGTCCTCATAGATGAAACCGCTAAAGATGTTGATACGAAATTAGAAATTTAGAGGGAAGCATTAGAGTCAAAAGGTTTTCGGATAAGTAGAACCAAAATTGAGTATATGCTGTGCAAGTTTAGTGGTACCAGCAATGCGCATGAAAAGAGAGTGATAATTCAAGACCAGAAAATACCAAAGAGTGACCATTTTAGGTATTTAAGCTCAATTATTAGTAAAGATTGAGAGATTGCCGATGATATGACCCATAGGATATAAGCGGGGTGGCTCAAGTGGAGGAGCGCTACTTGTGTACTATGTGACAAGAGGGTACCCACAAAATTGAAGGAAAAATTCTATAGAACTGCCATAAGACCAGTGATACTTTACGGGACAGAATGTTGGCCTATTAAGAAACAACAGGTGAGCAAGATGAGTGTAGCGAAAATGCGAATGTTAAGGTGGATGTGTGGTAAGACTAGACGAGATAGGATTAGAAATGAAATGATTCGTGAGATAGTAGGTGTAGCACCTATAGATCGAGGAGAAGTTGAGGAAAAATATGCGAAGGTGGTTTGGACATGTCTATCGTAAACCTGGAGATACAGTAGTTAAAAGTGCGGATATGATAGTTTTGGGTAGCAACGCTACGAGGAGAGAAAGATCTAAATTGCATTAGATGTTTTTTTTTTGCTCGGCAAACGAAGATTTTTATTAAGCTCGAAGGGATACATCGAGAAGAAGAGAGAACAGAAGGTGCCTTTCAAAGTAACAAAACGAAAAAACAAGCAAACACCACCATAGCATCCAACCAAAGGTTGGATACAAACACCTCACCAGAAAGAAGAGAGAACAGAAATTGCATTAGATGTTGTTGTGCTCAAAGATATAAGTCTAATGGGCTTGAGTGAACAAACGGCCATTGACAGAGCTCAATGGAGAAAAAAGGTTCATATAGCCGACCCAAATTGATTGTGACATAAGACTTAGTTTGGTTTGATTTTGTATTAATTTATGAAACATAAATACAGATAAAAAATGGGAAATATATTGGGGAACTGGCCTTTAATAGTTTGAAAGTTGAAACTCTCTTGATGTTCAATAGAGTTGAGTTTGTGCTACAAGAGATCCTCGTCATTTGGGCGTGAATTTTTAAGACAAGCGAACCATATTCAAGAAGGTGTTCATATAAGTGAGAACCATCGTTTGTGTTCATATAAGTAAGTGAGAATCATCGTTTGGAAACATACAAAGTATCAGTTTTGGGCCTACGTCGATGATGTAGTTGGATCAGGCCCCTCCGAAATTATTTATAATTTTGTAGGCCCTCAATTCTTATGTTCTTACTTTTAGACTATATGTATAATTAGCAATAGGTCAGTTATGTTACCCATTGTAAGTGATAGGGTATATATATATCTTGCTGCTTATGAGAGTTTAATTACTACTTTTTTTATTTTTTGCTAAAAATGCAAGAAAAGTGATACTTAAGTAAGTCACTTTGAATTAATCGAATGAGTATCAAGTGTTATGTACGTGTAATTTGCAATAGTTTTGTTTCTCTTTGTAGTTGATTTATCTTTTTTAGTTTTTTTATTTATGCATTATATAGAGAGTCCTATTTGAAAATTTTATTTAGATGCAACCTCCGTTAACTTATAGCCTACCCAACTTGGACATCCAATGACGTTAAGGAAAAATATGAACATACGAATCGAATGGAGAAGATGGTAGAGACCAAAGAAAACGTGCACACTTAATGATTTCCCATTCCATAAAAGTTACTACGATGATATTACAATCTAGGTAGAAATTCATAATATTTCTATATATTAAGGTGGGTGTATACGTATATATGGTACGTACGCCTCTTGAATCATCTTGAACTCTGAACATGTTGTCGAGAAATCGATTATATTTGTTTAGCCTTTCGATTTTAACTTAAAACTTGACGTGAATGTGACGTACATGCAGACAGATACTTGGCGCTTTCCTAGCTCATGAGATGACGCATGCAGTGATAAGACTCCAAGGTATAATTGTTTCATGCTATCGTACCTTTTGTTAATTGAATTTTCACTCTCTAACATCATGCAAAAATAATCTTATGATGAGAATATCCTTATTCTGTACTTTTATCCTATCGTTAAATGTGGCATGCCCATATACCATTGCTTTCAGAATTTAAATGTCAAACAATTATGAGTTATGAAATTAATTTCCCAAAGAAACCACATTCATCGAACGGATAACTTTGCCCTCCTAACATTAGTACAATTTTAATTTTTTTTTTTTAAATATCCAGACAGTACTTTTTAAACATCAATATATTGGTGCTCAAAAGGTGATCAATTTCACCCACTACCCGAGATATCTGACTCCGCTCTAGCGCGAGCCCCTAATTTATGATCGCGTGGACTACTATTAATTAACAAATCTATTGATATGATTGCACGTTTGATGATCTTTTTAATAGACTGGAGCTTTGCATTGGAACAGAAAGTAGAAGAAAGCATATGTGAGGCGATAGCTTCTGAGTGGCTAGATTACATAGTTGGTGAATATAATCCGTCGTACACTCAAAATCATGCTAAGATTGCAGAAGCATTGACAATGTATCACAAGCATAAGATTGAAGCAGGTTACTTTGGTTCCTGTTGTACCGAATTATGGAAGACCAAACGCGCTATTAAGAAGTATGGCTTGAAAGGTACATTGAAGCGTGTTGCACGCTCAAGGAATATTCCAGAGTGAGATAAACATTTGTTGGAGTTTGTGTTACCTCAATCGGTTATTTATTGTCTCAAAAACTATATCTTTATCATGTCCTCTTAATGTTTTGGTAAATTGATATTACTGCTGGAATTTTAGACATTATTATCTTGCAAAATATTATGAAAACAAAAGAGATATGCTATGAGGGCACATTTGGTGATCATGTTTTGTATATATATCATGTGATGGGTCACTATTCTATTGGTAGAATGCCTTTCCCTACATGACAAATGTAGGTCCACCTATTTTTGGTGCAGTTGAGGTATATCGAAGATGATTGACTATAAGGATTTGAGTTTTTTGGCTTTAGAATTTACTTTGACTAAGAAATTTGCTTCGTCTTAATTAACTCACTCTACGTACGATAGTGTTGAACAAATTAAGCTTGTGGATGAAATTTTTTACGGCAAAGAGGTATAGTGCAAAAGTCAAAATCACGAAGGGTACTCATGGGCACTGCATGCCCCTAAAGGACAGGGGTAAATGTTGAAAAATCGCCCTGACTAACAAAAGAATAACGCTAAGAACATTGACAATTAGGAACAAGAATAGGAAACTTCGTAGATAGGATGTGGGCTAATAATAGGTCACACATCCTACTTCTGTTTCTTATTCGTTCAGTACCCTTTTCTTTTCCTGTTTTTTTAATTTATTTTTTCCCCTTTTTGAACTTGGCAATTATTGCTGGTTTTTGGTTTCTTATTAATGGGATGTGGGCTAATAGGCCACACATGGCAAAAATTCATCGCATTCAAGGGGTTTGTTAAAATGCATGGTAGAATTAAATAGAACTAGCGCTTGCCCGTGCCTACGGTACTACTCATCCCGATTGGAATTGCCCGTCAAACATGGGTAGAGACACTATCATATCACAGAGAAACAAATTTGCCGTAGAAATACAGTCAACATAAAGCAGAAATGTACACCATCAGCATCAAAGATCTTCACAAACAAACACTTGAAAGTATAGTCAAAAGAATACTTGTAATTCCTATCTAGCGAATTGGCCGTGCCTACTGATCTTAAAAATCACATTCCTATATACATAAAATAAAAAATAAAAAAAACAAAGAAAGTGAAGCCAAAACATTATTCAAAGATAATGGCATAGACGTGAGTCCAGCTTTTTGTGACCTTCCATATCTTCATGTAGTTTTATGGACGTGAGTCTAGTTTTTTTGTGACTTCAAATGGCCATGAGCTGCCAAGGAGAAAATGAAACAGGTTTGGTGCTAATCTCAATTTTGCAGCATGAATGTTATCCCATTAACATAAGTGGCCTGATCATTTCAGTCAAGCAATTCATTTGAACTTCCACCAAGAAAAATATGAAAGGTGCTAGTCATTGTTAATGATGCCGCAATACTTCAAAGGCAAAAAAACATGCACGTGCCTTAATTGTTCATCCAATCCCTACAACTCATTGAGCAAAGTTTGCCATGATACCGCCCTTCATGCTCACTGCAGTATGATAGCTAGAAGTCTACACGTTCTAATAAGGCCATTCGGATGAAAGGCTCTTGCACATTTGGAATGAACAAGGCAAGCTCAAAAAAGATTTAGTAGCATTCTTGGTGAGCCACTAATTTGGAAGCAACTCCGTAATTTATAGCCAAGGACACCAACAGTATCCTCGCATAATTGCCTTCCTAAAAACATTACGAAGTAGAGCCAAAGGAACTTAAAAAAACTGGAAAAAGAGTATAGAGACTCAGCTTAAAGTCTCCAACAAACTTGATTTAGTCCCATCGCTAACAACACTCTTCAAATCCCAGAAGAGAAGAGATCGAAAACTAGGAAATAGAATCATACTACCAAATAGGAAATTCTGGATGATTTCAATAGAAAACAACAGATTTAAAATGACCGGATAATTTCCACATCTTCGATCTCATCAAAGTACAACTTGACATTCATACGGATCGAGTAGTAAAAATGAACAAACCTGGTGAGAATCATCAGATTTGGTCAAAACCCAAGAACTACTCCTAAATGATAGACTTTTTAAAATGTGGGTTATTTGTATTCTTATGAGACATTAAACAAAGGGACATTAAAATCTGGGTTATTTGTATTTTTATGAGACATTAACCATCTTTTTCAATTTCCATGAAACCAATAACAAACCCTAGCTAGTCTTCTATATAACAAAGCGAATTACTCGTGCCTACGAAACTCCTCTGAAAAGTACTAGTACGATTCTTTAGATTGTGATAAGCTCTAGATACGGACTTACGATAAATTCTATTAACCTTTTAATTCGTAAAAAGGATTGACTAAAACTATCTATAATCACAAATCAAACCTTTCAATTCGTAATTTTTTCATAACTAAACCGACCACTCTCACACAAATTCTAGGACACCAGTATCGTCATGACTATGAAAAACCTCCATCCAAGCAAAATAGAATAATGCATCAATGCCCCAAATTAATCACCACTCACTAAAGGGAACAAACACTTAAAAATATAGTCACAGTGGTTATGTTTTTCAAAAGAACACTTGTAATTCCTACCTAGAGAATTGCCCATGCCTACCGATCTTAAAAATCACATTCCTACATAGGAAAAAACAAAAAAAGCAAAGCTAGCATAAATGTGAGTCCAGCTTTGATGGATGTGAGTCTGGCTTTTTGTGACTTCAAATGGCCATGAGCTGCCAAACAGATTTGCAACATGAATGATAATGATGCCACGATACTTCAAAGGCAAAAATACATGCATGTGCCTTAATAGCTAGAAGTTTACACATCCTAATAGAATGAACACGGCAATCTCAGAAAATAATTTTTAGTAGCTAGCATTCTTGGTGAGCCATTTGAAAGCAACCCCGTTCAAAAAGGGGGAAAAAGCCCATAAACCACAAAGTCTTTTACAGTGTCAAGAAAACCCAAAAAATCTCTACAAAATAGAAGAGATGCATTTGAACAAACACATGATGGGCAACAGAAAATACCTTTCTAGCAGACTTAACCAATCATGAAGCTAGCCAGAGTAGAGTGGTAAGAAAATAACTTTTTAATAAATTTTAATCCTGAATCAAGGTTGACCAAACAATCCTTCTCCTTCTTTTTTTCTTTTTGTAGCTGGAATAGAAACTACTGCCAATTTCTATTGCAGCAACAGGAAAGGAAAAAAAGAACAAACACCTCAAAAAACCCAAAACATGATACATAACATCATGAAGTTACAAAATTCTAGGTTTACCAAAAACTCCCAAAAAACCCAATAGACCTAGCTTTCAAAAATACCTTTCTCGAATGGGACTCGCTGGAACACCGAAATTCCAACGGGAGCTGGGTTATTCTCTGATTAGGTTTCATGGCCCAACAAAAATACCGGAATTTCAACGGGAGGGATTCGAATGAGAGAGAGAGAGAGAGAAAGAGAGAGAGAGAGAGAGAGAGAGAGAGAGAGAGAGAGAGAGTTGTTCGACAGGAGTTGGGGTTTTGTTTTTTTATGCCAATGCTAGAAGCCGATGAGCAGTGGGTAAAAAGAACCGATGAAATTTTTGGGTTTTGTTTTTTTATGCCAATGCCAGAAGTCGATGAGCAATGGGTAAAAAGAACCGATGACATTTTTGTAATATATTTGTAACAGTGTGAGTGTTTTTTTAAAAGAGTTGGAAAGCACACATCAGCTCCTGGATGAAATGAATCTCAGCCCTTCTTTCAACTTGCGTTTGTGTGGTCCCCACACCTTTATATTTTATTAGGTAGATTATAGAACTGAATAATAAAGGCTTGTTTTGTTTTTATTTTTATTTTTTATGTGGCTTTAGTTTAGCATTGGAGGACAAGGAAACCAAAGCCAAAAAAATATATGGGAAATTTTGAGCAATCATCTTATTTTCTGTTTTTTTTTTTTTTTTTTGGCTAAGTTCTTGTCAAATATTTTTTTTTGGTAACTCTACATGAAATGCTTCAGCCACAATTTATATGCTTTCGTTAGTATAAAGTTGCTAGAAACGTGTGGATTTTTCCCCTTTCTGCACTACCAAAGGTAGATTGCCCCAGGTCTTCCAAAGAATTTCGGCCTATTAGCATGGTGGGTTGGGTTTATATGGTGCTGGCTAAAGTCCTAGCAAATAGACTAAAAAATCAACTACCTCCTCTAATTGGTGAATCTCAGGCAGCCTTTATTGAGGGTAAACAAATATTGGATGGTCTTCTTATAGCAAACGTGGTGATTCATTGCTGGAAGAATAGTTCTCAAGGGGGCTTGATCTTGAAAATTGACTTCGAAAGATCGAGCCTATGATTGCGTTAACTGGGGATTCGTTTTAGACTTAAAAGCAAAATTGGGCTTTGGGGAGAAATGGTGTGCCTGGATTAAGGAGTGTTTGGTCTCAGTATCCATGTCCGTCTTGATAAACGGTTCTGCTTCAAAGGAATTCCAAATTCAGAAGGGACTTAGACAGGGGAATCCGCTATCTTCATTTCTTTTCAATATAGTGCTTGAAGGGCTCAATCTTCTGCTAGAAAGAGCGAAGGAGCAAAACATCATCAAAGTAGCAAGAATTGGTCCAACTGGATCAAATGGAGTTTCAGTATCCCACCTTTAGTTTGCTGACAACACTATTATTTTTTGTAATAAAGATAGGGAGGAGTTGGCTAACCTAAAAAGAATTATGCGTTGTTTTCAACTCATGTCTAGTTTAAAGATTAATTTAGCCAAAAGATCTTTGTGCAGGGTAAAAGTGAGTCACCAAGTTGTCTCCTCCCTTGCAATGATCATGGGATGTAAAATTGATCAGTTGTCAATCAAGTACCTGGGGCTTCCATTAGGGGCTAATCCGAATAGACTGAAAACATGGGATCCAGTGGTTCAACGAATGGAAAAGAGGCTTAGGATATGGCGCGGGAGATTCAACTCGACTGGGGGCAGACTTTCTCTAATGAATTCATCCCTTAGTAGTTTGCCTATCTACTTCTTGTCTTCGTTCAAAATGCCGGCATCAGTTGTGTAGGTGTGTTAGCAAAGATTCAAAGACAAATTTTCTGGGGCGATACGACGGAAAAGAGGAAGCTTCACTTGGTGAAATGGGAGGAGATCTCGAAAAAGAAAGAGTATGGTTGGTTGGGGGTAAAGAATTTGATGATTCAAAACCTAGCCCATTTAGCTAAATGGTGGTGGAGATTTTATAAGGACAGTGACTCTCTTTGGGTGAAGGTGATCTTAGGCAAATACAACCTGGACCAAAGCAGTTGGTTACCTCGCTTGCCATCCCCAGGTAAGGCCTCTAACATTTGGAAGGACATACGTTCGATAGGGGATCCCTCCTCAAGTATCGGATCAATTATACAAGAAAGGTTTAGGTTAGTAGTTCACTCTGGGCAGAAAATTTCGTTTTGGAATCTGGTTTGGTTAGGGGACACGACTCTTAAAAGAGGAATTCCCTCGCCTCTACCTTATCTCTACCCAAAAAGAGATGGTGGTTGGAGATTTAATTGATACAAGTGGTGATGGTAGGTGGAATCTGATTTTCTAGAGGGGACTAAGGGATTGGGAAGTTCGTCAATTCAATGATTTGATTATGAGGTTACAACGTGTGACTTTGGATTTGTCCAAAAATGATGCATTGAGTTGGAGATGGGCGCTTGATAGTTGCTTTTCGGTAAAATTTGTTTATAATAGATGGGAACATCTGAGTTTTCGCTACCAACCGGGTGATGGGCTCGATTTGGACTAGTATTAGCCCACCCAAGGTGGAAATTTTTTTGTGGCAAGCTCTTCAGAATAGAGTGGCTACAAGATCGGTACTCCTCCTCAGAGATTTGATTCTGGAGGGATAATCGATTTTGTGCCGCTTCTGTTCTTTGCATCTCAAAACTCCGGAGCATCTTTTCCTTCATTGTCAATTTTCTTGGGATGTTTGGTCGTTGTTGATAGACTGGTGGCATTTCTGTTGAGTATGCCCTGGCTCTTTGATTGATCTATTCACATGGTGGATAGGTAGTAGATTTAAAAATCTTCAGTAATATTTGTGGGAAACGACATTCCATACTACAATTTGGTCTGTTTGGTTGGCACAGAATGATATTGTTTTCAACAATGCGTCTTGGCGTGTGGGAGATCTTGGGGAAATAATTAAAACTAGAGTAGCAATGCTGGTCAAGGTGAAGTTCGATATTAAGATGCACTCGGTGGAAGATTTTAAGGGCTATCTTGATGGAATGGGAAAGGAGAAAGTGTAGCAAGTGAAGCTTGCAGTGAGGGTTGGGGAGATCCAATTTTTTGTTGGATGGTCCTTTGTTTATTTTCCTATCTTCCCGCTTTGTTCTCTTCACTCGGTAAGTGTGTGTGCTTAGTGAGTTCCTGTCTCAACGTACCCTCTTCAAGTCAATAAATTCTCTCTTTGCCGAGCAAAAAAAATAATTGTCTTGTTGTATTTGGGCTAAAATATTACATTTTGTTTTGGGCCATAAAATGTTAGTACGTTATTGGGTCATGTTTAAGTTAATTGTTTGGGAAAATGACGGTCCAAGACGTGTTTTGATAATTAATACCCGTCAAGGATATGCTAAGAATATTTGTTAATGCTGAAAATATTCTTAGCAGGTATTTATTATTAAAATACATCCTTGGCAGTCATTTTCCCTAATTGTTTTGTAGTTGGGTTAATGTGAATGAGTAGGTTCAAATTTGTATCTCTCTTTTCTCTCTATATAAAGCATGCATGTAAAGACATAATCGAGTGAATGAGAAAAAAATGTAGTAGTATGTGCCCATCTTCTACGGGTGAATTACTTTAGCAACAGTACTCGCATGGTGAGATCGATGGTCAATGACACCATGAGATCTGAATTTGAGATCCGACACAGAGTAATAATGTAAAACTGGACTTCAATATTGGACTTCACTTTAAGATCCATAAGTGAGATCCAATAGAGTAAAAACAGAAAGGGAAAATGACGGCCAAGGACGTGTTTGATAATTAATACCCTCCAAGGATATTTTCAGTATTAACAAATGTTCTCAAATGTTCTCAGCATGTCCTTGGCGGGTATTAATTATCAAAACACGTCCTGGGCCGTCATTTCCCCAAACAGGGAGGATAAGTAAGTCTGGTCGACAGCACCATGAGATCCGAAATTGACACCCAAAAATATTGAAGAGGCCCATGAGATCCAAAAGTAAGACCAGAACTTGAAAGAGGCACGTCACAATTAGGCATAAAATAAACATGATATGGATGATAAACATAATATAATTCCCAATCCTTCAAGTAAATAAAAAGAAGCACATAACAAACTTAGACTATGAAAGGAAAGGATAAAGAGCTAACCCATATGAAATGAAATCCAAACAATTATCCCACTATCATAATCCCTCTATTTCTCCCCCTATGATTCAGAACCAGACCATCTCAACTCTCAAGTCCATTTACAACTAATACTAATATTAAAATTTAAAAAGATAACCTCGAAACAACTCAAGGCCTTGGCCCCTATCATAGATCGATCTGTATATTGTCAAGCTCCATCACCCCAGTACTGCATGGCCTCATCTATCCAGTCTACCGCAGCCTCCCCCTCATGAAGCAACCCGGGGATATCGATCCCCCCGTGGTATCCCGCCGGGGGCTCTCCGTGGCATCCCGCCAGGGGCTTGGGTCCCACCTGCTGAACTACGGCCTGGTCCCCATGGTAGACGTCCCCGTGGTGGTGGTGTCCGAAGTAAGCAAAAAAACCTGCAATGGCCCTCCGAAATGATCGGAAAAGACTCAGTAGTAACACGGTGCCAGCAAGCACTGAGCATACCAACATCCAAGTCATCCACCCCTGCGCCACATGAGGGGCCGGCGGGGTGGGAAGCACGACAAAAACGACTGGAACCGGCGGAGGTGGTGGTGGTACTGGGATGCCTGGTAGCATCATATAGCATGCGTCCCACACACACAAACTCTCTCTCTCTCTCTCTCTCTCCCTCCCTCTCTCTCTCTCTCTCTCTGAATTGAAAAGGATATATGGTGGCAGAGAATAAATTGCTGAGGGAAGCATTATATGCTCTTGATCATGAAGATGTTGTAGAACAGACATGCACATCTAGCTTGCGTGCCACACACACTCTCACTCTCTGTGGGGGAAAGGGACCTTGGTAGCAGAGAATCAAAGGCGGAAGGGTTCTAGGATTTTAATGAACATATATGTAGAACGTGGACATCTCTAAAGGATTCTAGGATTTATTGGAAGTTTACTACGTCAAATTTTGGCTTTACCGGCGCTATTATTCCCGGCATTACATAACTGATGTTAGTCACTTTTATCGGCATTAATCAAACCACCGCAAATAGTTACCCTAAAACAGTGGTTTTTCTGACACTGCCGTTTTTAGTGACTTTTAACTATGTTTTCTTACATTACCGTCGGAAAAAAAAAATACTATTGTTCTTATTATCGGTGGTTTATTACTGCCATTTATAATAAAAAAAACAACCCCGTATAATATAAATATTATTATTTATTCGATTTGAACCAAAATGCAAGTTGACCCAGCTGGTTACACGTGCGCGTGGAGACCTAAAAGTTTTGGGTTTGATTTCAAATAATTTCACCAACCAATTTTATTAAGGGTGGTAACAAACTATCCCCACTTTTGTTTTCCCAACAGTTGCTTTGCCGGCCGTTTTTTTTGGTAAAATTTTTTCCAAAAAAATCTCTCTGGTGCATGGCTAGTAGCATGCGACTCTCTCTCTCTTTCTCTCTCTCTGAGAAAGGGACGGTGTTAGAGAATCAAAATGCTGAGGGAAGTATTAAAGGCTTTTGATCATGAAGATGTTGCCACAGAACATACACATCTAGCTATGAGAGATGACGCGGTGGTGGACCACTATGCTGCAAATTAAACCTTCAAAAATAGAGAGAGAGAGAGAGAGAGAGAGAGAGAGTCCTTCTTAGTAGAATATTTATGCAGAACTTGTTTGACACGGCAGGATAATTCTCAAATTAATCCAACCATGTTTTGATTTAGTTTAGTTTGGTTTGGTTCATTTAAACTTCATAATTGAGTCTTAAATGTTTAACTCTGCCTTGAATGCAAATAAAAGTTTTAATTGGCTTTTCATCTCATCGACCAACATCTCCTACAAAAATTGACCGATTATTTTGATCAAAACACTTGTGATTAATTTCAGTAAATCGGTTAGCTCCTTTCGATAAGTTGATGGTGATTTGATGTGGCAATGATAGGATTAATTTATGTAAAAATAATTTCATTTAAAATTTAACTAAATGTATTTTTGGTGATTCTGACCTCATACGATTTATAAGATAATAGCAATTTAATTGTTCGGTTTTTTATGAGACATTGTTCTCCATCTTCATCTATGCACATCAACGCTTTTGGAATCTTTTCACTTTTCCTTAATTTTTTTAAAATGTGGCCACTTTTTTTTTTTTTTTTTTTGCCTTTTCCAAATCCTCTCATCCAAAGTATAAACTACGCATGTATAGGCGCAAACTTATGGAACAAATTTCAGTGCTGGGTGGGTACCACGTGGTGCCCGTTGGGCGCATCCGAGCCATTTATTGTAATTTTGGACGGTTTAGATTTGGAGAGAGAAAAATGAGAAAGAAAGTGTTAAGGTGTGAGAAGATCAGAGAAGGTTTCAATCCGAGCCGTCCAAAAGTGTATTGGACGGTCCGGATGTATCGAACAGGTACCACATGGGATATATCCATCCGACACTGAAAATTTTCTCCCAAACGTAAGCAAGATTTGCAATATCGATGGTTTTAAAGTATATCTACTAATTAAGACTCTTTTTCCACTATCAAGATTAAAACAAGAAAAAATAAAGTGTTGTACATGTCTAATGCACCCGGGGTCTTGCTGCCCCAAAGGGACAGCAAGGACAGCTGTGCCCTTAAACGTTGTCGTTTCGAGCTTAAATATATAGATAGACTAATTTTTACCCCTAAATCCTTGTTTGGCTTGGAGTGGCACCACATACAAATTCATGACTGGAAAACTTCTTTGCGTTTCTCCCCATAAATGGTGAACACTTGCAATATGTAATTAATAAGTCCAATCACTGTTACAAAGATAAATCTAAAATATAACGACAATAAGGGGGAAAAAAGTACTTCTCCCATTCATAAATTTGAGCTGATAAGGGAAAAAAACAACCTCAAGGGTTTGGTCAAGGGTTTGGCTCCATAAATAATGATTTTTTAGGCCCGAAGTGGGCCCTACGCAGCGTGCGGTGATCCTAGACTTCTGCTTCTTGAAACTTTGATCGACCACGCCTGGGACGGATAAAGTGGGGGCCAGCGGGGACACGGGCCCCACTTGATTTTGTAAAATTATATTAATTTTTTTAAACATTTCAACTATATCCAATAAACTTTTGATAGTGTTCCAGTAAAAATACTCTTGATTTGCATTATCGGCATATTTGTCTAATTATTTCTTCCAGTGTTAAATTTTTACACAATCTTTTTGTGCAAACACATCCCTTACTGCTAATTATAATGTGAAATTATAAATATACTCTTCAGTTTGATATTTTATAGGCAAAATATGTATTAATTGAGAAATTATAAACATACGGGTTAAGTTTTATTTGTGTGCCCCACTTATGTGAGTTTTTGAATCCATCCCTGGACTGCACTAAGCAGTTCGAGCCTGAATTTTTCAACCTCTTATATTTTCTTTGGGCATGGTTTTTCAAAACAGTAGGTAATGGAAAATTTTGAATTTTCTATTCGAAATGAAATTCGAAAAGTTGAATTTTTTTTAGTCAAGTCGATTCAGATTATTACAACTTTTGATTACTTAGTTCTACAAAACCTTTTGCATTTATAGAGAAAAGAAAGAGCACTATGAGTGCAAGTTTTTTCTTCTAAATAAAATGAGTAAAAAAGAATAGTTTGTGAATACCGCATGATGTTTTCATTACGGAGAATATATATTTTGTGCTTGCTATTCCTAATTAAGGCAGCATTGGCCTCAACAAAGGAGATGAGGCATGGGATGTGGTGTGTCTCAAATATTTATTTAGTGCCCTAGCTTGTTGCTTATCCAAACAGCCCTAATGCATTGTGCTCACATATTATTTGGGTGGGACGGAGGAAGAGTCCCCTCAAGTGACAATACAAGGTTGTTGTACCCAAAAAAGAACTAAAAATATTTGTATGTCTTGATGACGTGCTGCATGTTCAAGAAGGAGTAAAGGTAACTTTACTTGCTCAGGTTTCTTTGCTGAACTTCTGGTAAGAATATTTCTATTTAAGACCAACAGAGCATGGTTAGTAGCTACACTAGCTTGAACCGTTAAATTGCCACAAATAGTTTTTGGTCATTGCAATTGAGTGGCCTTCACAATGATGAATTTTGACAAAGCATGGTTTTTGGCGATAATCCTAAGGGGACCGACGAGGTTCCCACTAATGGGATACTGACGGACACACGGGTTCCATTTCGGATCCCGGCCGCATGAATGATACGATCCGTTCAATAATTTTTTTTTAAAAAAGGGTATGATATACAAAGATCCAAATGTGAAGGACCAATTCTTACGTTTGTGAGGTACATCTCAAAGAATGTAATTAAATATTTCATAAGCATGTCTTAGAATCGAGAATTAGTGAAGTGATTTGCCTAGGAAGAATGAACAAGGCTAAAGATATACAAAGATCCAAACACAACCTAAAAGGACAGTGCATGCATGAGAGAGACAGAGAGAGAGAGAGAGAGAGAGGAAGGAGGGCTTGCTCTGTTAACGGAGATAATGCAATTAATTACTGAAGCGTCTTTTGTCAATATGTGCCCCTAAGGCATATGTTAACCATCATTTAATGAAACAAATCCACCCCACCAACACGGGAAATAGTGAAATCAGGAAATAGGTTAGCTGGAGTATTGGGCAAAGAGAAAAACTAGTTTTGGTGAGACCAAAATACCCTTTACAAAACCTTCATGCTACCATTTCATTTTTATTCGTTGCATTTTTCTTAATTTTACTCCCCCGGCTGGGTACATTGAGAAACGAAAATGTTACACCATAGAGCAAGTAATTCTTTACATATCGTGCACCAGAAAAATACTTCACATGCTATAACTTCTTCCTTTTTTTTTTACATCATTATATTCGGAGTGTGCTGCTATGAGTACATATGAAATGTACAGACCATGTATATATGAATTTTGTGGAGCTCATCTAGGGCCCACAAAGATGATCCGAACCATTTATTATTTTTCAAACATTTTTTTATAGAGCTCTGTAAAAAATCAGCTCAACCCGATATAGGTAAGATTTTTTTTTTTTTGAATTTGTAGGGATGAAACTAAGCAGTTAAGTAGTTTTGCCCCCTCAAATTTAGAAAAAATCCTTACCGATATCGGGTTGAGTTGATTTTTTACAGGGCTCCATAAATAAATGTTTTAAAAATAATGGATGGTTTAAATTATCTTTGTAGGACTTGAAGTGGGCCCCACAAAACTCATATACATATGATATGTACATTTTATATGTACCCATATCCTTATTGTTATATTTGTCTTCGCGGATGAGTATCAAAAACTATCGATCAAAATTTGAAAAAGTTCCTAAAGCCAAAAGTAAGCCAAAACAACTGAACTATTTGACCTTTTATATGCGTTAGCTGAATCTTTTTTACATTTTTTTTTAGTCAAACAACCGGATGTTAGGGGTTAACAAAAGGATACATAACGTCCCCAAGAGCAGAGACCAATCTCTCTCTCTGAAAGGGACGGTGTTAGAGAATCAAAATGCTGAGGCAAGCATTCAAGGCTCTTGATCATGAAGATGTTGCTACAGAACATACACATCTAGCTATGAGAAATGATGCGGTGGTGGACCACTATGCTGCAAATTAAACCTTCAAAAATGGCAACTTAGAGAGAGAGAGAGAGAGACCTTCTTGGTAGAATATTTTTGCAGAACTTGTTTGACACGGCAGAATAATTATAAAATTAATCCAACCACGGTTTGATTTAGTTTTGTTTGGTTTGGTTTAGTTAAACTTCATAATTGAGTCTTAAATGTTTAACTCTGCCTTGAATGCAAATAAAAGTTTTAATTGGCTTTTCATCTCATCGACCAACATCTCTTACAAAAATGGACCGATTATTTTGATCAAAACACTTGTGATTAATTTTAGTAAATCGGTTAGCTCCTTTCAATAAGTCGATGGCGATTTGATGTGGCAATGATAGTATTAATTTATGAAAAAATAATTTCATTTAAAATTTAACTAAATGTATTTTTGGTGATTCTAACCTCATACGATTTATAAGATAATAGCAATTTAATTGTTCAGTTTTTTATGAGACATTGTTCTCCATCTTCATCAATGCACGTCAACGCTTTTGGAATCTTTTCACTTACTTTTCCTTAATTTTTTTAAAATGTGGCCACTTTTTTTTGTGCCTTTTCCAAATCCTCTCAGCCAAAGTATAAACTACGCATGTATAGGCGCAAACTTATGGAAAAATTTTTAGTGCTGGCCGGGTACGACGTGGTGCCCGTTGGGCGCATCCAAGCCGTCTATTGTAATTTTGGACGGCTCGGATTTGGAGAGAGAAAAATAAGAGAGAAAGTGTTGAGGTGAGAGAAGATCAGAGAAGGTTTTAATCCGAGCCGTCCAAAAGTGTATTGAACGGTCCGGATGTGTCAAGCAGGTACCACGTGGGATATACCCATCCGGCACTAAAAAATTTCTCCCAAACGCAAGCAAGATTTGCAATATTGATGGTTTTAAAGTATATCTACTAATTAAGACTCTTTTTCCACTATCAAGATTAAAACAAGAAAAAATAAAGTGTTGTCTAATGCACCCGGGGGCCTACTGCCCCAAAGGGAAACTAGGGTAGCTGTGCCCTTAAACGTTGTCGTTTCGAGCTTAAATAGGTAGACTAACTTTTACCCCTAAATCCTTGTTTGGCTTGGAGTGGCACCACATACAAGGTCATGAAAGGAAAACTTCTTTGCATTTCTCCCCATAAATGGTGAACACTTGCAACATGTAATTAATAATCCAATCACTGTTACAAAGATAAATCCAAAATATAACGACAATAAGGGGGAAAAAGTACCTCTCCTGTTCATAAATTTGAGCTGATAGGGTCAGTTCAGTACACGAGACCCTTTTTCAACTTTAACTGATTTCACTAGTGCAGTGAAATTAGGTCCTCAAGATTGATTGAGGTGAGCATAAGTTAAACTTGAAATGGTTTAACGAGATATCATTCGGACCTTTTTTCTCATTCAAAATTCAATTCGATTTGACAAGGAAAAAAAATAATGAGAGAAAAAATTAATGTGAAAACGATTATAAAAAATAAAAAAAAAAGTAACAAAAATTACACTCAATCACTTTTGGCCTATTTCACTTTTAGGCCATGTTTTCACTAGAAAAAACGGAAAAAACTTAGGCATTTCTTTTCATCTTGTTCACACTAATCAACAAATTTCAGTATTTTACTATCTCGTTCACACTAATCAACAAGTTTCAGTATTTTACAACTTATTCATTACCAGAAACAACTTAACTTTTCTCAACAAATTATTCATTACCAGAAACACCTAACAATTTGATTGCTACAAATTCTTTCTCAACAACTTATTCATTAGTAGAAATGCCTCACGCGATCCTTAATTGAAATTCTAAAAACATTACAAAAAGAAAAAGAAAAAGAAAAAGCAAAATGTCAAAAGTTTGGTCGAACATAGATCTCTTTTTTTTTTTTTTTTTTGACATTCAAAATCTTGCCCACAGGGCTACACAAAAAAGGAAAATTCAGAAGGTAGAACAAAAAAAATAGTAGGAGGTGGACTAGCCACCCAATCACAAGGAAGTAAATCTCTGAGCGCCTTAGAAGCCACAACATGTGCGAGTCCATTGGCAACCCTGCTAACCCAATTGAAGACTATCTCACACTCCTCCCTCAATTCTCTGATATCCATCACAATGGAGGCCACATCCCATAGGGGAATAATTCGGACACACTCAATTTGATGGCTTGCTGATTATCTGATTCTACACACGCCCTTCTGCAGTCCATAGATTTGACCGTTCCACAAGCAAACCGAATCGCTAGCAACTCTCCCTGGAGAGGACAAGATACTTTAACATGATTCGCACTTCCATTCAGAATCTTTCCCTTCCAATCTCTCTGCACCACTGCACAAACTGCATCCTTCCCATTCTTTTTAATAGCAACATCGCAATTCAATTTAAAGCAACCTTGGTTTGGAGCCCTCCACCGGGAAGGACTGTCCACAGTGGGAGGGTTATCCATGCGAACCAAACCTGGGACCCTAATATCCATGAATTCTCGAAGGGCTTCTCCAGCTCTTCTCATCGTCTTCTCTGGATCAATTGGGTTAGATGAGAAATCAAATTCATTCCTTGATTTCATATATACCACGCTATTGTCACCACTCTGCTCAAAAACTGATTGCGCTCCTTGCCTTTCAAAGCATCCACCACTTGAGATGTCCATACCTTTAGTTGAATTAGGAGGGCCATTACCTACATTCAGCTTTATATGACTCCCAAACCACGCAGCACGAGTCCAACAACAATCAAACAACACATGTTCAATAGTTTCATTGAATGAATCTTAATTGCCTCTCTTTTTCTTCCGGCGTGAATAAAATTGGAGTTAGGTGATGCAAATTGTTGGCCAAACAAGAATTAAAGGGGTGGTGCTGGCACATCAACTTTGTGCGTGAAACGGCGTAGCATTGGGGCACAGCTGCCCCTGCAGTCCCTTTGGGGTAGCAGGCCCAGGTCCAAAGAATATGTGCTGCTCCGTTTTCTAAAATCCAATTGAGAAATAACTGAGAAACCACAAATAGTCTCCCTCTTCCCACACCGACTTCGTCTTTTTCATTTCTTTCTTTTTTCCTCCTCTTCGGCTAATAGATGGAGTGGAAGCTCCGAATCCCCAAGTTCCCATTCTTCCATGTCCATGCCCCAGTCAAGATAATCAACACCTATCATTGCTAGAGCTTCAATTAATGGAAATTGACATGATTTGCATTTGTGGCTTATAAATGTTGGTAAGAAGTAATAACCTTTGCTGGTTCAAAATAGAACTCTTGAGAAGTGTTTTTAACACAAGGCACTCATAGGACAAACATATTTATCTGCAATTCGGAGTTTGAAAGTCAAACTATTTTTCTTATTAAAATTCACGAGACATAAAAATGAGGGTCAAATGTCAATATCCTCGAAAGAAATTTGAGAATGAGGAAATAAGAGGCTTGATAGGGTCCATGAAGAGAAAACATGAAAGTGTCCATGAAACAAAAATTAAGGGCTCATGTGAATCTGAGCCCTTCATTTTTGTTTCATGGAGTACAAAAATGACTCGTACCGAATTCTTATACACGCAATTCGTCCTCGGTGAACTCGCGTGTTACTCACCTATGCGGGGCAAGTGGGGTCACTTAACCCATGCCACTGAGTTGGAAAATACACTAACTATGGGTAAGTGTAATTTTTTGGTTATATATAATTTTGATCCCGCATTCTAGTCACTTGCCCTCAAAATTCTCATAAAATAAATTTTCTCAACGTAATTTTCTCTCTCCAATATAAAATACAACATGGAATCTTTTTGATTTCGAGATAAATCAAAATACACCCTTGGTAAGTGTAAGTTATGGTTGTTCCAGTTGCCAGGTCTTGATCTTTTTCATTGCTCCAGTTATGGTAAGGATTAGGAATAATTTAGACTTCAGAGGGTTTTGCGACGGTAACTTCTTCTTCTTCTTCTTCTACTTCTTTTTTTTTTCCCCCCCCTAACTTTTAATGTAGCTGCGAAACTTTGTTCAACTCAAATAGCCGCAAATTCAAAAATCTATCCGTGTGGCTTTTGCAATAACACTACGCCCACCGAATGAGGTTCGGTGACCAGCTACCGAACTGTCAAAACAATGTCGTTTTGATTTTCTTAAAAAAAAACAAAAAAAACAAAAACCCAATGCGTACAGTCGTGATTCCCCCTTTAGAGCAAGTACACTAGCATAGCAAAAGAGGTGAAAAAGCTATTTTACCTGACCAAAGTGAGAAATCTTTAGCTGCAACAGCGTAGGTAAACAACCCGGTAGAGTGCCTTTATGAACAGTTCTTCGCTTCTTCTACCTAAGAACTGTTCACCCATAATGGTATTATTGGGTGCTTATCACTGAGTACACCACATTCAATGTACATTGCAAATGCAGGAGATTCTCGTGCGGTGTTGGGGAGACTTGAAAAGGCAGTGAAAGAGATTGAAGCTATCAAGTGAATCAAAGGCCAAGAAAAATGATCAATTGGTTGTAATTTGGAATATGTAGTTGTAATTTATTGGAATATCAAGTTGTAGTATCAAGTTTAGATTTCCAAAACCTAACTTTGGTTGTAGCCTATTTGTGTGACTATATATGGTTTTATGGTTTTTGTTATAAATGGATAATTTGATAACTTGATGTTATTCCTATTATTGTTGTTGCTGTAATGACTGAGACGCGAGACGTTAGGCTAGGACCAAAAAACATGGTAGACTCTTCTTTGAACTTTGTGCAATAATAAATTAACAATTCAACTTTGAAGCATTTTGCACTTTAACCCCAAATTTCATTAAACTCTTCTTTTTATCCAATATCTTGGACAACAAGCTCAAGCAACCTATAAATAAAATAGAAGCAAAATAAATATTAAGTAACAAATATTAATGACTAACGAGTGTATTTTGGATGTCCAAAATATCAATATTTTGGCACTTATCACAGGGTGAAACAAAAGCTGGAAGAAACAAATGGAAAATATAAAGCGGCTGCAGATAAGCACAAGCGCATCAAATTATTCAAAGAAGGGGATTTTATGATGGTTTTTTTGCATGAGGAACGATGTCTAGTTGGTACTTACAACAAGCTCAAGCCAAAGAAGTATGGTCCATACAAAGTTTTGAAGAAAATCAGTAACAATGCTAAGACCTTTAATGTTTCTAGGGAGAATTTTGCATAAGTTCACTATAGCAGTTTCCAAACCCATCTAGTTCACTTCTAAGTTTCATAACCCCTTAAGTCCACTAGCCTATTATTAAGGATTAAATGAACCACGCAAGACCAATATACCCCTAATTTTAAAAATATTTTGCCCTGTCTCATCCATTCCAAAATTATCCCATTTCAAAAAATTACAAAACCCCTCCCCTTCCCCCCCCCCCCCCCCCCCCCCCCCCCCCCCCCTCCCCCATTTTCATCCGTTTCATCCATTTTCAGAAGAAAAGCCCAGTTCCCAAACCTGGACAAAAGAGTTCGTCTTCAACCACTCGATCGTCGCCGCCATCCTCGAGCGCTCAAATACCGGTGTCATCTCTGTCGCCATCATCAAGCCCACGATTGCCGTCGTCACTCCAACATCGAGATCTACCGACGAAAAGCAGAGATCAACCCACGTCCCAGACTTTCTTCGTCGTCGATCGTCGACCTAGCCCCAAGGTACAGTTCGTTCCGAATATCAAGAACGAGAGAAATACTCCAACGAGATCAAAGGACGAAGATCGACGTTGATCGTTTGTCAAATCTGTCGGCGTCGATTGTCTCTCTCTCTCTCTATCTCTCTCTCCTATTATCCACTTTGATCGTTTGGCAGATATGTTTCTTAGCCAATTACATGTGAACTTAGGTTATATAAGGTTATATAAATTTTCTAGGTTAGGGTTTGGTAAAGTTAGGGTTTTGCTTGTCGAACAAACATGATCATGAAATGATGGTTATATACGAATTCTCTGTTATATGTTGGAAACGTGAATTAATTGTATGCAAAAATCTGGGTATATGTGGACTATCATCCATTCAGGTAATGACACATGGTTATATATACATGGATTTATTGATATAATGTTATATATGATATACTGACATGTGAAAGGTTATATATGAAGTTATATCATGAAATATATATCTTTATATATGATATACGGTATCATTTTAATTGTATTGCAACATCATATAAATGTTAGATGCTCCACATTAACATTGATATAATGTTATATATGACATACTGACTTGTGAAATGTTATATATAATGCTATTACCTCAATTATATATGGTTATATATGATAATCTGTATCATTTTCATTGTATTGCAACAGCATACAAATGCTAGATGTTCTATATTAACTTTGATATAATGTTATATATGATCAGTAGACTTGTGGAAGGTTGTATATCATGTTTTCACCAATCATGTTCGGATCAATTAGGCCACTGCGCGGACCATTTCAATAATTTAATTTAATTGGTTTTATAGAGATAGCTAAACTAATTATGTTCTCTTCTTTTCTCAAGTACCAAAAAACAGCACAAGTATCAAATCTCTTTCCTTTCCTTTTGTTTTGTTTTTTCCAAGTGTAGTACTAGGTCAATCTTTCCTGGTTGTGTTTAGTCTATGCCTCAAGCACTCTTTCTTGTCTTCATTCTTTTTATTTTTTTGCTCATACAGAAACAACAGTATTGTTATGTTACCACTGAGTAAAAGAAATTGTTTACGTATGACTCCTTGGCCTTGAGTCACTAATAAGTGGACACATTTTGTCAAAGAAATTGTTTACAAGGCAACTATACAAATTCTAGACAAAGTATATAGTTACTGATTTAACGTTATATATGATCTACTGTCTTGTGAGAAAATATATATGATGTTCTGTTCTGAAATATATAGGGGTATACAGTATACGATTTCCTGTATAAACATGACTGGTGGAGAAATTTAGAGAGCAAGGTTCCTGATATTGCAAAATCCGGGTTTACATCAGCATGGTTACCTCCAGCAACTAATTCCTTCTCACGTGAAGGTTGGAAAAAATCACCTTAGAACTCCAAGTAATTTTTCTTTTCTGTACACACTTTAACAAATGGGTCTTCCTGTTCTACTGTTTACAGGATACCTTCCTCAAAATTTATATATATTCTCTCAATTCATGATATGGCTCTGAACATCTTTTGAAAGCTTTACTTCACAAGATGAAGCAATACAAAGTTAGACTAGAAAATGATTGGTCCATATGATACAGTCTGCAAATATTATCGTATTGACAAATCTCCTACGGATGCATGACTATCAGAGCAAACTATCAGAGTATTTTTTCTGGAGCAAGCTTTGCACTCGTTGATAAATATCAGAGCATTCTTTCTACGAAGTGGGGTTCACATTTTTTCTGGAGCAACCTTTGCACCCGTTGATGACTATTAGATCAGTGTCGGTTCTACAATTGCTGCTCGTGCCTTCTCATCAACAAGCTATTGTTCGGCATCTGTTTGGCTTGACACCAGCAAAGACCGTACTGTGTTGAAGATAATTCATGTCCTTCCTTCTGTTGTTCCAAATAGTCAAGTGAAAGCAAACTCATCAACTATTGGCTTAGATTAATGTAGCCACTTGGCATTCATCAATTTTCTCAATCTTTGTCTCTTTTTTTTCCTTTCCACCTGGGGTATGCCCCTTGAGGGGTGTGCATTCGCTTAGCCTCCTTTTATATTTCAAGCTAAATTATCCACACACAAAAATGTTGGCATGCTATTACATTTGTGATTGATAATGTTTAATTCATCACAATATGGTCTCTGTACCTACATGGTCATATATTGACTTATGCATTCAAATACACGACAGAATCCCATTTAACATTGCTATATGAGGCCAGGTCAAAATTCCATTTCTTCTGATGAATGAGTATCTAACGTTAAATATATGTTTCTGTCATGTGTATTCCTTAAAAAATGAACATATGACATTATATAAGATTAAACCTAAACAACCAAAATCATTTTAGGTTTGCATCCTTAATATCGTTATATGTGGTCGTCTGTCATGAGTGGATGAGTATATAATATTAAATGCGAGCTGACGAATGAGTATATAACATAAAATGTAAGTATTTCATATTAAATGTGAACTGATGAACGAGTATATAACGTTATATATGTACAATAACGTTATATACAGTGTATCAGAAAAGGAGAATCTTCTATTGTTCTATTCCAACGTAATTGCCGGGATTTCAAACGTAGATTGGATAATGAGGGATAATGGGCTAAAAAAATGAGATTTGAATGGAAAGGGTAATTTTGTCAGGCACTATTTTCCTTTTTAAATGTAGTGGACTTTATACTTTATCAAATACATATTAGTGGACCTAGTGCGTTAGAAACTTGATCAGTGGACCTAGTGGGTTAGAAACATACTATAGTGGACCCTAGGCCAATTTTTTAATGTTTCTAAGACCTTTAATGTTTCTGACTTGTTCGAGTATCATGTCGAGTAACCGCTCTATCCAGATATGAACTCGAGGTCGAGTTCTTTCCAAGTAGAGGTGACATAGAACAAGTGGCTGAAGCATTCATGGAGCAATTGGAGAGTCACAAGTCAAAAAGGAAGTCAAAGAATTAGTAATAAGTTCCAAGGTGTCTTTTAAAGTTTGAAAGTTTCAAAGCTGGTATTATATTAAGTAAGTTTGTGGAAGGCTCATTTAGTTAAGTTCTTTGTATTGAGTCTCAGGAGTCTAAAGGTCTTTGTTGGAAGTCCAAGAATCATGTGTTGGAAAGGTCAAAGGTTGGGTCTATCTTTATCCTTTAACTAGTATAAATAAGGTTGTCAGCCAAAGGGCAAATCAACTTTCCAATCAATATTAATTCAAGAGTTTCTATCTCTTTTCCTTGTCAATTTCAAGGGCTACTTGTGGATTCGAGTAATTATCTTGTCTGCTAAAACGATATCTAGCCTTCGTGTACTTTCGCTGCGTCATTTTGCCTAAGGGTCCTCAATATGAGTTTCAATAGCATCCAAGGTGTGATACTGTCGAATATAAGTCAATGGATGGAACTCAAGATCCTTGACTTGGAGAAGAATGAGATTTCAAGAAGTATTCCTAACGAGCTCAGTTATCTCACAAAGCTCCAAGTTCTGAAGTTGGGAAAAAATCTACTTTTCGGTTCAATTCCACCATCCCTAGCCAATCAATCATCAGTTTAAATTTAGGCACCAATAGACTAGATGGCAAGATACCATGAGACTTATTGCGTCTGCAGAAATTGGAGCGACTTGATCTCACCATCAACAATTTAATAGGTACAGTCCCCCATGCATATACAACATGTCTATGCTTGTTTATTTGAACCTGGCCTACAATGGTTTGTGGGGTAGAATACCAAGCATTGGAAATGTTGGAGATACGCTCCCAAATCCCCTAGCTTTCAAATTTCGCATGAATAAATTCTCAGGTACATTCCTGTGTCTCTGCACAACCTCCCGAGGATACAAATGATTCGCTTGGGGAACAATCTCTTTCATGGAACGGTGCCACCAGGATGAGAAAACCTTCCAGAGCTCCAATGGTACAGCATTGGGTTCAATAGGATTGTTGGCTTTGGGGATAATGCTTTAGATTTTCTTACTAGGCTGACAATAAGTACCCATCTAAGCTACCTTGCTGTTGATGAAAATCATCTAGAGGGAGTAATTCCAGAATCTGTTGGCAATCTTTCGAAGGTTCTTTCAAAGTTATATATGGGAGGAAATCGCATTTAAGGCGGATACTAGCCTCAATTGGGATACTGAGTGGTTTCACCTTGCTAAATTTGAGCTACAACTCAACATCACTTGGCATTCCCCAAGAAATAGGCCACTTGGAGGAACTGTCGATTTTGGGATTGGCTGGAAATAGCATCTCTGGTCAGATTCCGACTTCCATCGGGAGTCTCAAAAACCTGATTGAAATAGATTTATCTGGAAATGAATTGGAGGGAACCATAGATTTATTACAGAGGTTTGCATTGGAGATGAAGAGTAGTCACTCTGAGTGTAAGATCAAAGTTGTTGGCCATCCTCAAGTTTTTGTATCTAAATATCAGGTTGTACCGCTTCGATGAAAGTTAAATATTTTATTGTACTAGTGTAATGCCCGTGCTTCGCACGTTTTCGCGTGCTCATTGGATGTTTTTGTATCAGGAAGTGTTTTGGGTTCTCGTTGTAATGATAGTAGAAAAATATTAAGGTGTTATTGAACCAGAAATGAGTTTTAGTTTTTGAAATAGTAGGCTTGTTTTTGTTGGGCATATCTTATGCGTTTCATTTTCATAACTGCAGAAACTGCAAGTTATTTTTTGGGCTAACTCTTCAAAGAAGAGCACGGCATGAACTAAATCAAGTTCTAAACCAAGGGCATAATGTTGGGAGTAAATCAAGTTCTGAACCTAGAGCATAATATTGGCACATTCCTATGGTGGATCTAACTTGGAAGCATTTTTTTGGCTTTAAGGCTAGGATTACTTTTTTTTTTTAAGCTTCTAAATTTCAGCCCACCATTGGCTTCTTCACTTCGAGCACAAAAGTTGGATACGCAGAAGCAAGTCTTAGTTGTTTAGCTTAACAGAAGGAATCATAGTGCATTGAAGGCTTTAAAAATCTACAAGCATGCAGGCAAGGATACCTACCTTGAAAGCTAGGAGTGAGTGGCAAACCAGCAGACTGCATGATTTTTTTTTGTTGGACTTGGAAATCGCATGATTTTTTTCGTTGGACTTGGAAATTGTTTGCGAAGTTGAGAGAGATTGTTCTGAAGGTGTAATATTTGTGAACACCAGAAAGATTTTCCAAATTCAGACATTGAAACATATTAGGAAGTAGCATTCATACGAAACAGCTCAATTGTCTTGTCTATTTGAATCAGAAAACCAGTACTGAGGACGCAGAAATTGGCCCTTACCACGTGATCACAAAAGCTTGCCTTCAAGATTTAACAAACTCAGAGAATGAGGAAGAATATTTCTATGACGACATAATGACATATGTGAGTTCAATCTCAGGCACAAAAGGATCATCAGCCGTCATTTCGTATTTAGCTCTGTCAGTCTTGTACGTATGGGCAATCTCAGGCACTAATGGATCAGCAGGTTTCGATTACGTAAGCAGCGAACAGATTGATAGCAGCACCTGAAAAACAAGGACACAGCATAAAGTAGTGGTGAGAGATTTCTAAATTGAGTGGGTATTACTCATTCACAATAGTACAAAAGGACAAATAATCCCAAATATACCACATACTCTTATAGAGCACAAACAATAAGCACATTACCTTGGATATGATAAGAAATGGGCTCTACTGCTCCTTAAGAATGTCAAGGCGAATGCTACCATTGCTGTTAATGTTAGGGTGGTACACTTATGTTTTGAAAGAAACCTCCTAAACACACAATCATGAATTTTTCATGACTATCTGACCAGCACATAAGCATCCAACTCCAAGGTTGCAAATGGTAGTACAAAAGGTATGGTGAACAGTGGAATCATGCAATTAGAAGTGCGCCCCAACCATTGGAATATAACCAACCATGGTTCTAAGGCAAGCCTAAACCAACACAAACATAACTGCATACTTAGAATATACGGAAATAGACATGGATACAAGGAGAGGTTTGGGAGAAGGAAAAATACACTTCTAACTTTCTTCATTGACTAAATGAACATGTTATTACCTTCGGCGGCTTAAAAGGATAATCTGGAGGGAAGTGGATCGTAACAAGTAACACGCCACCAGTAAATGGGCTGTCTGCAAGGCCCATAATTGTTCATTGCCAATGAAACATGCCTTCACCAACAGGACCTGTACAAATTTAAACCTTTTCCTTAACACCATGACTGTACATTTTTCTGATGAGATGGTAAAAAGTCAAAGAGAATTAGAGGACAAAATAAAAATATTAATTCCAAATTTCCCATATACACAACTTTCGCTAAAAAAAGCGGAAACATTCCTTTTATGCTAAGTTTGGTAGCAGCCAGATTACCAATCTTTAAGGGGGCATTACTTGAATCCAAACTAAACTACCTTGGTTCAATCAAATGATTCCACCCAAGAACACACCAAAGTTACTACATACCAACTCACAAACTCCAACACAGCAGTAAATATAACATTCTGCACCGATGTGTGCACCCAGAGAACCAAAAACCAAACGGAAAAGTAGGTACAAAGTAAATTGCCCAATTCTTTTAAATCCCGACCCGTTTTTCCTAGAAATGTGATTAGGGAGAGCAAGGATCAAATGAAAATGTCTCTAAGAGAGAAGGGACTGAAAGTTATTGGAAATTCAGAAAGGTAAGAGATCAGATTGGAGCTCAGCTCAACCACATGCATGCAACGAGGTTATATGAAGAAAACAACCAAATGAAGCACTCTCACATAGTTAACACTCCAGATAGAAGCTAACAGTGTAACCCACGATCCTACTGCAAAACCATTTCATAAAAACAACCAAATGAAGCACTCACATAGTTACACTCCAAATAGACACCAACGCAGTAACCCCTGATCTTGCTGCAAAAACATAATCAATTAAGATCATTCATGAAAACAACATTGTTTGAAGTATATAAGGGATGTGTTTCGGTCAACCATTAAAATGTGGGGTAAACGAATGAACTTCTACGTTCTTACATCAACCGAAGTAAAGGACGTTATGCCACTGCAAACATTACAGTAGCATTCTGGATAGACAAAACATTGCGTGACTACAGAAAGTGTCAGGTGTAGAGCCTATATCTGAGTAATAATATTCAATGTGACTCAAAACCCAATGGTGAATTTTGCCCATCACACTCATCCGAATGAAGTAAGTTTGAACCCAACCAAACAATATAATAGCCCCCAAAACGAATACATAAACCTCGAAACAAACCAACGACGCGATAATGCTAAACCAATTGCTCAGAGAAAATGAAGGGGGGAGGAGCTTGGAGAAGAGATGCTAGAACTATAAGCAAGCAGTGGATTACCATGTTGAAACCTCCCCAATGCCAGTACAGTGAGATTAATATAGTCATACATCACACTAAATTCATACCAAAAAATGCATTTTCTGGAACATATCAAATAGGAAAAAATTATGCACGCACAAGTACTGGTTCATAACAACAGAACAAACCAGCACTGCAAGAAGCAGGAGAATCCTTTTGCAGGTCCTTCAGTTCCTTCTTAATCCTCTTTGAAGCCATAACCAGTACACAATCAACGCCAGCACAGAAATCTCACTGCAAAAAATTCCTACATCAAATTCAGGAGAACATGAAAGATAGCACATGATATGGATGTCAAGTCGCACCATAAAATTCATGGGAACCATCCAATTTGTAAATTCACATGCAGTAACATAAGGACTCATAAAAGCATCAAGAGAAGAGAGGAAGATGATACTCAAGTTAGATTTAGAGCTGTTTTCCAAACGAAATACTACTGCAAGAACGTAGAATTGCAACTTCATTTCCTAAAAGCCCCTTTGGATTGAGGGATTTGGTGAGAAAGGAAACGAATAGCAAGTAGAATCTCACCATTTGTTTAGATAAACATGTGAGAAATGTGAGTAAATGCAAATGCAAGGTCTATTTTGTTTCTACAAAAAATGATGAGATTTGGCGAGAAGCCATAACCCTTTCATTCCTCTTAAAATCACTCAATCCAAAGGGGCTGCAAATATTCAAACATTAAAGGTACTTGACAGAGCGAAAGGAAATGAAAAACCTTGATCCAAACATAGCCACATGAAATGGAACTTCTTTTTTTCCTTTTTCTTGCTTCCTGATTTCCATGTAAGAACGCAATACAATTAGGACCATTACAAATTCAAAACTCAAAATTTTGCTTGAACCTTCTAGGTTCAAAAAACGCACTGTAAGACTTTGACCTTGCAATCACAATTGAATTCAACCAAGCTTCAAAGTCCGCACATTTTTCCCACTGAAACTGCTAACCAAGCTCAAATAGGACTGAATATTTCTTTATGAAAGGCACGTCAACAATGTATATGAAGTTGTGTACTTCGCGACACTGCTTCTCCGACGTTTACAAGCGTGTCATTTGAACTCCTCAAGTGGTACACTGCTCCAGGTTCAGTTCCAATCTTTTGAAGGCACACACCCAAAACTTCGACAAAGTATTCGCAGGTAGATGCCAATGCATCTTGAAATCTCATAGCCATACTGAATTAAAGAGACCTTTATGGACATTTCAAAAAATTATTAGATAGGTTAAAGATAACTAATATGATGTTAGTGTCCTAGTCAAAAATTAGAAGCATAAATCCTTCAAACATAAAAAGATCGGCCAAGACTTGCAAGAAATGGACAAGGATAAACTTAAAACAGGACTACACAAGACCTTTAAAGCCCAATCAACATGTTCAAATACTGCACATATAGAAGATGACAAAGCAATTCGAACAAAGGAAAAACGGTATCCCCTACTACATATAAAATAAAATTGAGGTTTGATCGATAACTTAGAAAATTGAATCATCAAGTCTAATCAATTGCACATATCTGATGGTCCTATTTTACTGGACATCTAATCTGTTCCTCAGTTCCATTTCCTTAGTTTATCCTTTATTAACATTGTAAACATTCAGCACAATTAAAGCATAGCATATCTTTCTAGTAAGCTTAAAACAACACTACACAAGAGCTCTAAAGGGCAATCAGTGTGTTCAAATGGTGCACACATAGAAGATGACAAAGGGATTCGAACAAGGCCAAAAGGCCCAAAACTATATCCCCTACTACATTTAATGTATCCTCTTGAACAAAGCCATATTCTATTGAACATCTAATTTGTTCCACTACCTTAATGTATCCTTTATTAACAGTCTAAACATACAAACCAAACCAAATCGAGCCTTATGTCTCAATCACTTGGGGTCGGCTACATAAATCTTTTTCTTCCATTGAGCTCTGTCAAGGGCCAAAACTTAATGTATCCTTTATTAACAATCAATAGTTCTATACATATAACACAAACAAAGGTATTGTATCCTTTTACTTAGGCTCCATTATCAAGATAGTGTATCCATAATCTAGGAAAACTCATCACTTCATGAAACCTCCATTGTCCCACCAATTAGTATATTTTTTGTATCATTTACCCATTTTCTTTTTTTCCCCTCTGCTTTTTTACTCTATCTTTATAATCTACAAAACTCATCACCTCATGAAACCTCCATTGTCCGAGCAATTAGTATAGTTCTGTATCATTTACCCTTTTTTTTCTTCAGCTTTTTTCCTCTTTCTCCTTCTTATTCCTTCATACCTCAGTGAATGTTCATATCGTTCTTATAACTTCTAATAGTACATGGCTTCTATTATTAGTTCTGCTATTCATGGTTAGAAACTCTTTTACTCAAGTAAATACAATTTTCCTGAACCTATGTACCTGCTTACCTGCTTTCTAAGTCGCGTGATTTAGTGACATGTTGAAAAATCCAGTAGTTTTGAGGTTTTTTTAACAATCATAGCCATAGCATAAATGGAATACATGCATCCTTGAAAGAGACAATTCAAAAGCCAAATTACAGCAATATTATCGTATCATATCACACAAATCATCGAATCGAATTGAAACTTGAAAACTAACGAAAATTTACCTTTGCTCACTTGTCTTCTTTGTTGTAGCCCTAACCAGCCCAGGAATGAATGAAGCAATAAGATATCTCGGCTCTCCTTTAATGACGGCAACAGCCGCAAAAACAGTGCTTTGAGCATGAGATAGTACAGATTCTTGAGTAAAATAAGGAGACCAATCGGCTGAGCAAGTACGAGATTTCAGCAAAATCCGGAAATACAGTACAATTTCAGCGAGTAAATTCCGGACAACCAAACATTCGTCTCTTTCATTCTTGATCGATCGCCGAAGGAAGGAGATCGATCGGCTGAGCAAGTACATAATTTCAATAAATTCTGGAAAGATAGTACAAATTCTGCGAGTAAAATCCGGAGAAGCAATCACTCAGTTTCTTTTTCTCTCGATAGATCGCCGAGGTAGTACAGATCAAACGGCTCAAAAAGCAAAGATTCCATTGAAATCTGGAAACGGAGTACAAGTTTTGCGAGTGAAAGCCGGAGGACCGGCCCTCGTCTAAGCGTTTGCAAGTAAAATGCAAAATACCAAATCTAGCCCTAGCCCAAGACCAACACATGACAGGACCAAGGACAGTAGGAAAAACTTCAGAGGACAATAATGTAATTTCAATACATGTCTTGGCTTACCAACTTTGGTTCTTTTATTACAAGTGTATTGATTGCTTTGAATTGTTTTTTTAATTTTTGTTGAACCTTGGTTTCAAGTTTATAGGAAACAAAATGGCATGGCTATCAATTAAGGATTTCTTGAGTAACTTGCTGCATGTAGTAAATGATGCAAACGACTTCCAGACTGAAATCGACTGAAGTCGTTTAATTTGCGGTTTTGCTCAGCTTTCATTTCTAGGACATTTTATTATGTAATAATGTGAAGGATATCATGTTGTGCAGAGGAGATCTTGAAGAATTGATGAATATCAAGCATTTTCTTCGATGTTTCGACCTGGTGCCAGCTCTAAAATTAGTTTCCAAAGGAGCTCGGTATAAGTGGCTGACTCCACAAAATGCAGGGGTCGAGTGGAGTTTAGCATTTGTTACTATTCAAGGTATGTTAAATAGGAAAATGATTACTGGATTAGAGTCAAACTTTAACAGCAGTAGAAAATGAACGTTGTGATGTTTGTAACCAAAATTCAAATGAACGCTTTTCGTTATTAATCAAATCCAAAGTCAAATATGTCTCATCATAAATATGGGGCACAACCTCCCATGAACCAAACAACATCCAGTGATCCAATAATAATGAAAATAATTTGTTATCTGACAATTGTTTCGAATACAAAAGCGGTTTTTAAAATAAAACTAGATTGAGACACCCTAAGGAGGTCAACCAAAATAAATCCCTGAGATGCCACCAGAGCCCTTGCCTAACTCCCCAACTTGTCTGAAAGAGAAGTTAGATAAAAATCTGTCAGCTGATGAGCTCAGTGAATGGTGAAACATGTATATTAAATAAAGTTAAAAGCGGAATTAAAATAGTTTACCAATAAACATAATTTGGGATACGAGGTGTCCAGCAAAATAATAAATTAATCAATGAAGCATTTAACCAATAAATATTCTTGGTGCTGATCACAACATTAACTCCATCAACAATGGGGAACCACAATCAAACAGTACCATGGCCAAAATAAATCTCATTAAAATTGGATTCAATATCGAACTTAGAGTCACCAGGGTTGGCAGCCCATGGTACCTTTCCCTAAGATGATCTAGCGAAAGAAAGCCGTTGAGCATTAAGGTCACCGGCCTAACACGGTCTTTTCCCCAATGGCCAGGGTCACCAACACGAAGAGGAATAATTTCCCTAGACATCCGAAATAAATAATTATTCCCATTAATATCCACCAAGATCTCACCACCAAGAAATAGTAACAATTGATTTCACCAAAAGTTCATCGCATGCCAATTTATAGAACAAATTATAAACAATTATGGGTTTCCGATTAATATTCATATAAATTTTTGAAGAGAATAATTTTAAGGGATACGGGAAACTTCCAAAAATACGTAACATATTTAACCACCGACCTGGGTCCAAAAGTAATATAATTGAACAACATGAAATGAAGTTAACCTGAACAAAAGGATAATACAAAATAATTATCTAAACTGCATATACATTGACCATGAAACTAGCTAGGGAACAATGTATCAATGGACTATCCAAACCCCAATCTAGGTAACTAATACTTAGTACCAACCCGAAACTACAAAACCCAAATTGATTTTCAATTCCAACAATATTTCTCCCATGTAGCCACCTGTTTCCCTTCCAAAATCCACTTGTCCAAACATAACCTATGTAAACAACACATGTACATACAAGTTACAATATAAAATCAAGGCCCATTGTCATGATTCCTTTCACCACTGTTGTTAGCAAAGTCACTGTCCCATACCATGGCCAATATTATTCACGCCACAACTGCCATGCACACAACTCGATCGACACACGGAGCCACTCGTTATACACAACCCACGACGGCACCTGCACACCCTCATCTCCCGTGCTCTCTCTCTCTCTCCAAAATACAAACTAAATAATTAAATTAACTCAATATCAGTATCTAATCCATGCACCTCATTGCCATGTGAAAGGTAGATGAACATAACGACAGAGATGGAGTGTACTATTACCTCAATAGAACTCCAAGAAAACCCTCCTTTCAAGTTCGGCTGTTGCTCTTTTTCAAAAGTCAGAAGTTCTTTTAACATAATCAAGTTCTCTCAACTTCTTTTCCCAAATAACCCTACACCATGAAAATATCTCCTAACTTTATAAAACTACCCACTACTCCCTATATTATAGCTAATTAGTTAATTAGAATTAGATAGAACATAACACTATTTATAAAATTACCATCTGGTATCACTATTTTACCCAAAATCAATCCATACCCCAAATATTACAATCGTGTCAACAATATCCATAGCATGCACAAAATAATTAGATGGGACCCAATCATAACACCAACTAATAACGGCAATATAACTGATTAAATAAATTAAAAAGCTAGGCCGTAACACGAGCAAAATCTCAAGCATGGTCATTGAAAGAGATGTCTGTGATTCGATGTTTAGGGAAGCGAACTTTAGTCATCTGAGCGCATATAGGGCGATGGAAAAGGTTGAAATGTAGAATAAGTGCTTGTATTTCTGGATGAGATTCCAGCCAAAAAAATTGGGTAGTAATGCTAGTAGTGATCAAACTCATCCTTTATAGACGTAGTATTGTAAATTGAACTGGTAATGAAGTAGTTTTAGGTTTAGGTTGACTTGAACGAGGTACTGGACTATCCCGTGGACTTGTAAAGTGGTGTATTGCAATAAACAAGGCTTACCGATAAATGCACTATTCTCATTCATGATAAATTCCATGAAATAATTCTTTTTGAGTATTATGTTTGTCAAGTGGTGCTAGAACAGTTATCGGTTGAGGAGATGGTGGTTTCTAGCACTAATGGCGAAAAAACCCCACCTAAATGAGGATCATGACTAGTGAATTTTTTCTTACGTTTGAAGGGTCTATTAAGTGGTACTAAATTTAATGAACCTTACGTTTCAAGGACTTAGCCATGACCCATTAGCTTATATGAATCTTTCGATATATCTATCTGAATTTCTCATGCTTTTGTTTTAGAAAAGAGTGAAATCAGCCACTTTGTTTGATTTTTTTTTAGGGATACATGGTTTGGTCTTTAATTTTTTTTTTTTTTAAACCACAAGCAAATGTATTTGCATTAAGACATGAATTTACATGCTTATTGGGACAAGGATATACATCGGGGGAGTTAACGGGGTGTTATTTTGTTAGTCAACGGGGGTTCAGAGGCTATCCATAGCCCTGAAACCCCAAACCTGCTCCCCGTGTGACTCGAACTTTCGTCACCACCAGGAATTAAGAGACGAGAACAAATTAACCACCTGTACTAGCGTGGTGTTCTAGGATATTGGGTTTAGGGATCTGATATTTGGTTCTTGGTATTATTTTTACTCATACCCTGGCTTATATCTTCCAATGTGAAAGATTATATGGATTGACTGACCTGGACGTCTCAATCACTAGCCAAGTTAGTGGATGATATATACCTCAGTGTACGAATGAAGACCTTGCCTTTAAAGGGTGTTTTCGATAGTGAATAAATTGTTAAAAAATGTTAAGTTATTTCCGGTAGTTAAACATTTTTCTCAGTTTTGTCTGTTTTCTATGGTTGCATTCTCATAAGTCTGAGTTGTGATCTAGCTTTGCTTTCGATCTTTTTCCTCTAATCTCAATGTTTTGAGCTTTTAAATTTTTTACTTTTCGGCAATCGTCTTCAACACGAACATCAAATGGAAAAAAAGGCGGAATAAGGTTAATTAGTGATATCTAAGATTAAGGTCACACCCTCCCTCCGCTCATGGGATATACTTATAGTTGTGTCTCATGGGTGAAATTAGGGGAGTAGGGCCCGAAAAATCTGAAGAACTAGTACTGCATGTATTGGTATGTACACGAATTATGGAGCGTGTTTCATTTGTGCTTCAGTCCTATGTCTGATCAGTGTGAAATTTTGGACAGCTATTAGGAATTTGAGATGGAGCTCATTCGTGCATAACAGCAGGGCTTGGAATATCCTAATTCCTACCCATAGCAGGTCCCCAGTTGGAATTTTAAGTAGCTTAATTTTTTTTTCACACGGAATAATTAAGCTTATGAAGCAAAAGGCCAGAAAATTAATGTGTTTCATACTGCATTCCAGCATGGTTTGTTCAGATAACGAACGACCTTGGACGAATTTGAGCTGATTGTACATAACTGGAGACGTTACAAAACAGTACTTGGATCGAACTAGGAAGATGGTTGTTTATTCTGCAGATTAAACATTCCCTTTGCCTGGGTAAGGCATAAAATCAAGTTTCATGATATTGGAAACTGGACCCTGTAGCTCACGGTCTAAGCCTTCCATCTCTACGACCAATGATCCAGATTTAAACGGTTCAAATGGCACTCTACTCTCCCGTAGTGTAATAAGGTTCCTAGATCCCATGATATGTACAAGTAAATGAGAAAGTATTTTTCCCAGTAACCCGAGTTGTAAAAAAGAAGTGAAAAAGGATTTTCGGGTTATATCGACATAAAGGAGAACCCATTTCATTAGGTGGATGAGTGCATGTGCATCTATAGTTTATTCAGAGTGAAAACGAATAAGGAGGAGCTTCTTAGTGTTGTGTTAATAAAAGGCTGAATCTCAACAGTGGGAATTCCAATTTAGAAGAAGACTTTATGATATTTTGAACGGATGACTAAACACATCAAAGCTCATACAATGAACGGTTTGAATCATGAACTAACTGATTGTAGGTTGCGGACTCCACAAAGTAGAGAGAGTGTGTGTGAGTGAAATTTTGTTCACTCTCATGTAACTGGAATCGTTCCGGGACCTAATCTGATGATGAGAGCTGTTCATTTCCTCCAGATCAGCATGGCTAGATGTTGGTAAGCGCTTGACCTACCAATTAACTTTTTGTTTCGTTCAAAAATTTTAAATTTCTTTAGCTAATAATTGGAGTTTTAAATCAAGCACTTAAATCAATTTTACTTTGCGCATAAAGTTGTTCTTGATCTTTGATTCGCTCTGCGGTTGCATCATTCAATTTTACTTTGCGCATCTCTTTTGGAAATTAGGAAAGAAATATCTATTTTGGAAATTGGAATGTATAAATATGCTTTATTCGAATATTCTGCTGGTAGAGATTTGAATGTATAAGTTGTATGTCACAATTTTCAAGAATTTGAACCGCAGTTATAAAATGGGTACTAATAGAAGAGAGGAAGTGTTAGTTTCTAAACAGGGGTCCTCCAATACCTCACTAGTCACAACCTGTTTGATAAAAAGCCACGGTGGAAAAAGTAATTCATTGAACCCTTTAGAATCATCCATAGAAGAAGCAGATGCAATCACTCCTCGCTTACTCTCCTCTTTCAGTTCTCAGTCTCCGTCGTTCATAATTGCCATTAGTAGCAAAAAATGAGTTTAGAAACCGCTTGGGTTGGCGTGGACTTAAGGTATGCTTCCTGCTAAGGTCATAGGTTTGAAATTTCCCAGGTGCTATTAACTCTTATGAGCCCAGTCCATACAAGACTTTGTCCAACAGATTACTCTTGAGGTGTGTGTAGACGGACCCGGACACCCTGAGTTATATATCAGGAAAAACGAAAACAAGTTTTAACAATGTTCAGGTCGACACAGAGTTGACAATACTAAGGTAGGCTTTGGTACTTCATTTTACCTTCATTCAGTTCAGTTTCTTTTTGGGTATGCTTGACTTCAAGTTTAGTTAGGCATTACAGAGTTGTACTTCTTCTTGTACTTCTCGTAATTCATTTGTAGTGGCTGACTTCTGAGAAGTAGATTGTTATGAAGAAGGTTTAGAGTATTTCAAGTCCATTTCACTTCCATGCCCATTCTTCACGGCCTTGAAATTCAGAGAATATCTTTGGAGGCGGGCAAAACCCTAGTGAACTCATTGTGAGAGAGGTCTATAATTCGATGTTTAGTTAAACAGGGCATATAGGACAATGGTATAAGTGATCTAACTCATAGTAGTTTGTAACTTGAACTGGTAATAAAGTTGTTTTAGTTTCGGGTTGAGTTAACGAGTTCTAATAGACTTGTAAAGAGTTGTACTATTGCAGTAAACAAGGCTTACCGAAAAATGTACTATTCCGATTAATGGTTAAATTCCATGAAATGTTTTTGTTTGAGTTAAACTGTCACGCCCTCGATTTTTAACAAATAAATAATCCACTTCAATAAAAGATCCTTGCTTAACAAAAATATTACCCAAAAGAGTTCCCAAGTTTAAGTAATTACAACTTTGGCACTACGGCCCAAATCAACTTAAATACAAGTACGAACCTATTTAAGATATTACATACTTTATAATCAAGAGGAATTTAGGTATAATTAGTTACAAATCCATCTTTGTCAAAGGAAAGGCAATACAAGATGTTTAGTAACTGAAACGGAATTTGCTCCCAAAAGTCTTCATGCCCAAGCACACGAATGCATACAGTCTATTGTCCAGCATTTTATCCTAAAAGAAAGATTAGGTTGAGCTACACTAAAATCTTTACCGATTCTATATGTAAATATGATGAAATATGCAGGTGAAAAGAAGGCAAAAAGTACAGGTCAATCGATAGATAACAATTGATTTAAGGGCATTCCAACATTCGATATTTTCATCCTAACGCATGCCTATAGCTCAATGTACCACCAAGTTCACACGATGTTAAATAACTCGAGTAACCGCGACACAACTCACTATCGCCAATCACCTCCATTGGTATTTCCACCCCTTGTGTTTCCGTATAACACCACGAGGATTACCGTGTTACCACCCCTTGCGTCACGGTGATCCCTAACAACTTGGGTCACTGCATTACCACCCCTTGTGTTGCGGGACCGTCTAAGTCGTCGTATTACCACCCCTTGCATTACGAGACTTCCTAATCCAACTTCCGACTCACATACCTACCTTCGTACTCAACAAGCAAGCTAAGACATTACACTATTCACACGTTCACATGAAACGTCATACGATATGCCAACAACGCCATAATCATGCCACAAACATCATCAAGTAATCGATTAACCAACATAACGTATTTTAACAAAGCTTTTATCACAACAATCCTTATTCGATCTTTACTAACTGAGTCCAATGAATCATGATTACCAATGATTAATCGTAGAAGGTCAATTGAGCATGTGAGAAAGGTTAAAAGACGTTCGAAAGGGGCTTAGGAACAATTGGAGCTCAATACGATCAACGAGGCACCAAAACAGTACAAGCTGTCCAGAAAAGGGAGGGGTATTGATACCCCGGAATCAGGTATCAATACCTGGCAAGCTGGAAATCCAGAGAAGGATGGGGTATCAATACCCCATATTTGGGTATCAATACCCCGCTGTTTCGAGGCGATTTTCTGCAGTTTTGACAGACATTCAAAGCACCAAAAGGGGACGATCAAATCACGATTTCTACACCATATCAACATATATACATATAAAAGAGGTAAAGAAGTCCCTACCTCGAGTGAAGGAGCGAAACCCAAGAGATTCGAACAAGCCCTAGCTCAAAACTCCTTGAAATCAACCGAAATCTTCTCCTCGAGTTTCACCCAATACGATACGAGCCTGAGGTTGTGTTCTAGAGGTGAAAGCAAGATGGATCCTTGAGGTTTTATGTGAGGGAGCTAGAGAGAGAGACACACACGGTAGAGAAAGGGAGAGGTCAGCGTGATAGAGAGGGAGAGATAGAGATCAAAATGATCTCCTACATCACACACACCCCTTTTTATACCTCTATGTCTACATATTACACTCACGCTCCCTCAATCACCTATTCTTTCACTTTAATCCTTGATTTAAATAACCACCAAATAAGCCACATTTTTCCCAACTTGACATTTAATAAATATTTCAATAATTATAATTATCTGGGTCTCTACATAAACATCGGTTTAGCTTAAGGCTTATTGGAGTATTATGTTTGTCAAGTGGTGCTAGAACAGTAATCGATTGAGAAGATGGTGGTGGTTTCTAGCAGTAAAAGGAAAAAAATTCCGCCTAAATGAAAAGCACGACTAGTGCATTTTCTTTTCCTAACCTTTGAAGAGTTCTTCAAGTGATCCTAAAGTTATTTTTTCGGTATCTTACTGAATTTCTTAAGCAATTTTGTCTTGGTAAGAGTGAAATCAGCCGCTCTGTTATATTTTCCGTGGTGCAATACTGAATATAAGGAATACCTGGTTTTGGTCTTTATTTTTCTTTTTGAAACCACAAGCAAACCTGTTTGTGTTAAGACAACAATTCAAATGCCATTTGGGACAAGAGTATGGGGCTCAAGGACCTGATATTTTGCATCGTAATATTTGTCAAAAACATTAGCTGGCGATGAATTAAATGGACAAATCTCTCTTCATCTGTAGCTACGAAAAGATTAGTGACAGATTGGCCTTACTGTTCCGAGATGTTATTTGAAGACTATGAAACATTTATTCTACATGGGAAGATATTATTGTAGTACTCGTTCTAGCCACCGCAGTTATTATTTCCTCCTGCAAAATTCCAGAAAAAGAAAAACATTAAACACCATCAGAGAATCACTTTCAACTCTCTTTGTCCATTGTTTATTAAACTTGATTTGGTCCGGAAAGTTTGGTCACATATCTCAATGCTACAAAAACATATGCTAAACAAATCCATACCCGGCCGTTAATTAGAAGAACTTCCAAGTTCCAACATTTTAAGCATCAAGTCATCAAATCATCTAGCAAGAAAAAGATATAGATGGTCTCACAAGCTACTAGGGAAGAGAGTGCGGGTACATGACCCAAATCTGAGGGTTGAGGGATAAAGGAGACCTCACGTGTGAAGGTCGTCATAGCCAAAAGGACAGCCTCAAAGACTTCTCTAAAGGACGACCACTCCTGAGGGCGGAAGCTTACACTTGAGCTGAGGCAGGGATCAGGTGACTCGGGAACCGAAGGTGGAATGTGGCATGGAGGTTTGAATCCAAGGGATCGTCTGAAGGCTTGAGCTCCCTTCAAGAGCTAACCTTCAGATTGGTCTTAGAAGGAGAGAGATACCCTGACCAAGAGCTCAGCTTTATCGGAATCCGTATCATGCCAACCCTCTGAAACCTAAGACTAAAGGACCAGACATCACTTACCACCTGACATTCATGTGACTCTCGAGGTCGACGAGTGATATGATACCCCACATATACCTCTGGATAGGTAGCCATTCAAAGGCTTCCATGCGTCCCTCAGCCGTCTACCACGTGCCTTCAGAGAAAAGTCCCCCCCTGGCCCCTATAAATAAGACAACCAAACCTTCTAAGTGGTTAATCATACCAGTGTACACCCTCTTACCATTGATACGAATCCCACGCTTATACTACTGCCCTCTCTATCTTGGATTGCCTTGGGTTCTCTTCCTCCACCTTCGGTTACCTCGAGTCTTCGAGAACTTGCTGATCTCTCCGAATCCCCTTCAGGGATAGCATAGTCCATCTACCTTACACACAGAGAGTATACCGCGTACCAACTAACTATTGTCAAATTAATTTTTATTTTTGAACACTGAAGATATGTTTGGTTTCAACCGATAAAGAATTGTGGTGTTGGTTTGAATTGTAGTAAGTGGAAGTATTCACTTTTAGCATTACTCATTGTTCGGATTTTAGGTACGATAGTCATAATTCTGATTGCATAAACTCATTTGTTTGCTGTGAACCTGTTATCCCATAACTAGCAAGTAAATGATATGAACCCTGAACCCACCTAAAATGTTGAAATAAGAATAACTCAGCAACCAGATTACGGATGAGCATTAATTTGAAAAGAATGTCTACATTGTACTCGAGTAAAACAATCATTAAAACATCAAATTAAAGCACTTACCCGGATAATTGCATCTAACTTTGCTGACTTATTGTCCAACCAATTTGGTTTATCCTTACCACCTTCCTGCGTCGATCTCCTCCAACTATTCTCGTATACCATTTCGGTTTTCCAGTCAAGAACATAGCAAATCCGATATTCCCTCATATTACAAATCTGCATCCATACCCCATCAGCACGATCCTCCATGTAAATCCACTAGCATCATCATCATCGTCTGGGGATATCGGTTGTGGTGGCTGCGGTCGTGCCCATAATCTCCACATTTCTTTGACAACGGTAATCCACACAATCCCAAATTCCCAACATAAGAGTTATTCTCAAATGTATTAAACTGTTTTCCTTGAGGTATGGGACCAACTATATGGTTTTTCAAAAGGTTTAAGATCGCAAGAAATGTCAGACTTGTGAGTTCCCCTGGAATCTCCAAGGTGAGTTGGTTTGAAGAGAGGTCTAACAATTCCAGCATTGTAATATTTCCTAATAGTGATGGAAGATGACCGGAAAGACTATTCTGAGATTGATTCAGCAACCGAAGTCCTTGTGGCTTTCCAATGTCGTTTGGAATCTCTCCTTTCAAATTGTTGCACGAGAAGTTGATTGTTGTGTGAAGGTGGTAAGGATATATATATAAGTATAGTTGACCCCTGCAGGACCACCTCTACAGAATATCGATTACCAATACTATCTCCCATATCGCAACAACGTTTTCGATTTATCCACATTCATCATGACTTTGAAATTGAGGAAATATCGTTCCGGTAGAAGCCCAGTGAAGTTATTTTGAGAAATGTCGAAAATTCGAAGCTTAGGGAAAGGAACTTCATTTCCAGAAGTGCCTATAGGACCATGAAATCTGTTTGATTTCAAGACAAGAACTTGCAACTCTGGAAGAGACTCCAGCCAGTGAGGGAATGCACCATATAGATCGTTGTTCCCAAGATCTAGAACTTCCAAGCTTTTACAATTGGCCAAAGATCGCGGCACTGGTCCTTGCAAATTATTTCCATTTAAATTGAGACTCCTCAACTTTCATTTGCAAATGTTGTTGGGATAGCCCCATAAAAGCCATTCGTCCCTAGATCTAACACCTTGAGATCATTGCTGATATTTCCCAACAGTGGGGAATAACACCACTTAAATTATTATGAGACAAACCAACATATGCGAGGGAACTCAAATTGCAAATTGGTGAAGGAATTTCTCTGGTTAGTTTATTGTTAGGAAGTTGATTAATGATGATGATGGAACTAGGAGTGGCCCTTGAAGATAGTTATAGGAAAGATCCAAAAAAACCAAGGAAGCCCCCTCTACCCACTTCAGAATCTCTCCATGAATTTTGGATAAATCTAGGAATCGGAGGTTCTCTGCGCTTTTTAAGAATTCCGGGAACTCGGTTATATTGCAAGAGGACAAACCCAAGAATTCAAGATTGGGCCAGGTAGCGTTGGCATTATTACCAATGCTCACTGAGATACTATTTTTCGAAAGATCAAGAGATGTAAGGTTTGAGAATTTCTCTAGCTCCACGACACCACTCAAATTATTCCATGAAAGGATGAGGTGACGCAAGTTCACAAGACCTGAGATTGACTGCGGAATGGGACCATGCAGTTTATTCTTGGTGAACGAACTAAATGAACTCCAACTGTGAATCATGCCGGAATTCATGAATTTGTCCAGTCAACTGGTTATATCCAAATGATAAACATCCAATAATGCATATTCTTGATCCTAAGTCCTTAGTTTTATCGCTTTATGTCTAGTTAAATTAGCATTTTATTTAATATTGCACGTAGGGTATGTTCTTTTATTTTGTAGGAAAACTGCTTAATAAAGAGGGTTTTAAAACTTAAAGCGAGCCGGAGGCATCCAAGACTCAAAGATGATCAAGAATGGAGTCACCGGGGCCCGAGAACGAAGAGTCGAAGACCCGTCGGGAAGCCAAGACCATTGGGAGCCAAGTCAGAGGCCGGAAGCTGAAGAACTTGAGTATTTGAAGGCGGTATTGATACAAGGATTCTTTGTATCGATACCCAGTTGGAAAGCAAAATCCAACGGGCCAATGAAATTTGGGTATCGATACAGCGTTTATCCTGTATCGATACCGAGTTGTTTTGGCAACCAAATGGATTCTACTCAAAGCTATCTAGTAACAAGAAACCCTTGTATCGATATTGAAGGGTTTCACAGCGGATTTTTAGGGCATTTTTTAGAGATTTTGTGCGCAAAAATGGGCGAGTATATATTCCCCATTACATCACATTTTCTATAATTGGAGTAGCAATTAGTTATAAAATGAGTATTAACGAAAGAACGAGGGAGTGTTTGCTTCTGAACAGGGGTCCAATACCTCACTAGCCACTACCTGTTTGATAAAAAGCCACAGTGAAAACAATTCATTGAACCCTTTAGAATCATCCATAGAAGATTGTTTTCTTTTTTGGAATGTTTGCTTTGAAGTTATTAGTTATTATAGTTAAGCATTACATTGTCGTGAAAAAGGTTTAGAGTATACATTTATTCAATCATCACCCCCTCGACTGCTACTGCCACAGAATCTCCCTAACAGCTTTGCCCCATATATTTCAAGTCCACTTACTTCAATGCCCGTCCCTCATGGCTTGGGAATTCTCAGAATATATCTTTCGGGCAAAACCGCATTGAGTTCTGCATTAAAAACTCAATACAAGAGAGGTTTTATCATGCGAGGCTTAGGGAAGCGAAATTTAGCCTTCTGAGGGCATATAGGACAATGGAAAAGCTTGGAATGCAGAATAGGAACCAGTAATTCTGTATGAGATTTCCAGCCAAAATCCGGCAGTAGTGATATTAGTGATCTAACTCATCCTTTATTGATGTAGTCTTCTAACTTGAACCGGTAATAAAGTAGGTTTAGTTTTAGGTGGAATCATAATGAAGTTTAATAGACGTGTAAAGAGGTGTATTGCAATAAACAAGGCTTACCGAAAAATGTATTGTTCTCATTCATGGTTAAATTCCACGAAATATATTGATTAATTCGAGTAAAAAATGGGTTTAGCTTACATGCATTTTTTGTTTTCTTTTTTAATAAGACTTTTATGCATATAATTATGTTTGTGAAGCGGTGGTATCTGGCACCACTAGGGAAAAAAAATTCCGCTTAAATGAAGATCGTGGCTAGTGAATTTTTTCTTATGTTTGAAGTGTCCATCAAGTGACCTGTACTAGAGTTATTTTTTCGTGGACCTAGACCTGAGCCATTAGCTTATACGTACGAACCTTTCAATATATCTAATTAAATTTCTTACGTACAATTTTTTTTCCCGGTAAAAAGAGTGAAATCAGCCACGTACTCTGTTAGATTTTTCGTGGTGCAATACTGAATGTAAGAGATACATGGTATGGTCTTTACTTTTCTTTTTGAAACCACAATCCAAAATATATGCATTAAGGGAAGAATTTACATGCTGTTCAGGACAAGAGTATGGGGCAGCTTAGGGACCTGATATTTTGCATCAAAACATCTGTCAAAAAAAGCAGCTGACGAAGAAGTAAATGCACATAACTCGCTTGATCTATAGTTACATTCTTTGCCAAGCGATCATTGACCGATTGGCCTCACTGATCCAAGAAGTTATTTGAATACTATGAAACATGTGGTCTATAGAGTGAGACGAAAATACAGTACTTATTGTAGCATCCAACTTATGTCTAGCTCGACGAGAAAAATGAAAAATGTATACACATGTAGACCAAAGTTAAAAAAGGTTAATTAAAGATGGAAAAAGTTTGAAAAAGACCTAAAGGTAACTAATAGTTTATAGAATAGTGATTGTATTTACCAAAAATTAATTAAATCTAGTGCTCTTAGTGGTAGACTAACAGCTGAGGTCACAAAAGTTAGAAAAGAAAGAAGGTACAACGTTTTCCCTTGTGAAATGGAGCAAAATGTATAATTTTATAGGCCGTGCTGCTTGGGCTAGACTATACTTGGTGCTGCACTTTTAGAGCAACTAGCGCTATGCCGACGCGCTACGCGCGTCAGTGTGGCATAACAGTCTTACGGATCGCGGTTGGTATCTATTCCTGGGAAATATGTGGGTTTGTTAACTTATAGCATAATGAGAAAAAAGATTGTTTTGTCAGTTTAGTTTAAATTTGATAAGGTATGATCAATTAAAAGAAACTATTGGGAAGCAGAATTATGCTAACCATATGTTAAGCGTGGATGTGTAAATGGATTTGTGAATGGGTGTGCCGTTATAATTATTGTAGCTAGTTATAGAATAGAGAAGTTGTGTCGTGAATTATGGATCCTGGATAAAATTTCCCCTCACTTGAAAGTTGTTTTCTCAATAATCCAATTTTCTGATCAATCTTCGTAACAGAGGAGTTTCAATTCTGCCACTTTATAATCCTTCTAAACTCAGCTGACTGTTGGGTTGCAACCAGTAAAATTCTAGAAGGAAGACTTGGGCTTAAAAGTTCAATCAAAGCCTAAACTCGAGCCCAGCTTCATATGCCCAAGTCTCATTTGTAGTAAGTATCGATGACCTCGATCAGAACGAAATTAGCAACAGGTAATGTCAGGAGTCTTGAGTGCTTCTCTACTTGCTTGTCAATTAACTCACCGTATGTTGAATGGAAGCTACTAAGCAAGGTGGTAATTTACTGATGGTGATTATGCGTGTCCTTTAAGACATCCCTCGGAATGAAAAGATTTTTTTATCCCACGTAGAATTCTTGAGGGAAAATTTTTTTCATGAGCAAATCTTGTAAAATGTTAAAGAACTTCAAGACTTCGTTTGGATACCTGTTATGGAAGAGAGCAACCATATCGTCAACTAATGCCGTTGCGTTAAATTTTTTGCTACTCAAAAGCTGGAACCTCGAGAATCCAATTTGTTGAATAACCCTTGACATAAATTTAACAAGTAACTGCGGAAGCCATAACTGCTTCTGACTTGGAGGTCAGGTAACTAATTGTATGTTGAATGGAAACTACTAAGAAAGGGGGCAATTTCAAGAAAGAAAGGGGGCAATTTCAAGAAGGCGATCATGAATGTTGTCTAATGCAGCTTTCTGAATTTAAATAGTTTTTAAGCGCACATTGAATACTTGAGAAAACAAATGTTCCATAAGCAAAGGATGTAAAGACCCAGACAACTTTGAGACCTCATTTGGGTAGTTCTTTAAAAAAATAGAACTAATAATATCACTAATCTTTGATTGCTTAACATTCTTGCAAAAATCAATTTTGAATAGTTGATCGATAGAATAAACCAAGTGTACTTTGTTTTAGCACCTGTAACTGGACCAACAAAAGGAAGAAGTTATAGATTACATAATCAACAGAAATAAATGCGTCATACATTGGGCAATTGGGAGGTAACTTATTTTATAAAGCCTTATTACAGTTTTATTGTAATTAACTAAGTTGTCATTTTAAACTTATTTTAATCAGGTAAACTGAAGTTACCCTTGATTTTCCAATGGTGCCCCTTTATTTATGTCACGTGTCTTCCATTTGACAGAGAGAAGTAAAATGATAGATATGGAGCAAATAATACCTCCGTTATTTAGTTGAGTAAAAAATAGTTAACCTGTGTAAATAATTTCCTGAAAACCGTGTTTGGCATATGGGATTCTAATCGTATGTAACTCGTCTGATGTAAGAAAATAGGGTAGAGTTCTTTTACTTTTTTGTTACTTTGAAAATCTATCATAATAGAATTAATTACAGGTAATTGTAGAAGCCGCAACGGGTTCTCTACTTAGGAGTCAATTAACTTATTGTGCGTCGAATCGAAGCTACCAAGCAAGGGGGCAGTTTCCCGAAGGGGAACAGGAATTTTCTTTAAGATAGCTCTCTGAGTGAAGCAATCTTCTAACCCCACAGCGAATTCATGAGGAAACAAATGTACCACAAGGAAAGGTTGTAAAGTGTTAAATAACTTCAAGACTTCATTTGGGGTGTTGTTCAAGAAGACAAAACTAATAATATCAATAACTATTGATTTCATAACATGCCGACTAAAATCTATTGTGAAAGGTTTACCGACAGAACAAATATGTATAACATCTCTACTAAAATTTATGTGTTGCCAATGATTGAAACGTGAAAATGAGCTGGTGTGGGTTTATTTAGTGTACTTGCGTGAATCTCTATGGAGTTTGTTTGTTAAGGGAGAGAGTGTTAGGGAAGAGTGCGAAGAAATCTTGTATTTAATGCTCGACTGTGGGTGGATTTGATGGTGATGATGTACAGAAGATTTTATGCTCTGAATTTTTGGTTCAGTTCATTAGTGTTTATTGGGATTCGTAATGTTTGTTGGCGTGGGAGGGTGATCGACAGCCCCAAAGTTTATTGTAAGGGTCATCGACGGCTTGGAAGACAGATCCAGCTCTGTTGTTAAACCTTTCCTTGATCAGGTTGGATGATGAATTCCTGATGCTTGGATACGTAATGTTGGTTGACGTGCAAGGGTGATCGAGAGCCTCAAAGTTGATTGTGAGGATAATCGACGGCTTGGAATTGTACAGGGAAACGTAAATATTCATATATCACATTTCATTCCTCTCCAATTGTTCCACCTACAATTTACTATTATTACCTGAAAGTAGCAACAGCAAGTACCTAGTTTGCCAAGTCTGTATCATGTTTTGCAGGATTTTGTTTGAGTTTGAACTTGGGCAGTGTAAATAGATCATGGACACTGGTGTACAGCAGGGTATTTTTGTCAAACCACATTTTTGTTAGGGGTCCAATTCACGTGTTTCAAACCTTAGAATAGGATTTCTCTGAAGTACTGTAAACGACGGAGAATCAGTTCAAGGTAGTAATACTCTTATCTTGTAAGTACAAACACCACAATGCTTTAACTATGATGAGTGAATATATATTATTTTGCTGTAATTCGAACTTCCATAATGAAGTAGTAATACCATCTTTCAAAACTAAATATCACCTATTCCGCTGTCTCGTTAAATTTGTTGATTTTCCACTGAATTAAAGTATTAATCAAGATCTGTAACACTGTCAATGAGAATTTTAAAATTATACAAGGAATTTTATTTTTCTTAAATTTGGAATTGAGAAGATAGGAACTGGGATTTTTACGCAATCTACACAAACAATATTTGGATGCACTAACACTCGTTTAGAATCAAAATTGTCGACAGCCATTCAAGTTAATTCCAAGGTCATCGACAAAACCAAATACTAATTGTAATCCTGTCGATTGGCATTAAAACGAACATCCAAGGCTGTGCTTTATTATTTATTAACATGTTCTTATATTACGAAATAGAGAAAATACTAATATACAATCGATAGGTTTGAGCTCATATACATCAGCAGATTTGCAGTCAAAAGAATGACAAGCTTCTTTCGAGTGACTTTAAGATTTGATGTGATTGAAACAATACATCTTCTCATAGTTTTTATGTGGCATGAACTGGATCGGATAATCTGGTGGGGATTCGACGGAATTGGAGTACAGTTTGTGAATTCAACCACTTCATGCACTGTTGACTGTGTCATAATTCTGTACGAGATACTGTTTATTCATTATACCCGTGGATCTTATTCCTGCAAATAATATATAGGTTTTTATGTTGGATGAGCCAAAGAAGATTGTTGATGAGTTGGATGCTCGAATCAAATAGTTAAGGGAAATTTTGTAAGTATCTTCCACATAGCTGACACAACTTGGAAATGAATAGAATTCAGATAGTGCCATTGCTTTTTATTTCACCAATTGTTTGCAGAATCAGAGGCGCGGGTCTAGATATCTCAGGGTCATTGGGTTTCTCGATGTTCAAATTATATATGTGCCATGAAGGAATGTGCTCAAATTAATAACGTGTGTGTATAATGAGTGCACTGTGCATAATAGCAGAAGGAGATACTTACACAAATCCACTTCGCACAACTTTGGCATTGGATCCCAATCTGGATCAACAGTGACATGTATGAAAGTGTTGTATTCTCCCTCATCAATTTCCTTAGGTTGTATCCCAAATACGTGTATATCAAAAGTTGCGTAGCCAATTTAACTCACGATTCATATATGAGTTGCTTCGTTCGGTTCGACCATGATATATTTTTTTCCTTAGTCATCGCATCGTGTGATATTTATCTATAAAATTTGTTCTTGATCAGAACAAAATAATGAATTATTCTTATTTACCAAAAGAATGAATTTATTTTTTCACATTCCGTAATTTATGGCCATGCTATAAAGGTCCCGTTTGATTAGAAAGAAAATTGTGTTAGAACATCTTTTTTCTCCATGCGCATAATTGAATTGAAAAGTTTTGTCAAAATCTGGCAATAAAGTATTGGATGTACTTCCAAACCCATGGTTGGATTTCCCCTTCCCTTTTCTTGTTAATGAAATGTTACTTTTGCTGATAAAAAAAGGGTGGGGATAATGCCACGAGGGGTTTTTCTAATGCCACGACAAGTCATATAGTGTGGCAATATTGCCCTCAGCCATAGGGGTCTGTATTCTTCGCCCCTCTCTCTCTCTCTCTCTGTGGCTGAATTCTTCTCCTCTCTCTCTCATCTTCCACCACATCGAATTAATTCAGGTCCTCTCTTCTATTTCCACAAGAGACCATCGGAAAGTGATGGGTTTGAAATTGCAGGTATGCTATTTGAGACCATTGTCGGATTCGGAGTCTCAAACCCAACCTCTCTGTCCGACTAGATTTAACAATTACTGCAACGCTGATGGGGAATCGAGCACAATCCGTATCAATCTCTTCTATGTATCAATTGGAGTATAGAAATTGAAATTCTGATTGTTCTCTTGGTTATAGCAAAGAGAGGGAGACACAAAGAGAGAAAAGTGCAGATCAAAAAAAGAGAGAGAAAAGTTATCGGGTGGAAGGGAAGGGCGAAAGTGGGTTGTCAGGAAAGTGGTAACTTGAGAGAGAGAGAGAGAGAGAGATGTGAAGTGAGGTCAGAGAGAGGCTTTCTTGGCTCTGACTTTTCAAGGGTACAATGGCGATTACAACTAATTAGTCGTGGCATTAAACAAAAGTCTCGTGGCATTAGCAGCTCCCATAAAAAAAATGTACCCTTAATATAAATTGGTTACAATAGGGAAGGAAAAATATGGAACTGATAGAAAGTGTCAAAAGAGGTGACAACTTTTACAAGAAAATGAAGTTTTCCTATGTTTTTAGCGATAAAGTGAAAGCTACGTAAGAAAATTCACTTTCTAACTTTGTACTATTTTTATGACAATCAACCACTAAAAAAATATCATGTTTTTTTTTCCATCTTTCTTGGATTTTAGATCATTTTCACTCTTATGGAAAAAATAGATCAACATTATAGTATATAGAATGGAAAATCACATTTAGCTTAATTTTTCTATTCAACATGGCAACCTTTTAGTCGTAGTACTACGACTAAAAGGAATGATAACGTTTCTACTTTTGAAATCCCAACGTTAAGTAATTAAGTCAAAAATTTGAATTTCCATAGCTCAAATTCTATGTAAACATGCATGTTTTCCATTAGATCACCACCATCCCAATTCAACAGAACTGTGCGCGCCCCAACATAAAGCCTCAACCACGTAATTTTTATGTGAACATGCATGTTTTCCATTAGATCACCACCATTCAATCGATCTCTGGGCTACTGAGGAAGGCGAACAAGTTGGAGATGGACCTTGAAAAAATCACTGCAAGAGAGACGAAGATGAAGATATGTCTTGCTTTAAGTTGGATTATTTTTGCAGTTATTGTGTTTGGGAGCAAAATCTACTCAATTTGAACAGAGACTAAGACTTTGTTCATTTTGGATTGGCTAGGGGTGAGCGGTTGTGTTATGTGTAGGTGTGTGTGGTTGTGGTATGTGTCCGCACTTTTCAGATTAATCCCCCAATATGGGCTAAAATATAATGTGTCTGCAATGTAGTAATGCGAATGGTGTAGTAGTTAATGGGAAATTATTGTGATGTCATGTTCAATATGTTTTCCATTCACCTACCATTCATTTCCCATTCAAAGGAAGAAAAAATTGGGGTTGTCATGACCAAAATATGGTTCGTACCAGGCATTTAACACAAAACTTGGCCATCATCATGACCCATAAATTGCCATTACCAACTATTCAAGCACAAATTGTTGCACTGACATCCAAAACAAAAGGTCATTTGCAAACCAAATATAAGCTATTACTACCCTTAACAAGAAACCACTATCATTTGAAGTCATTACAAACTCTCTATGCCTTACCAACTACCAAATGTTTTCAACTACCAGTCAACATCCAAGACAAATTTCAAGTACCTAATGCTACCATGAAAAACACAGATTACAACTTCAACATTTGGACCATTTTAGCTTTACAAAAAAACTGTCTTTACATGAAATTTACCTAAAAACTGCCACATTTGTTATTCACTTCCCCTTTGTAGCATTGTTAGAAGAAGCAGCTCTCTTGAAACTTGACAGATATACATTACTTTCCCTCCACATCATTGCATGCATCTTGTTGGTTGAATTAGTGACAGATACCTACACATGAAGCAATAAGTCTTAAAATAATAAAATCCCACTTTTCTAAAGGGCAATTCAAAGTCATAAACTGATGGAAAGAGATGTGGTCAAACTTACACAATGTCTAACCTTTGGCTGGTTATCACTTGACATATTTGTTCTCACACTACTACCAACATTACTCTGAAATTTAAGGCACAAAGGTGTTAAAAATCAACCTACCAAAGTAACATACAACAACAGAGGTTTAATTAAACAATACTTACATTTAATGCACCTTCTGAACCATGGAAGCAATCGACACCTTAGTTTCACTCAAACTCCTTTGAACGAGACTTGGGACGCATGAACCAGCTTTTTCAGTTTAGTTCCTATTGAGGAAGATCTGGCATTGGTGTCTGCCCAAGCAATAGCAACACTGGTTAACACACTTTGAAATTGCAGAATTAGGTGTTAAACACAGACTCAACAGTTGAATGTTAGACAGAACAAAAAATTTGAAAAACTTACTGTTGGGACATTAAATGCATTTGTTGGTAAAATTGAATGGTGCACTCGCTGGACCACTTCTTAGGACATGTTTTGCAGCACTTGATTGGACATTTTGATCATCACTCTTGTTGAACCTTCCCCCTCATTTGATCCCTTCTTGCATCCTCTCTTGTTATGTCCTGTTTTCCCACAAAGAGAGCAGGTCATCTTGACTCCTTTCCTGCTCAACTTAGTACGTTCAGTTGTGCCCTCCTCTTCTGGCTCCCTTCTCATCACCTTCTTAGGCCTACTGGCTATCCTCTTCACATCAGGTGGTAGTAAGATTGCATTCCCACTTGAAGGCCACAAGTCTTTTCCATTTATTGGACCAAAAATAATATGATATGTTGTCAAGTAAGTCCTCACTTTGTAGCAGTCCTGTACATAATCCATTGGCTTAAGATCTGATTTGTTGTAGGCAGCACAGGAATGGACACATGGAATCTCAGAGAACTCCTTCTTTCCACACCCACAATTTTTGTTTTTCAAGTCCACTTTGAACTGCTCATTTGGTCCCTCCACTCGAAATTGTTCATTAACAAAGTATATAGGTTTCCACCCGTTCTCCTCCCTTAGTTTGTAAAGCCTCTTCCTTATCTTTGGGCATATTTGGTCTTTGCATCTCTTCTTTTCTTTGTGGACTCCATAAGAATGATTCTTATCTTCTCTAACGTAGTAATGATGGGCTTATCCCTTGCTGTAAGAATACCAGAGCTAAAACTTTCAGAAAGGTTGTTCAGTAGAATATCACATTTAGGAAATGTATCAACTTGGCTCCTACTCCAATTAATACCAGGCCTAGCATTCAATCCACAAGCTGACAAGATCTAACTGCATCATGTCAGTGATGTTACACATTTACATGAAAAATATATTGCTAAAATTTTATCATGTCTACATGCTCATACGAACAGTCTCGCAAAACAGTTAAATGACATGGCCTCAAAGAACAAAAGGGCAGGAACATGAGATGAATCATACCGTAATCAATTCTTTAAGAGCTTCTTGTAGCTCGTCATTACTTTGGCGCTCTTTGACAGTAAGTGTTTTATTTAGGTCTTCCAAACTATCCATCTCCTCAACCTTTTGTACCAATTCCTCATTCATCTCTTTTATCTTTTTCTGAACAACTTCGCCATCTTTGAGATGCTTCATGACCTCCAGTTTTCCTTTAAGCTCTACAATTTTCATCTCCAGTTTCTGTTTAGCATCTAGCTTTCTTTCCAACTGAAGTATCTTGTTTAAAGCCTCTTGTTTCTCCTTCTGGAGATTCAAAATAACATTCAGTGAAAGCAGTGTTCTAAATGGCGGCCGCCGAGGCCGCCTAGGCGCTTGGAGGTACCCTGCCGCCACGGCAATACCCCTTGGCGTTTGATTTGGCGCCCAGGGAGGTTTGGCGGTGTTTGGCGGCCGCCTAGGCGGCCTGGGCAGCCATGGCGGTCTCGGCGATTTGGCACCCAGGGAGGTTTGGCGCCCGCCTAGGCGGCCTTGGCGGTCTTGGCGGGCGTTGGCGGCATCATCGACGTCTTTGGAGGCCTTTGGCGGCCTAAAATGTATAGTATTAAACTAATATAGATCAAGTTTTGGAAGGGTATGGAGGAGAAGAGTTAAAAAAAAGGAGATGAACTTTTAACTTGGCTTTAGGGATCTCCGATCTCGTTTATTTCTACTTATTGTCTTATTCAACTTATTTGCTAGTTGCTGCTACTCAATTTCATTTGGGTTTGTACATTAAACTTTGCATTATGGTTATGTCGAACTTTGAACTTGTATTATGGATACATAGAATATAGTTTGATTGGATAATGGTTTGTTAAAAAAAAAAAAAAAAAACGCCAAATTGCTTGGCGGCGCCTAGGCGGCTTGGCGCTTGGAGGTGGGTCTCCGCCCTACTAGCGCCAAGCGCCATTTAGAACATTGAGTGAAAGTAGAAACTTATGGGAAAAGAATATTTACTAGTATAAAATACAGTATCTATCCAAGGTACAACACCTGGTAGCGCACACCTCTTGCTCTTCAACGAGCCTTAAGACATTCTCATTGGCTTTTCTCTGCTCTGTGGATGCCATTTCCAGCGAATTGTTTCTCGTTGCATTCTAAATAGCTCAACAAAAGATAATTTGCTAAAATCAGCTACAAGCATGAAAAAGTTATGAAAAAAGGAAAAAGAGTAGCAATTTACAAGCATTAAAAATCATCGCGTTGGTGCTATAGCTTTTGTGACAAGTGCTTCAATATGTATCACCTTTTCCTTCTCCTCATCAAGTTTCTGTCTCTCACGTTCAGTTAATGCTTCACGTTTGTTCAGTTGTTTGCTCCTAGAATCAAGTTCCTTTCTCTTGACCTCCAACTCAAGATTTAGCGTCTCTTGTTCATCTAAAATTCTGCGAATGTTCTTTCAAGCTAGACGCTGCATCTTCCTTGATTCTGAGACAGAGAACAAATATTTATACATTATGAGCTCCTAAAATGCATGCAGTGAAAAAAGCAATATCCGTCCATTTTTTTAGCCCCGTACATCCATAACTGTACACACAACTCAAAGGCCCTAGAAACAGTGATATCCAACAATTGGGAACAGATTGCCAAGCTATGCATTTGGTGTGGATCCATCAAGTGGTGATAATCTAGACACGTGGGTTCGATCGCCATAGCCTCATTGCAGTATTCATGAGTGAACAGAAATTCAGAAGACTATGTGCAAGATCAAGTACTATCATTCCTGTCTCATTCTATGCTATTCTGTCTTCTTTGTTTGGAATTTTGTATGTCTTCCCATTTTTTTTATAGTGGTGGAAATCCAAAAACTACAAAGGGGACATAAATATTGACACCCGAAAACCCTTTGTTGGCCAGAATAAAGTCAACAAGCATAATATTCATGATCATACAAATGTATAAGTTGAAAATAAAGAAGTTAACACAGGCATATACAAGAGAAGGGAAGGGAACCTTCACAAAAGGCCTGGTGTAGCATATCTTTCTCCTCAAGCATCCAGCTCAAAGACATTGTCTTCTCATTGCATTTGTACTGCAACTCATTCAAATTTTTATTTTTTAAATCGATCTCAGTTGCTAGGTTAGCTACAATTTTGTTTCGGTCTTGGGTAGCTTCCCGGACAAGGTTAGAGATTGTCTTCAACTCTCTTTTCTTACGAAGGTACCCTCCAACAGCCCTTTTTGAATTGTAATCATCTGCACGAGCAAACCATCCGTAAATATTTAAACCGGGCAAAGTTCTTTCTGAGCTGTCCAATCCTTTTTACCGTGATGATTAGTTTCAAATGACTTCTCAAATAGCATGGCGTTTTTAAAACCAGTCCAGTCATTATCGAATCTCACAACAGCTTGGGCAGTTTGATTATGGTCATCATATAAAATCTCAACTTCCGAAGGTTTGTGTTTACTGAACTTCTTCAACCAATATTCACTGCTACCCAATTCTTTTCCATTTCCGGGTTCATCAATAATGTTTGTGACAATCCCTGTCCAAGGCCAGCAGTATAGATCATTTTGCTCCGACTTCTCAGACACTGGAGCGACTTCAATCACTTTCGGCGGTAGCTGCTCCACCTTGTTTGCTAGGTCATTCTCCAAGTACGTCGCCAACGCAAGGTGATTCGCCTTTTGTTTTGCACTTCTGTTGGCCGAACCTTTGCTAACTCCAGAAGCATGCTGAAGAAGGTCCTTGTACTTGAACTCTTGCTTCTTCTTTCCTGCACAAAACGGGCACCTAAGTGTACTGTTGACATTCTTCACCTTATACTTCCCCGTCCTAAATTCCTCATACGGCTTCTCTTTGTACTCATTGATGTCCGAGTCACTGAGATCTGACTCTTCATCTGAAATGTAGTCCATCACGCCTAAAGAAAAACGCCATAAATGGATTCATACCATCATAATGCATTTTGATTGTGAAATGGGGAGAATAGCAACAATAGCAAATGAAACAATAAAAAACACAGCAAAACAACAAACCCTAGAAATTTCGATTAAACAAAGCCCATGTTCTTGGTAGTGTAATTTTCAACTCATTAATACTACACCTTTTCAAACCCTTTTACTAAACAATAGCTTTTGTTTGGGTCCTACAAAAATTTGTCGGAAATGGAAAGTGCAACTCACCGTACACAGGAAGATCACAACCATTGTTTCTCACACACCAAGCCATCTCCGATTAACATGTTAATGGGTTCAATTTGTTGTAGTTTAACTTTAATCTCAGTAATGGAGAAAGATTTTGGAGCTTTACGATCGTCGTTTTCTCCAGTGGTGAGACCACAAACCGAAAAGGTTTGGGGAAAGTTCAGGGTTTTTTTGAAGTGTTCAGGTGAGAGAATGTGGGGTGTGAGAGTCACGTCTGTAGTTTTTCCCTTCAAAAAATAATCTAGGGCGCCGCTATTCGCAGCCCTCTATTTACTCCCGTAGCCCACTACATTTCGGTAAATGATTGTTGAAAATCATAAATAACATTTCGGTGAATTGCTGTTGAAAACAAGATTATGTTTCAGTAACTACATGTCGAAAATATGTTCAACTTTCGGTAAACAACTGCCGAACATGCATTTTCGGTAAACATCTGTTGAAAAAAATGTTATATTTCGGTAATTGGACGCTGAAAATATATCTCAATTTCGGTAACTAACTGTCGAGTATAATTGAAAATTTTTAACGGGCTACGGGAGTAAATAGAGGGCTGCGAATAGCGGCGCCCATAATCTAATAGTCCCCCTTTGCCGTTATTGTCCATCTCATCCTTTTCCATTTTCGATTTCACAGAAGTAGACAGCGGGGGTAAATTGACTAACCGAAGGATAGTTTGGGAGTCAAAAAAATTTTTGATCAGTAAAAGTAACATTCTATTAAGATTCTATTAAGGGAAAGGAGAAATCTAACCAAAAGTTGGAAAATACATCCAATGGGCAAAGCCCGCAACACTAAAGGCCTAAAAGCCCAAATAAAACAATGTAACCGGAAACATATGATGGCCTAAAAGACCCAGATCTTACAATTAAGCACAAAAAAGTGAACCTAACCCCCCAAAGCAAGCTCGGCCCAACCCAAGAAACCCAAAACAAACCCTAGTCAAGTTTCCAGCAGCCCTGTCGTCGCCTCAACATCACCGAACAGACAACAACAACCCAAAACCTCCGATCAGGCTCCACCGTTCACCTCCCTGCCCCCACTAGCCATCCCAAACGAAGAAACAGATTGGCAATCAAACATCTCAGAAACTGCCACAGAAGCTCACCAAGTTTGGGAGTAAAATTGAAATTTGTTAAGTTTTGGGAGCCTATTAAACATTGAGTGTAAAGTTTCAGGGTATTTTAAAAATTACCCTTTTAGTATGTACTGAATGACCTCTTTGTTCACGAGCCTATCGAGCCAAACATTCATATGCTAAGCTTGGCTTAAATTCATAAACAACCTTAAAAATGTGATTGAGCTTGACTTATATTTCTTACAAAACAAGTTTGAACAAGCCAAAAGTCGAGCCAAGATCTAGTCGAGCTCGAGCTATTTGGTTCGTTTAGCAGCCCAATCTACAAAGTACTCCACCTCTAACCCAGTCCAGCCTAGCACCTAACGGTTAAGAGCATCCGCATCATACTCTTTAAATTTCAGACCAAATTATACGTTAAGGGCTCGTTTGGATGTGGGATTAGGTTTAGAGGTGTTATGTAAGAAGGGGGGGTTGGATAGTAAGGGGTATTGGTTAATAAGGGATGACCCACATTGATGTGATGTTTATGGAGGGGGTATTAAATAGTAAGGTGTTTGGATGAGGTATTAGAGGAGGGGGATTAAATAAGACTTTGTTTGGATGGAGGATTAGTATGGGGGATAAGGAAGGGGGATTGATGTATAAAGCTGTTAAATGACCTTTTTGCCCTTATGCAATGTTTTTTGACAAAATTTGTTAGTTTCATTATAATTAGAATAAGTACGTATTTACCATTAATCTTTGATAAAATGAATTCATTTAAGCTAAAAAATGTTTAAGCCTTAAAAATTCCGAATATTTTTTTTCTAAAAAACGAAATTCATAAAATTAGTTTTGTTAGATTCTGTAAACTTTAATTTTTTGTTGTGATTCTTTTTAAAAATCAGAGTTATATGGTTTAATAGTTTGAAAGTAATTTAATTATGGTGGTAGTTGAAGCATATGGTTAGTAGGTTGAACAACTTTGTTTGGCAAATTTTGTCTATAAATAAGTTTCATTTTTTGTTCATATCATCCCACATATCATCATTCTAATTTGTCTTTTCATATTCTCCCTATTTTTTTTTATCAGTTGAATGGCACGCCGGACTTGGAGCGAGAAGGAGGAGTTGCTCGAAAATCTTACGAGTAGTTGCTTTGTACCATTGTAATGTAATGTAATGTATCTTCATTTCCAAAATCTTGAAAATAAATGTACAAACTTCATTCAGAATGAAATACAAGTGCCAACAATTGCATTTACATTACCAAATATTTTATGGAGGGCTCAATCTTCAATGCCCATTCAACCGCTCGTTCACACCTTTCCTCCATGTGTAACACTGCAAGTAGAATCTCTAGCCAAGAAATATAATTTTAAAAGACTAAAATCTAATTATGACGGATTATTAGAAATACAAAAGGAATTTTTGGAAGCGAATACAAGTATTAAAATAAAATTCAAATTTTTAACGAAATTTTGCTTACTAAAAATTTGGGTTGTTACACGGCGTGACTCGAGTCGGCGTTTTATCCCAGATGAAATGCCTTGTTCGCAGCTTCGGCTTGTCCGTTGCCTTGGGGGTAAGCCGGAGTAGATGTGTCCCATTTGATACCATATTCATCAAGGAGGGCCCGGTATTTCTGTCCTGTAAACTGCTTCCCATTGTCAGTAATGATGGTGAACGGTACACCGAAGCGCGAGATGATATTTCGTCAAACGAAACGGATGACATCTATTTCTTCAATAGTGACCATGGGCTCGGCTTCGACCGATTTTGAGAAATAGTCGGTTGCAGTCAAGAGGAACTTGAACCCGCCAGGAGCAACGGGGAGCTTGCCAACGATATCCATGCCCCACTGGAAGAAAGGCCAGGGGCTGGTGAGGGGACTAAGGTCCCGAGCTGGCTGGTGGATAATGGGAGCAAACATCTGGCACTTCCTGCAATGCTTGACAAATTCTTCAGAATCCTTCTTCATTGTTGGCCACCAGTATCCTTGAGAGATGACTCGGTGAGCGAGGGACCGTCCACCTGAATGACAACCATTGTCGCCGGCATGAAGCTCTTTAATGATGCCTAGAACTTGGTGTGGTTGTGTAACCAATAGGTAGGGTCGGTAAATGATCTTCGGTACAGCTTTCCGTTCGGATTGAGCCCAAAGAGAGCGGCCTTGTTGCGGAGTCAGTGGGCATCCTTCTTGTCTGTGGGAAGGACATCATGGCACAGGTAGTCGATGATTTCATCCATCCAACTGGGTCCAAGCTCTATGCTGAGTATCTCTTGGTTTAATGCTTCAAGTTCAAAACTGGGCTTGTCGATGGAGCTAAAGGAAATAGAACGGTGTCCCAAGGAGAAGCAGGCTGAGGCGAGCCCTGCAAAGGCGTCGACATGGGCATTGTGTTCCCTAGAGATATGTTCAACTCTGATAGCTTTGAAATTCTGGATGAGTCGAACGGCGGAGCTGAGGTAAGTACGCATTCGATCATCCCGAGCTTCGTATTCTTCAGATAGCTGGTTAACCACAAAATGGGAGTCGCTGTAAACCACGAGCTCTTCGATACCCAGGGCCTCGGCCGTCTTAAGTCCGGAGATCAAGGCTTCGTATTCAGCCTTGTTGTTGGAGGCTGGGAAGTTGATAGAAAGGGATCTTTCGTGTAAGACGCCGGAAGGGGAGAGGAGGACGACGCCAGCTCCTGCGCCTTGACTGTTTGAGGCGCCGTCGGTGTACATTTTCCAAACATCTCCGTGAAAAAGTTGCCAAGCTGTGCTAGGGTAAGCCTGGAGTTCTGCCATGGTGCTTGGGGTGGGAGCTGAAGCAGGAGTGTCGGGCGGAGTGTGTTCGGCGATAAAGTCGGCGAGCACCTGAGCCTTGATTGCTGTCCGAGGCTGGAAATGGATTTCAAAGTTGGCGAGCTCCACGGCCCACTGGGAGATTCGGTTAGAAAGATCCACCTTACGAAGGAGTGATTTGAAAGGGTACTCGATGAGAACAATGATGCGATGTGATTGAAAGTAGGGAGCGAGCTTCCTCGAGGCCAAGACGAGAGCAAGGACGAGCTTTTCCAATGGTAAGTAGCGTGTCATAGCGTGTCTCAGCGGGGGTCATCGTCTTGCTTGAATAGTAAATGGGTTGGTGTTCCCACCCTTCCTATCGGACGAGCACCGAGCTGATAGCTTGTGGAGAGATGGCTAGGTATAAGAACAAGTCTTCCTGGTCCCGAGGGGTGACAAGTAGTGGGGCTTCGGAAAGGTATGCCTTAAATTGTTAGAGGACTTAGTTATAGTCTTCTGTCCAATTGAAACTTCATCGGCTACCTTTCAAGAGCGCGAAGAAAGGATGGCATTCGTCAGAGGAGCGACTTATGAACCGATTTAGGGCGGTGGCCATGCCCGTTAAGCGTTGAACGTCCCACTTGTTGTGGGGGGCCGAGAGTTTCTCGATGGGGAGTAGTTGAGCGGGGTCGGCCTCAATACCGCGTCGGGAGACGAGGTGACCGAGGAACTTACCAGAGCTGACACTGAAGGCACATTTCTTGGCATTAAGGAGGAGCTTATGCTTTTTGAGTATCTCAAAGGCTTCGGCGAGGTGGGTCAAGTGATCGCTGGCGCTCGTGCTTTTAACCACCATGTCGTCAATGTAAGTCATCATGGTGTCGCCTAGTAAGCATTCGAACATCTTGGTAATCATCCGCTGAAAAGTGGCCCCGGCGTTCTTCAAGCCGAAGGGCATAACAAGGTACTCGAAGATGCCATGAGGGGTGATGAACGTTGTGTTCTCGACATCGCCCTCATTCATGGCAATATGATGATAGCCCCAGTAAGCATCCAAGAAACTGAGTCGCTCGTGGCCGGTTGTGGCGTCGACGAGCTGGTCGATCCGAGGAAGGGGAAGAAATCCTTTGGGCAAGCGTCGTTGAGATTGGAATAATCGACGCAGACTCGCCATTTGCCAATGGTGTTGGCCAGCCATCTGGGGTATTGTACCTCTCGGATGGCCTTGGCATTGAAGAGTCGGTTGACCTCATCAATGAAAGCTTTGGAGTGGACCGGGGAAGATCGCCTTGCCTTTTGCACAACCGAGCGTCTAGCTCAATCAATGTTGAGCTCGTGGCAGATAAACAAAGGATCGATCCCGGGCATTTCATACGGGGTCCATGCGAATACTTCTATGTTCTTCTTGAGGAATTCGAATGTTTTGGTTCGCTCGGCATCACTGAGTGAAGAACTGATGAGGAAGTAACAAGAGCCGTCTTCGGTGATTGGGAAAGTAACAAGGTCTTCAATTGCTTTCTCGTCGGCCGGTCTGCCGACGTCTTCCAGGACTGGAGCCTCGGGAACCTCAATGAGTTTGACTCGGGCAGCCTGCTTACTGGTTCGGACTGCGTTGACATAACATTTTTTGGCCGTGGTTTGATCTCCGTACACGTCCTCCTGGCGCCCATTGGCACCGATGAAATGGACCACCTGGTGATAAGTGGAGGCGATGGCCTTCAGCTTGTGTAGCCAGGTACACCCGACGATTGCGTTATAAGGGCTAGGAATGTCGACCACCACGAACTCCATGTCGAGGATCACCGAACCAGCACAGACTGGGAGAGCGTACCAAGTGGCCATACCGGTGCTCCGCTGAACCCGATGAGGGGAACTTCGGATGGACGGAGATCGGTATCCGGGAGTTTCAGGTCTTTAAACAGAGAGTAGTACATGACCTCGGCTGAGCTGCCCTAATCAACAAGTACGCGTCGGACGTTAAAGGTTCCGATGCGTAGTGTGACTACGAGGGCGTTGTTATGAGGGAGCTGGATGCGGTTGAGGTCTTTCTCGGTAAAGGTGATGGTCCACTTAGAGCCGTCGTCGGTCCTTGGGCGCTTAGGCTCGGGGTCAACCAAGATGACGCACTTGGAGGAAGTGGCATTATTTAGCTCGGTTTGAAGGACCATGGATGACATGGATCGTTTGAACTTCTTCTTCGGTGTTGTTCTCAACGCGCTACGCCCGAGCCTTGGTCTTCTTGTGGTCGATGAGGTTACCGAGATGACCCTCCGCGACAAGCTGTTCTAAGTAAGCCTTGACGGGTTTGCAAGCGGTGGTGAAGTGACCTTGCTCATTGTGGTAACTGCATTGGACGATGGGGTTTTTGATCTTTCCGTTTTCGATTCCGAGCTTCTGATTCGGGAAGGAGAAAAATGATTGATCCTTTACTTAGTCTATGATCCGGTAGATCGAAATGGTAAAGACGGTCTTCTCGGCATTGAAGTCATTGGGCTTCGGTCCCTTCCTCGGAGACTACTTGATGTTGTTGACTTGCTTCTTTGGGATTGAGACAGATACGAGAGCAAGAGCGAAAACCGAAGCAGACGCTATTTTTGAGCTTATGGGCTTCCCGATTCCCCTCTCAACTTTAGACTCGATGAGCTGGGACCAAACCTCGATGCGAGTCATGAGGTCCTTCATGGAGCTGGGCTTGTGGCGAGCAAGGTCGTTGTAAACCTGTTCATCTTAGGAGGTGAGACCGAGCTTGAACCCTCGAGCCGAGATTAGACCGTCACAGCCTTCTATTTCATTGAACAACTCCCAGTAACGACCGTCGTACTGGCGGAGTGTTTCGTCGTTGCAATTTCGGAGGGCGAGGAGGGAATCGATTTCTTTCTCATGCTTGTTGCTCGTGACGAACCGAGCCATGAAGGCATCGTATAGGGAGTCAAATGAGGAGATCGACCGTGCGGGGAACTGGTTAAACCATGTGAAACCTAGGTTGCCGCGGCTGGCGAGGAAGACCTTACACAGGAAGGCATCGTCTAAAGGTTCATTCCGGAGGAAAAGGGACATGACGAGCCTGTACTCCACCAGGTGAGTGTATGCCTCGGTCTTGCCATCGTATTTGGCAAATTTGGGTTGGGTAAATCCTTTTAGGGGGGTGACCAAGTCGATGTCCCTGGTGAAGGAAGAGGTCATGAGTCTTTCGAGTATGGTGTCGCGATGAGGTCGGATCAGACGGTCGAAACCATCGTGACGCTCTGTTGCTAGGCGTTTCGTTGGAACAAGTTGATCCAACCTTTCGTATTCCTTTCTCTTCGGAATGGCGCTGGCCGATTTTTGGGGGGAACGCTCATGACGATGTTTTCTGTGGCTATCCCGAGGAAAAGGCTCGAGGCGCTCGGTGACCGGGCTTCTGGGACGTGGCTCTTTGGGGTATGAGACGATAAGGGATTTGGTCTGAGTGTTTTTCAAATGCTCGCGGTATCCCTTCGTCTGGTATTCCAAGAAACCGTCATCTTTCCCAATAGCCCTTATGAAGCTTGGGGTGGATTCATGCTGCCCCTTACCGATCAGCACCGAATGAGTGGATGAGGCTGATACGCTTCCTGCTCCGAGTCTCTCGAAGGCGGATGGTTTCCAACGAGGTTTAGGGGAACGAGAACGTTTCATGCGCCTTGCCTCCCGGTTGGCTCGTCCGTCTTCCGCATCTGGTGGCTCCAAGCGGTCTTTGACTGAGGGTAAGGTCCGGTGTTCCACCAGGCTGCCTCCTCTGTGGCTGTGGGGAGGGCTGTGATGATTTCTTCTTCCGCCACGGCTTCCGGAGGAGTGAGATGGGGAGATCTGCAAAAGATGTTTGATCACCGCCAGCTCATCTCGAACGTGCTTGTCCCTTCTACAACCGTTGTTAGGTCGTCGATTTTCCTTTCCAGATGGCGGATGTAGGTGTGGAGTTTGGAGGATGGGCCGCCCTCTGGTGTTGAGGCCCCGGCTCCAACTCTGATAGATATGTGAGCTTTTCCCAGGGCGTTGTCTCCGCCATAGGCCAGGTTATGGTCCCCCACGGAGCCGAGCCTTAGGGTGGTGTCGCTGCGGTGCATTTCGTCGATCTCTACCATGTCTGAAGTAAGAGAGCTCAATCAAAGCTTTTTGGAGAAAAGGAGATGAACACCGAAAGGGTGGCTAGGTCCCCAGCAGAGTCGCCAATTGTAGGGATTCGATTTGACGGGACCTTGACCGTGGTTTGGGCTAGGCTCCTCCCTCTGCTGATCCGCGCTTCCGCCGCTTGACCTGCAACAAGTCACTAGGGCTGGGGAAGCCCAGTGACCTTCCGACGATCAAGTTAGATCTCAGGGGAGAGTGTAGATCTAGGGTTAGGGAAGAATGGCGTACCTCTTTAGCTTAGAGTCCCTTTGTATTTATAGATCTAGGTTTTCTTGGCCTCGAAGTTAGCGCGTGGTAAATACGCTCGGGTAACCGTCTCGGGTGACATCATATATGACAAAATGAATAAAACAGTTATGGAGCACATGGCCAGATCTAATCCCAATGATAATGCTTGTTGCACAATCCTTTTTGAGACCCACCTGGCGTAATTGTCTTTCTCAGAAGGCTTCGGGCACACCGAAGCAGGAACCTATGCTGATAGCATTCTCCAAGTTCAGTCTTTCTACCGAGTGATTACCCGAGCAACGCGGCAGACCCATAGTTCCAACCGATTAGCTGACCGAGCTTCCACAGGGCTCTAGCTCGGGTGACCGGGCCAAGTTACCGAGGAGGTAACCGAGGCCACTACACTGCCGACCCTTGTGCAACGTACCACCACCTCCGCCGACCTCGCCATGTCCACCTCAGCCACCTACTACCTCACTCCCTCCACCATTCGCTCCACCTGCGCCGCCGTTGACCTCCGGGACCTCTTATCCGTCTCCTCCGGCCACCCATCATTCTCGTCCAGCTGTCGAGGATCCCATTCTTTGGCTCGAATATGGTGGGGCGGGTCTTTGTCTGTTCGTAGTTATCCTCGTCTTGAGAGCATGGTACGACGGGCGCCTTGGCCAATGGTGTGGGCAAATGGTGTGGGCACCTCGGCCAAATGGGCGTGCACCTCGCCAAATGGGGAGATGCACTCAAAGATTTTTCAGAAGCATAAGGGGCTTTGGGTGAGATGGTCGATTCATAAACCTCGGCAAGCACTGATGGATCAACTGTGAGTATCGATTTTTTTGTGTGGATTTTATTTCTCATCGTGCTTACATAATCTTCCGACCCTTATTGCTTCCTTTTTGGGAATTGCAGAGGTCTTGAATCGATCAGCAAGAGAGAAGTGTGCTGCTACATGATCATCTCAGTCATCTCGTGCAAAGATTCTGTAAACATTGACGCGGTTATTAACTGGCTTATAAAACACTCGAGGACGGTGAAATGATTCCACGGTTTGACCGCTTAAGAACAGATTTAGGTGAAGGACTTCTGTTTTCACAGATCGGCCCGAAAATTAGAACTGATGGTCAATCCTTCTTGACTCTTGAGGGAAGCAGTACGTGTTTATAGTTGGATTTGTTCTTTTGCGTATTTTCGTACTTCAGATGGGAATGACATTAGTTCTGTTCTTTAGATTGGAGTAACATTTCTTCTGTTTGTATTTGAATGCTGTTGAAAAGCGAGCAAGACAAGCCTTGGTTGAATTTAACTTGGCAATTTGGATCACTTGTTCTTCTTTTTCGAATTTTGTTCCTCATCTCCTTGGAAAAACAAAATTAAAACCATCGCCATGGAAGATTTCTTTTTGTGTTAACCTTTATCTATCTCCAATGGGCATATTAACTTTTTGGTCTTCAAAGTATTCAAAAAATTCCAATTTCATCCCCAATCTAAAAATTGGAGACATTTAGTCCCTATTGTATCAATTTTGTATCAATCAAGTCCCCAAGTCTACCGCCGTTACTTTCATCCGTCAAAATGAAGGGCACCCTTGTAATTTCCCCTTTTCTTTATCCCTCCGGTCTCTCGTTACTTCCTAAAAAAAATAGCACTACTGAGTTGACTCGGTGTCAACTCACCTTTAACAATCCCACCACCATTATTTTTTTTCCAAAACCAGCTTTGTGGAAAGAAAAACTCGCCTTTGACATCCCACCCCCATATTTTTTTTCAAAACCAACTTTTGTGGAAAGAAAAACCACCTTGTAATTTTTAGTCAAGGATACCTAAATTCATACAAATCATAATCGTGGGCAATAGGCAAGTCAGGTAATTTCTTCCATTCTCGGGGCAAGGGACTCAACCAGCTCCTCTCTCTCTCTCTCCACTGCGAACCATAGGATTTTGCGATTGCTGCGTGATGGTGGTGGCGATTGATTTTCAAACTCGGGCCGAATTCGAAAGGTTTGGTAAATTGTATTTTGAATTTGGGTAGTGGGGCGTTCAAATTTTGGAATTCTGTCGATATGGGGTTAGGGTTTGATTGTGATTTCGGGTTATGTGTTGTGATTGTGGTATTCGGTGGTGTTTGGCCGTGGTGAGGGTGTTTGCAGAAGTGTTGGGTGGCTGTTGGGGGTGGTGATTGGTGTTTAACAGTGGTGGTGTTGTGTTTGGCACTGGTGGTAGTTGTGGGTGAAAGGTGGCGGTGGTGGTATAGGGTGGTTAAAGAGAGGGAGGGAGGGCAGCAACTAATACGCAACTGCAGCGCCGCTTCACAGCAGCGGCGGCAGCAACAAACCGTGGTGGTTTTTGCAGAGAAGAAGAAAAAGAGACGAGGGAAGAGGAGAGCAGGAGAAGAAGAGGAGGGGAGAAAAGGAGAAGAGGAGGATGGTTGGGAGGCAGCTGGCAACCATGGCGGCGGCAGCCATAGCTGCCACAACCCTCTATACTTTTCTTTTTCATTTTTCTTTTGACAAAAATTTCCTCTTTTCTTTTCTTTTCTTTTCTTTTTTTACGTTTTTATTTTGACAGAAATTTAGGAGTGGGTGAAATGACAATAATGCCCTTCATTTTGACGGATGAGTCTAACGGCGTTAGACCTGGGGACTTTGATTGGTTCAAAATTGATACTATTGGGGACTAAATGTCTCCAATTTTTTGATTGGGGACGAAATTGAAATTTTCTTAATATTTTGAGGACCAAAAAGGTTAATAAGCCATCTTGGAATGGAAGAAAAGTTTTGAAAATATTGGGGGAAAAGTAAGCTTAGGGAAAAATGAAAACTTAAATGATTTTCCTGAGTTGAGATTTTCTTCTCGTCAATGTAATTCTTTTCTCTCCCTGCCGTGGCGAACAAGAATTGGATGAGCGTGATGATGGAAATGGCATTGTGGTAATTGCGGTAAAAATTTAACCTAAACTGATAAAACATCAGTTAACAATAGAGGTTTGATTTGGTGCTTCACAGCTGATTTATCGCATATCAATAAAAGTCAATTTGGTTAATGTGTAGAAGGGTCATTAGCTGCTGCAAAAAGCTTGTTTTACGGATCAATAATAAATAAGTTTTTCTCTTTCCCCTAGTCTAATCGACTTTTTATTTTCAGATTGGAAAGTGGTCAATATACTAGTACTTATGATAGGGGTGATATCGGTTTGGTTTCAACCGATTTTGGTATATTTTTCGGTCAAAATCGGTTATTCAATTTGAGATTTTTATAAACCGGAACCGGTTGAGATAATTCGGTCCGGTTTTGACCGCTTAACCAGTTTCGGTCCGGTTTATCCAGTTTTCATTTATAAGTCCTATTTTGGACTCAACACATCAAAAAATTCACAATTTAACTCACAAAATATTAACCAAAAATCCATAATTCAACTCTTTTTTTGGGCCCAACAAAAAAGTATCAATTTTGAGCCTAATACATTAAAAAAAACCCATAAAAACATCATTAAGCCCATAAAAACAGTATATATATATATATATGATTGATTTTATAAAATAAATATATTTATTAGACCAATATACACCAAAATGGTGGGTAGCCTAGTGGTAAAGAGAGGGGAGATCCTACGTTTTTATATATATGTACATATTATACATATATATAACCGGTCTGGTTTCGACCGGTTTTTAAAACACATAAACCGGATCGAAATTATTTTTTCGGTTTATAAAATTTTATAAACCGGAACCGGATCAAAATTATTCGACCGGTTTGAAAAGTCCAGTCCGATTTTTCTGGTTTCGATCAATTTTCCGGTTTCAGTTAACAACCCTAACTTATGACATCAAGCAGGTAGTACTTATGACTTTAAGCAGATAAAGTTCATAAGAACATTTGAATATACTAAGTGCTCGTTCCACAACAACTTCTTAAAAAATAAATACTTATTTCACATTTTTAAACATAAAAATAATGTAAATGAAAAATAATTTTTTAACTTTTTTTGCACCGTATTAAAGATCTCAATAAGATCTTTCAAACAAAATCCATATTGTATATTTCTAGATTTTAATAAATCCATTATTTTTGAACTTGAAATTGCTTCTTAAAAAATAAGTACTTATTTTGCGTTGCGGAATGGGGCCTAAATAAACCAACTAAGAACATCCACAATCACATAATCAAAAGTAATAGGTTTTTCTCTTTATCATCTCGAGATACCTATTCAAGCATAGTTCCCTGGCCTGTGCTTGCATGGGATGATCTTTCTACCTTGAGAATGATCTTGAACATATCAAGGATGCAAAAAAAAAAAGGAAAATGTGCCACGGATCTGCATTTTGAAATGATTTAGATGTCAGTGTGAGCCTTTAAAATTAAACTAGTTGTCTTGTTTACGCCATCTATAATGAGAGAGCTTGGGCTATTGGAGCTAGGATCATCCCATAGACACCCTCCACAATTCTTTTCTCCCTCTTTCTTTTGTCTTTTTCTTCTTCTAGTATTTTTTCCTCATTAATTGGCAACAGCACAAAAGCCCTCAGACTCCACAAATGACTAGAAATCAATAACTAGCTATCAAACAGCCAATCAACATAAAGCTTTATGAGTAAAACTACCTTAATGACTTCAATGCTGCTGTCATTATCATGGGCTGCAGTTTTGAGGTTAGTTGGTCAAGCATACAGACCATCAATTTCTCTGTCTGTGGTAAGCGGAGAAAAAGAATTAAAAATCATAAACATCTCGAGATGCATAACAAGAAAAAAGTTGACAAAATGAACTTGTACGAGAACGAGAAACAAATACCTTATGAGTCTTGCACTTTCGTCGACTAAGGAAGAGCATGTGAGTGTATGTAAGACTGCTGTTACAAAGAATAATTAAGGATGTCATTCACCAACCTCCAAGTGGCCGGAGCGAATCATTTTCTTTTCTGACATGTAGAGCTTCATGTTCCAAAGAGACGAATTAGTGAAGATCGAAAAATTAAAAATATGCTTTTTAATTAGATGAGTTTGAAAATGAGATTTGAATGAGTTTAAATACATTTCTTTTTTAACTGTAGTTTAAATACACTTGATAAGGTAGGTCCACTTTTGGAGGGTAATGCTGCTTTGAGTTTCCATCAAGAAAACAAACCAACTGCAAACAGATGAAAATCCTGGCAAGTTACTAAAATAACTGTGGAAATGAAAAGAAAAATGCCATATCTTCTTAGATTATTTAGATACCTAGTCCCGCAGTTCAGATACTTCAGATAGCAGCATTTCCTTCTCCCCTTCTTAGAAATCCTGAACCCCATGTATGCCAAAACGGAAAATATAAACATACCGCGAAGTTTTGGTGGGCAAAATTTTGTTGACAAAAGCTACCTTCTAAGATGTTCTAAAAGCCTTGTATTTCCAGAGCAAAACAAGTCACTTCTGAATTCCTATCAACTTTTGCTTGATGGGGCTAAATCTCTTCAGAGAGTGCGCTATTCTCTTCTAGTAAATAAGTATCTGCCGGTAGTAAGCCACCAACAACTGACTCCCTTCTTTGAATTTTGTCCTCTCGAAACTTCAACATCATTTTGTGCACCTAGTGTCCTCTCTTTGATGAACCTGAGGTACCATAAACTGGTCTCCGCCCCCCCTAGGTGAAAGAGAAGGGAAAAGATAAATGATCTAAATAATTAAAATCAAGTTACCAGACGATTCAGTTGCTCGATTTCAGCTTCCAGTTGCTTTATAGAAGTTTCTGCCATTTGTTCCCTTCTCATGACACCAGCAAGTGTGCACTACAATGATTTTAACTAAAGGGATAAGAAAGGAAAATCTTAGCAGTAAGTTGTAGTTTCTTCTATTTCTTAACTGAAAAACAAGTACACAAAGGTTGGCTGACCAAATATTTCAATTCATTCCAAACCATATATAGCCTTGACATGTTGGAGTTCTTCGTCATCAATGAAGGCAAGGAAAGAAGAAAAAACAAGTTTGATTTTATAATCCAGCTCTGAGCCCATTTCTATTTCCCTTTTTCACAATCTCATTCATGCCGTAGCACTAAGCATAACAGATTAATAGTCAATATAGTCTACCTGTTTAGTAGACAATTTAAGAAACACACTTGGATTCCAATCCTCCAATCCAACAAAGTTATCCGTCTCCTAGATCCATTTCAGCACTGTCATGTTCTTGTGTTATATCTAGCATGTTTTGCCTCTTCCTAACCCTGTGCCTGCTCAAAAAAAGGGCAAGGGTAGAGGCAGTGGAGGTGGTGTTACTGCTCCTTTGTCTTCTCAATGATCAAATTTGCTTCCCGGAATATCAGAGGCCTCAATAATCCTCTGAAGCAAAAAGAGGTATTCTCTTTTATTTATGTTCAGAAGATATGTTTAGTTGGAATTGTGGAAACTAAGGTTAGGTCTGCCAATCTGGCTTCGACAATTGCTGCTTGTTTTCCTTATACTTGGTCTAGTTGTCATAATTTGGGGCAGTTACCTGTTGCTAGAATCATTGTGGCTTGGAATCCTTTGGTTCTTGATGTTGATGCGATTCATTGCTCTGAGCAAGAGCTTTCTGCTAAAGTTTTGTTGCTTGATACTTGTAAGGTCTTTATATTACCTTTGTTTATGGTGCTTATTCTACTTTGGAAAGAAGAAGTCTTTGGGCAGCTTTTCGATCTGTCTGGAGGTTAGTTGGTTGTCATCCTTGGCTGTTGATGGGGGATTTTAATGTGGTTCGCAGAGGGAATGAAGGATTATATGGGTTTGATAGGGCTGCATCTGAAGAGTTTAATGTTTGTATTAGTGAGTTGGAATTGGAAGATTTATCTACTAGAGGTTTCTAGTTCTCTTGGTCAAATAAAAGAGGTGGTTTAGGGATAATAAAAGCAAGTTGGATAAGGTCTTAGTTAATCCTGGCTGGTTTGATGTTTTTCCCAATTCTGAAGGTGTTTTTTAGCTCCAGAAGTGTCTGATCATTACTCTCTAGTGGTTTCTATTACAACAGATCGCGGGAGGAAGAAGCCCTTGAAAATTTTCAATTTTTGGATGAAAAATCCAAATTTTAAAGAGGTGTTGGTTAGTTCTTGGTCTGCCCGTGGAGAGTAGGTCTCCCTTGCTTCAGTTTAGTTTAAAACTTAGGAGACTCAAGATTGTGTTAAAGGAATTATATATTTCTCTAACATTGGTGCTCGGGTGCAACAAGGTAGAATTGAGTAAGCTCAAGTTCAGGCTCAATGCTTTGCAAATCCCCATGATGCTGATTTATGTGATAGAGAAAAAGTTTTGCTCAGTACCCTCATGGATCTGAGCATGGCTGAGGAGGATTTTAAGAGGTAGAAATCAAAGGGCTTACTTTGGGGGATCATAACACCAAATTTTTCCACCAAAAAATGGCTACCCAGAGGACTAGGAATAAGATTCTTAGCCTTGTGAATTCTGCTGGTACTAGATTGGAAGATCCAACTGAGATTGAGAGTGAAATTTTGGGTTATTTTGAAGGCCTTTTGGGAACTTCTTTTCATGGTTCTGGGAACTATTCTGTGGAGCTCAATAAGGCCATCAGTAATAAAATTCCGAAGAATATGCTGCCTAGTCTTGTGATGCCAGTGACTGTTGAGGAGGTCAGAGCTGCAGTGTTTTCTATCAAAGCAGATAAAGCACCAAGGCCTGATGGGTACAATGCTTTTTTCTTTCAACAAAATTGGGACATCATTGGTACTGATCTTACTTTAGCTGTTCAACATTTTTTTGCTTCTGGGTATATGCTTAAAGAGTGGAATTCTACAGCTATATCTTTGATTCCTAAGACTGGTGGTCCTTCTACATTAAAAGTTACAGACCTATAGCGTGCTGAAATGCAGTCTACAAGTGTGTTGCTAAGATTCTTGTGGCTAGAATTCAGCCTCTCTTGCCTACCCTTATTAGTCCATGCCAATCGGCCTTTCTAAAAGGAAGATCTATTGTAGATAATATCCTTCTTATGCAGGAATTAGTCAAGAATTTCTGTAAGAATGATGGGATTCCGCGGTGTGCATTGAAGTTGGACCTTATGAAGGCTTATGATTTTGTGTCATGGAACGCTCTCTTTGATGTTATATGAGTGCTATGGGGTTTCCTCCTACTTTTATTCATTGGACTAGACAATGTGTTTCTGCTGCAATGTTTTTTGTTGTTCTAGATGGTGGTTTAGTGAGCTACTTTCCTGGGAAAAGAGGTTTAAGGCAGCGGGACCCTGTGTCTCCTTATCTATTTGTTCTTGTGATGGTAGCTTTTTTAGCTATGTTGAGAAACAGAATTTCTTTGGGCAGCTTTTCCTTCTTTCCTAAATGCCAGGTTCTGGATATTTCTCATCTTATTTTTGCCGATGATTTGTTCCTCCTTTGTGGTGCTGATGTGGCCTCTTTTAGTATCATTCATGACTTGCTGCGGGACTTCTATAGTTGGTCTGGCCTCCTACCTAATCTGGGGAAGAGTGCAATGTATTTTTCTGGGGTTAGTGCTGAGTTGAAATCCTCTTTACAAGTTGTCCTTAATATTCCAGAAGGGAAGTTGCCTGTGAAATATCTTGGTGTGCCTTTAATCTCAACTAGACTCCATGCTCAAGATTGCCAAGAACTTCTTGAGAAAATTTTGGCTAAAGTTCACTCTTGGGCAAACAAATTGTTATCCTATGGTTGTAGAATTCAATTAATCTTAGTACTCAAATCTGTTGGAGCTCTATATTCATCTTGCCGACGAAGGTTCTTAAAAGTATAGAGAAAGTGCTCAGGTCTTTCTTTTGGGTAGGTCCTGACATGACGTCTATTGGTGCAAAGGTAAAGTGGGAGGATGTGTGCTTGCCTAAGGAACAGGGTGGGCTGGGTTTTAGAAAGCTTACAGATTGGAATAAGGCTGCCATGGTCAAAAACATTTGGGCCATTTCTAAGAAAGCTGATACATTATGGGTTCATTGGATTCATTCGTATGTTATTAAAGAACGTTGTTTCTAGGCTATGAAATGCCCTCCAAATGTTTCCTGGGTGTAAGAAAAATTATGAACCGCTGGTCTCTTGTGCAAACTTGGATCAGGTATGTAGTTGGCAATGGGACCAAGACTTTTTTATGGGTGGATAATTGGCACCCTATGGGTCCTTTTAACCTTAGATATGGGGATAGAGTCTTGTTCAACATGGGGAGAGCTCTTAATGCCAAAGTTGCTTCTATTATTGGCCCTACGGGTTGGTGGTGGTCTAGAGAAAGGAATCAAATTGTTAGGGATATTATAGATCATACCCTTGCTAGTTTCTCTCCTAATTAGCAGCATGAAGATATTGTGGTGTGGATCTTGACTGCTACTGGTTCCTATTCCGTTCAATCAACGTGGGATAAAATTAGAAGTTCTGGCCCTAGAGTGGACTGGGTAAAAGTGGTATGGTTTAAGCATTATGTTCCTAAATGGTCTATCATTCAATGGATGATTATTCTTCGAAGACTATCAACAAAGGAAAGAATACATCAGTGGGGGATAGTCTTTGATGCTATTTGTTGTCTCTGTGACAATGGGATTGAATCCCATGAACATTTGTTTTTTGCATGCCCTTTTTCCTTTTGGATCTGGACTTCTTTTTTGGCTAAAAATAGTGTGACCGGACATGCTCTAGACCTTGGAGATGACATGAGATGGGTTGTTCTTCACAGGAAAGTGTGTTGACATCTTACTATGGAGTGTTGACGTAAGAGTTTGCTATTTTCTTTAGGAATTAAATGTTTCTCTTCTTGGTTTGGTTTCTACTCTTTTGTTGTTAGGGTGGGAGCCTATTCCTAGCCCTCTTCCTTTTCATTGGTTGTATGTTGTGTTCAGGGGGTAGCTCCTCTATTTTGTTATAAAATCTTGGGTTGCGCTAATTACTGTTCAGCAGAGATAGGGGTAAAAAAATGCCCAAATCATGGACCATTTTTTCAGAATTCATAAGTTATGAGAAGGAGAAGAATAATTCCAAAGACATGGTCCTGAAAAAATATGTGGACAAAAATGCCCAAACCGTTCAGTGCCCCATTCCCTTCCCTTTTTTCTTCCCTCTTTTCCATCCTTTCTCCACAAATACAACAATCTCATCCCTCTCTTTTGGGTTTGCTCTAGCCTTCCTCTCCTTTGTGCTCCCCACACTCTAAAGACTTGTGCCTACTCCCTCCTTGCAAGAGCCGACCTTGTTCCCCAACTCCCTCCTTCGCATTTGTTTGAATTGTCTACCCTGGAGACACTGCCTTCAATCGTCCACGCTTCCAACATTTCCATCCCCAGTTCACTAGGTTAGTTGAATCGATTCCTGGTATGCATAGAACTCTCTCTCTCTCTCTCTCTCTCTCTCTCTCTCTCTCTCTCTCTCTCTCATATGTTGGGTGATTAGAAGCATGTGAGTAGAAGCAGTATTCATGAATGATTTAGGTTAAAAATGAAAATGGACCTGCGATCTCTCTCTGTCTTAGTTTTATTTTGTGAGAATTTGTAATCGGTAAAGTTGAGGCTTCCTAGATTCAGTGGGAAGGTATTAGAAAAATATCTTGTGATGGTACCCAATTCGTAAAACTACTATCAAATACCATGGTAGTTTGTTACATTTTGTACTATTTTATAAATTTGAGATATGAGATGGACCAAAGAGAGAGTGGGGGGGGGGGGGGGGGGGTGGGGGACGGGAGAGAGATGCAAAACAAAATTAGAGAGGAAATTTATACACTTGTGTGTTTTAAAAACCATACCTGAGAAAAACCAACATTATTGTTGGGTATTTGATTAAGAAGAAGTAAGAAGACAAAAAATGTATGGTCATTGGTGGAGTGTGCCTGGGTAAGCAACTGTAATGATATTTGAGGAAAACAAAAAGAGTGACAGGGGTTTAAAATGGGGAGACACCAAACTAGTGCTCCTCCTTTATATACTAGAATGGAAAGTAGAATAGATGACACAAAATGCAGTGCCCTTATCTTACGTTCTGGGCATGGCATTCACTTACACAAAGTGGTCATAATGAACTGTAGCAAATATGTGGTATGAAATATTTATATGGAGTTATGGACTAGATTCTAACTCACTCAATTCTATATATATTTATTTATTGATTGTGTTGTAGTTTCCCTACTTGGCTTATTCATTGCCTTTTTTGTATAGGTCTTCTGAAATTGTCGTCGGAGATTATTTTGTATTGTGCATTGCTTTACCCTTTTTGTTTTTATGTTCCCAATTGTTATTTATGTTTTTATGTCAATTGTGGTTCTGTACCTACAATTGACTTGCCACACACAAAATTGTATGACCCCACATTGTGTCAGCCGAAAAAATTTATGCGGTCCTTAATTGGTTAAAGTTTGTTTACATTTTTGTAAATGAAGGATGAAAAGAGGACAGAAGCAACTGTGAACTGGAAAAGGGACGAAGGCAACAATGGAAAGTACCAATACCAATCCCTATCTGTTATTCTTGTACGTTGTTTACCATTGATGTAGTTAAGTCAATAATGTGTTCAATTCCACCTTGTATTTACCTTAACAATATGTTGCATTTTTTACCTTTCCAAATGCATTGATGACTATATCAAAAAAGCAAAAAAGGCAAAAACTGGTCCGAGATTTATTATATCAAAGGTTAGAGTTAATGCTGTTTAAACTTCACTGCTTGATATTATCAAATTAGGAATATTTATTTCATGTTTTGGGTCTCAATCTTCGTGTGAACTAGCAGCAAAGCAAATTAGCTGCGGCAGAATGGAATAATATGTCTGATGTCGAGAAAGCGTCATTCATGGACATGTCCGAAACAAACAAAGGCCCGCATTAAGAAGAATGTCCCCGTCAAGAAAAGGACGACTATGTTGGTATGGCTCCGCACTTGTGGTTGTTCATACAGTTAATGATTATGTTGAAAATATTATTTGTATCTGAATCATGGTTGTATTAAATGTCCAACCCTTCATGTATTTATTATTCGCATGTGCAGCTGGTATTTCATAGTAGGTGTTCACCCCTGAAATTTGTGAAACAAAATGCTTCTTTAATTGAGTATCAAAAAATTGTTGTTCGAACACTTGGTTTCAGTTCAATGCTTACACTAAAATGTAAATTGCTGAACCGTGAATTCATATCTTGATTGGTTAACCACTTCAACCCTGTGAAGAAGACCTTAGAATTTGGGAAGATAAGAGTCTATACATGTAACGCCCCGATTTTTGAAAATAAAATCGGAGGTTTTAAATATTGATTTCTAAAAATTTATTGAATTTAAAATTCAAAATCCAAACCGGATAATTCACCCTACAGTTTCGTCTATTACAAATTATCGTAGAAATACTGAAAATAGTCTTTGTGGTAATAAACTAAACAAAATAACAGAGCCATCTTCTAAGTTTGATACGGATCCCAAGTATATTCTGGCTCAGCTCCCACCTCTGGGTTCTCTTCCGCATAAAACTGTTCACCTTCGGGATTTGGTGTCTCTTCTTGGTTATCTGCAAAATCTGGCACGGAAACCAGGCAATCCGTACCTGAGTGAACGAGTTCACCCCAAAGTATAATCCAACCCAACTACCCTTCTTACGTTACAGTTAGCAAGCAGCAGAATAATAATAGTGCGAAAAAGTAACACAGAATTTGTTCCACATAAACAGTTTATTACTATCCATTAACTTGTCATGTAATCTAAGATCTCCTCCGCGGGATGTTTCCTCCCCAACCGCTAGCTATGCCCTGTCCCATGAGCTCACTTTCTTTTGTTGTCGCGGATTGCACTTCAGTTATGTACCTAGCGTGTATCCCTCTCATTACAATAAAAGAAAGCTTATCATGCCCGAATCATAACTAGGATTCGCTTATCTTATATATCACTTCACAATCATCACTGGGTTTACTTTGCCAGTATCAATACATCATTCATCATTGGGCTTACTTTGTCAATCATCATTCATCAATCAATACTGGGCTTACTTTGCCAGTTTCAAATCATCCCATCCAACTCATCACATCTCAAAATCCCGCCTGCAGGCATTCTAAAGAAAACAAAACTTTTCAATTTATCCATTACCTAGCATCGTCTAGATGAGTTCTATTTCGCAACACCACCCTATGTATCTAGGGTCCGATCTAGCATTCAAATCAAATATCGATGCAATATACAACAGATCAATAATGATTAAAACAATTAATAAACAATGTAATCACGCAACTTATTATGAACGGGCCGTTGCCCTTAATCTTGTATGGTCACAATGTCAATAATAAAGTAAGATATTCAAAAGAAATTAAAAGAAAAATTTTCTGGGCTCTTATTAATTAATTCTAAGATAATAGATTAATTCAAAACTAATTAAATACATTAATTAGATAAAATATTGAAATATTTATCATGACCTTAATAAGAGTCCTACAGGTCCTATGCAACCAGTTGAGTGTCAAAAGTTGAGTTCGGAAGGTCACGGGATTAATTTAAATAAAGACGTTTAAATAAAGTGGCCGAAAGTGAAGTAAATAGATAATAAATAATTTACAAATTTAAAATATGATACTGTTAACAAAATTTCATCTTCAGAATATAGAGAGTCTAAATAAAATTATTCGGGCATTTATAATAAGGTTATAAGGTCGTAAAGAATTTTTGATCGAAAATGGTATAAAAATAACAATAAATAGTAAATTAAATAAAAAAATATTAATTTTACATGATATCATCTTTGAGATGCAAGAAGTCTAGAAAAAATTAGTTTGGGTGTTAAAACGTTGTTTGGAAGGTCGTAAAGATTTTTCGTTTGTAAACTTTGATAGATAACAAATAAATAATTTAATAAATAGATAATTAAATAAAAAAATATGACCTTAACAAGGTATGATCTTTGAGGTGTGAAAAGTCTAGAAAAAATAGTTTGGGGATCAAAAATAGTGTTCGGGATATCGAAAAGTTGATTCGAACCAAAACAGTCCAAACCGCGAGGTTGGTCCTAGTTGACCTTGCAGTTGGGGCCTCTCCCGCAAGGTCAGGCCTGGTTCTTGCGGCCCGCACCTTGCGGCCGCAAGGTTCAATGCAAAAATGATTTTTTCTGTTGTTTCGGGATGGTTTTGATGCATGGGTCCAATTAGGCTATTGGGTTACGCATAAAAACAGTTAATATACTTAGAGAAGTGTTCGGAATGGATTATAATACCTTGGTTCGGATCGAATTGATTTTAGAACGAAACTTGATTTTTGGGGAAGACGACTTCGATTTTGGAGATCGGGGGACCTTGGGCTCGAATTGAATGATGCTTGGGGATGCTTGGGGTTGAGGGAAGTGATTGGAGTGATCAATTCGGGTCTCGGTTGGTCGTGGCTATGAAACCCACTCTTCTCTCTCTTTCCTTCTCTCTCTAGAACTCCATGGATTGGAGTTTGATTTTTCTCCGATTTCTCTCTCTCTGTGGACTGGTGGGGCGTGGAAAATTTTGTGGTATGCCCTAGGGTCGGAATAATGGGGTATATATAAGAGAATTTATTTGATAAAAGTGATAAAATTGTGTTTTAATGGGATTCTAACTCTTGGCTTTGTGATAGACGGGAAATAAGGTTAGGGAGGAAGTAGAAACTGAGTAGGAGAGCGAGAGATGGAAGGAATTTCGTAATATGCATGCATGCAATTAAAAAAAATAAAGTAGGATAATTAGAATAGGATAATTATGTTTGTATATATATATATATATATATATATATATATATATATATCCTTTTAAAGAAATAATTAATTTTACTATCAATAATACTAATTATGATATTATTATTAATAAAAATATTGGTTTGTTACAACCTATCCCCCTTTAACAAAATTTCGTCTTCGAAATTAGAGTGTACCTTTAGGAGGAAACAAATTCGGGTAGTTGGCGCGCATAGTATCCGTTCGTTCCTAGGTTGATTCCTCGATTCCTCTATGTCGCCAAAGGATTCGGACGAGTTGAATGGTTTTTCCTCGAATGCACTTCTCACTATAGTCTTGGATTTCCACTGGCTGTTCCTCGAGAGTGACGTCCTCGTTAAGTTCGATGTTTTCCCAATTGATGATGTGGGAAGGATGTGTCATGTACTTTCGAAGCATTGACACGTGAAACATGTTGTGAACTCGGTCCAGTTGTGGCGGTAGTGCTAGGCGGTACGCCACTTTTCTAATTTTCTCGAGGATCTCAAAAGGGCCAATGTATCGTGGTGACAGTTTTTCTTTCTTTCCGAATCAAATAACTCTTTTTCATGGTCTGATCTTCAAGAACACATGTTCTCCAACCTGAAAGGTCAATGGTCTGGTCCTCTTGTCAGCGTAGCTCTTTTGTCGACTCTGCGCGATTAGGAGCCGTTGGCGAATGGTTTGGATCTTTTCTGTCGTCTCTCGGACTAACTCTAGTCCTAGTAAGCTTGCTTCTCCCAATTCAGCCCAACAAACTGGCGATCGACAAGGTCGCCCATACAAAACTTCGTATGGTGCCATGTCTATGCTGGATTGGTAGCTGTTATTGTAGGCGAACTCAACTAGGGGCAGGTGTCGTTCCCAACTTCCTTTAAAGTCCAAAACACAGGCGCGGAGCATGTCTTCTAAGATTTGGATTGTTCTTTCAGATTGTTCGTCCGTCTGTGGGTGAAATGCGGTGCTGAGATGAAGGTCGGTTCCTAAAGCTTTCTGCAGGCTTCCCCAAAAGGTCGACGTGAATCGTGAATCTCGATCACTCACGATGGATATGGGTACACCGTGTAATCGCACGATTTCTCGGATGTAGAGCGTGCTGAGGGAGTCCATCGAATCCGTCATTTTCATGGGTAAAAAGTGGGCGGATTTGGTTAAACGATCAACTATCACCCAAATGGCGGTGTTTGATTGTGGAGACCTTGGTAATCCTGTCACAAAATCCATGGCAATATGTTCCCACTTCCATCCAGGTATAGGTAATGGTTGCAGGGTCCCACCGGGTTTTTGATGTTCCGCTTTTACTTGTTGGCAGGTGAGGCAGGATGAGACGTATTTGGCTACATCCCTCTTGATTCCAGCCCACCAGTACTGTCGGCGGAGGTCTTAGTACATCTTGGTGCTTCCTGGGTGGACGGCGAAGTTGGAATGGTGGAATTCCTTAAGTACTTCTTCCCGGAGGGTACCGATGTATGGTACAAAGATTCTTCCCTGGAAGCGGAGGCTCTTATCAGCGTGGATCTCCCACCCAGCTGCTGCTTTCCCAATGGAGAATTGGTGTCTGATGAAATCACACTCTTGTTCAAAGGTTTAGGCTAAAAGGATTTCTCGGTGTAAGGCTGGGGTTGCAACTACAGCGAAGAGACACGCGTCGGTGCCCTCTGTGGTAGGCTGCAGTTTGAATATGTTAAGGTCCTCCATCATCTTCCATTCTCTTATGGCTAAACTAGCCACTTGTTCTCGGTTCTTGCGACTCAGCGCATCAACGACTACGTTTGCTTTTCCAGGATGATAGGACATCGTGAAGTTGAAATCCTCCAAGTATTCCACCCATCTCCTTTGTCTCATGTTCAGCTCTTTCTGGGTAAATAAGTATTTCAAACTTTTGTGGTTCGTAAATACCTCGAACTGCTTTCCGTATAGATAGTGTCACCAAGACTTTAGGGCGAATACTACCGCTGCCAGTTCCAGATCGTGAGTTGGATAATTCCTTTCATGCGGCCTCAACTGTCGGGATCCGTAAGCAACTACTTTTCCATTTTGCATGAGTACAGCTCCCAATCCATCTCTGGATGCGTCGCAGTGCACGGTATACCCTGCGTCCCGTTCAGGTATGATCAATATAGGAGCGCTAGTCAGCCTCTTCTTAAGTTCTTGGAATGATCTCTCACATGCTTCATTCCATTCAAACTTAACCCCTTTTTGGGTCAATCGCGTCAATGGTTTTCCTAAGATGGAGAAATCCTGAATGAATCTTCTGTAGTAGCCGGCTAACCCCAAGAAACTTCTAATCTCGAATACCGTAGAAGGTCTTTTCCAGTCCATGACTACTTCTACTTTGCTATCGTCGATTGAGATTCCTTTCTCTGACACTACGTGTCCCAGGAATTTGACTTCTTTCATCCAGAATTCGCACTTGCTGGCCTTCGCATACAAATGGTTGTCTCGAAGTACTTGGAGGACAATTCTCAAGTGGTCTTCGTGTTCTTTCTCCGTTGGAGAGTATATAAGGATGTCATCGATGAACACTACCACAAATTTGTCCAAGTACGGCGTGAAAATTTGGTTCATCAAGCACATGAAAACAGCAGGGGCATTGGTTAGACCGAACGGCATGACTATGAACTCGTAGTGTCCGTAACGTGTGCGGAACGCCGTCTTGAGTATATCGCAATCCCGAATTCTCAATTGGTGATACCCAGATCTCAGATCAATCTTTGAGAAACAAGTCGACCCTCTCAGTTGGTCGAACAAGTCATCTATTCTCGGTAGAGGATATCGATTCTTGATGGTGACTTTGTTGAGTTGACGGTAGTCAATACAGAGTCAGAGCGTTCCTTCTTTCTTTTTGACGAATAGCGCTGGAGCTCCCCATGGTGAGGTACTAGGTCGGATAAAACCCTTCTCTAAGAGTTCCTGCAATTGTGTTTTCAACTCTCGTAATTCTGCTGGAGCCATTCGATACGGGGCCATCGAAATTGGAGCCGTGCCGGGTTGCAGCTCGATGGTGAAATCTAATTCTCTTGGTGGCGGTAATCTTGGTAATTCTTCTGGAAATACGTCCTCGTACTCGCAGACAACGTGAGGGAGGCCCAACTCCATTCGGTCCGTGTCCTCCAATTTGAGACTCGCTAACCATCCAGCGAGCTTCCTATGCCACTTTGTTTCGTGCGCGTGGGGTGCAGATGGGTCTTGTCTATCCCCTTAAACTTGAAGCATGTTCCATCTAGCGAATAGGCTGTCACCATCTTTCGATGGCAGTCTATGATAGCTCGGTGCGCAGTCAACCAGTCCATCCCGAGTATGACGTCAAAGTCCGTCATTTCGACTACTCGTAAGTCGCATGTTAACCGCAGGTTTGATACTTCTAGTTCGCACCCTTTACAGATTAGTACTACCGGAATCTTACCCCCTAGTGGTGAGGTCACATGCATAGTTGTCTTTAAAGGTTCAGTTTCTAACCCAAGTGTAGATACACATGTGGCAGATATGAATGAGTGCGAAGCTCCAGAATCAAATAATACTTGAACGCATGTAGTAAAAAGAGTGAGGGTACCTTGGATTACTGCAGGGTCCATCTCCTCTTCCGTCCCTTGCAGCGCAAACACCCTTCCAGCATTGGGCTGGATTGGCCCGTTCGATCCTCTGTTTTGAGCTGGCGGTTGGTTCTACCCACCGCGAGGCTGGTTCTGTCCTCCGGGTTGGTTACTATTCCAAGCCGGTTTAGCTTGATTCTGATTCCCAATTCCTGCAGCCCTGACTTGATTTTGCGACGGCTGTCCCCCCTGGCTTCCAACTCCGATCAACTTGGGACAGTTGATCTGAATATGTCCTTCTTCATGGCAGAAATAACAGCGGCGGACTGGGTATTGGTTCTGGGGAAAGAGGTTGCGGTTTGGTCCAGGATTAGGGTTTGGACCTCGATTTAGTACTTGGATCTGGTTTGGATTAGGGTTAGGGTTTCGATTGAACCCTGGGTTGGGGTTTCTCCAAACTGGGTTGGGTTGTATCGGTTGCAGGCGAGGGTAGTTTTGGTGGTAGGGTTGGGAAATTGGGCCACTCCTGTTGTTAGGGTTGGTGCGGATAGGTCCTCCAACTGCAGGTATTGTCTTTTTCTGCTCACGTCTTGTCTTGGAATCCAAGTTTTCTCTCTCCATCTTAAGTGCGCATTGCACCACTTGTGAGTAGGTGGGAAGCGTCTGTGCCACTACCGCTCGGCGTGTCTCATTGAGTCCCCACTTAAATTTTCTCGCCTTGTCGTCATCAGTATGTATGATTTTTGTGCCATAGCGAGACAATTCCTCAAACCGTGCTGCGTACTGGGTCACAGTCATTGTGCCCTACTTGAGATTCATGAATTCCGAGGCCAGTGCTTGTTTGACAGGTGCTGGACAGTACTTGTCAAGGAAAATTTCTTCGAACCTGTCCCAAGTCATTGCTGCTATATCATGGGTGTTCTTCATCAGGTCCCACCAATGCTGAGCTTCACTCTGCATCTGATAGGTAGCTAGGGCAATTCGATTGCTGGCCTCTTGAATGTCTAGGGTTTTAAGAATTTTCTTGATTTCTGCTAGCCAAGCTTCCGCAGCTGTGGGGTTAGGTTCTCCTTGAAAGTAGGGCGGGCGGCGCTTGCAGAATTCATTTAGTGCCTGACTTCTGATCATTGGTCCTCGAGGTGTGTGCGGGGCCCCGCGCTGATTCTGGTTATTTGCAGTCGCGGTGGTAATGAATGCTTGCATGAGTTGGACTAGTTCGGTAGTCCCAATTTGGTTGTTGAGTTGAGGGGCTCCATTTTGTCCATTGTTTTGCTCGTTATTCTGGTTGTCTCTCGTTTCCTCCATCTAGATACCGTTATGTTATAATTTAGTAAGGGGGGTTTTATTATAAGAACATATATATTTGTATAATTATTAAATATGTGTAAGCAAACATCATAAAAACTTTTCTTTTATTAACGAAACAAATCAAACACATCATTCATGTCAAAACACACTACTTAGATGTGTAGCTACCAAAAGTCGAGATAAATCCTACTACCACAATTATTTTCTTAAAAAAAAATGTCCAGAAAATTCCTACTACCACAATTGTTTTCCTAAAAAGAAAAAAATGTACTGTGCATGAAATAACTAGGAAATGTTAAAGAAAACGATCAATCGAAAAGTATAGGAAAACTTTCTGCCAGATGACTCTATTTTTCGACGGTGTCCTCTGTGAGCCCGTAGCAACGCCATGTTACTCGCCATAGTGGTTCCTGCTGGTTGGGGTTTGGGTAGTTATAAGGTTCTAGGCGGATGGGTACCTCTGCATAGGTAACGTGATCGGTGAAGTCGGCATTCTCTGTAATGATGCGATGTTCCTGCTTGGGGCGGGACCTTGCGACTCGTGAATAATGGATGCGGTCGGTGTAGTGTTCTCGAAATCCTTGAGGTACAGCAATGAGGTGCATCCATTATAACATGGGGCTTGGATCTTTACTGGCCCTAGGTAAGCTAACTGTGCCCTGATCTTAAATGGGCAAGGATATAGCGGTTCCAGCTGTATATAGACCCAAATGTTTGGACCATAGTCAGAATGGTGTCCTACCCATGGAATTCCTGCAGGTCGAGCCATCTCAGGACGAGGTGGAGGGTCAGCATCTATGACTTCACACTCATTGTCTGATTCTTCCATTGGTACGGGAACTGGAGAAGGTAGAGGCTCCTGCATTTCGAGCCGTTGGCTAGTCAGCCACCACTGCAGCTCGGCATCCATATCTCTTGGTGCATCTATGGGCAAAAGCCAGCCATAATCATCCATCTCTGGTTCTGCCAAAAATCCATCTTCACTGTCAGTGCTGTTTCCTGCATCTTCTTCTAATTCCGGCTCATCATTGCCCATCTCTTCATCCTGATTTTGCCCTTCTGGATCTTCTTCCTCCTCGAGGGGTTCTTCAGGATCTTCTTCTTTCTCAGGGGGTTCTTCAGAATCTTCTTCTTCCTCAGGGGATTCTTCGGGATTCTCTCGCGGTCCCACTTGTACTCCAAGGATATAGATTAGTATGCCTTGTATCTCATGGTCTTCAATGGTGGAGCGGATGACGGCGTCGGCGAGAGCTGAAATCCCTCGGTGAACCTGTCTCATTTGATAGAAGGTAAGGAACATTCCTGCCAAATATTCATCTCCCATCGAAAAATCTAGGGTGGCTGCCATGATCGCCTTTGGGTTTTCTACTTTCGCAGTTAGCTGGGCCATCTCATCCTCCTCCTGAATGTTGGGAGAGTTATGGTTCTAGTCTGGGGTGGGAATCAGAGGCTGGTCATCCATATCCCTATAATGTGAGTAATAGGGTTCGCTCCTGATGTCAAAGCCTGGTATACTTTCTAGTATGTCACGGATTTCCCTCTCGAGAATAGCCTTTCTCCATGGGCTTGGATGTTGAGCCGTGTATACCTCTCTCTGGTTTGGCGAATTCGCCCTCAACCGCTGATACTGGCCGAACATAATAGGGAACTCAGCGGGCACGTAAGGGTCTCGGAAAGAGAAATCGGATCCTACGGTGTTTTCCAAAAAGTCTTGCAATCTGCTCCATGCATTGGCTAGTCGGTCTGCAAACGTGGGGTCTATCTATAAAAGCAAGAAAAATATATTTATCGTTAGGTTTCGGTATATTTCAAACAGTGACATTTTTAAACTTGTAGTGAGATACTCAATCTGATGTGATCTACCCAAACTACCCAAGGCCGAGGGTTGAACCTAAGGCTCTGATACCAAGTTGTAACGCCCCGATTTTTGAAAATAAAATCGGAGGTTTTAAATATTGATTTCTAAAAATTTATTGAATTTAAAATTCAAAATCCAAACCGGATAATTCACCCTACAGTTTCGTCTATTACAAATTATCGTAGAAATACTGAAAATAGTCTTTGTGGTAATAAACTAAACAAAATAACAGAGCCATCTTCTAAGTTTGATACGGATCCCAAGTATATTCTGGCTCAGCTCCCACCTCTGGGTTCTCTTCCGCATAAAACTGTTCACATTCGGGATTTGGTGTCTCTTCTTGATTATCTGCAAAATCTGGCACGGAAGCTAGACAATCCGTACCTGAGTGAACGAGTTCACCCCGAAGTATAATCCAACCCAACTACCCCTCTTACTTTACAGTTAGCAAGCAGCAGAATAATAATAGTGCGAAAAAGTAACACAGAATTTGTTCCACATAAACAGTTTATTACTATCCATTAACTTGTCATGTAATCTAAGATCTCCTCCGCGAGATCTTTCCTCCCCAACCGCTAGCTATGCCCTGTCCCATGAGCTCACTTTCTTTTGTTGTCGCGGATTGCACTTCAGTTATGTACCTAGCGTGTATCTCTCTCATTACAACAAAAGAAAACTTATCATGCCCGAATCATAATCAGGATTCGCTTATCTTATATACCACTTCACAATCATCACTGGGCTTACTTTGCCAGTATCAATACATCATTCATCATTGGGCTTACTTTGCCAATCATCATTCATCAATCAATACTGGGCTTACTTTGTCAGTTTCAAACCATCCCATCCAACTCATCACATCTCAAAATCCCGCCTGCAGGCATTCTAAAGAAAACAAAACTTTCCAATTTATCCATTACCTAGCATCGTCTAGATGAGTTCTATTTCGCAACACCACCTCATGTCTCTAGGGTCCAATCTAGCATTCAAATCAAATATCGATGCAATATACAACAGATCAATAATGATTAAAACAGTTAATAAACAATGTAATCACGCAACTTAATATGAACGGGCCGTTACCCTTAATCTTTTATGGTCACAATGTCAATAATAAAGTAAGATATTCAAAAGAAATTAAAAGAAAAATTTTCTGGGCTCTTATTAATTAATTCTAAGATAATAGATTAATTCAAAACTAATTAAATATATTAATTAGATAAAAATATTGAAATATTTACCATGACCTTAATAAGAGTCCTACAGGTCCTATGCAATCAGTTGAGTGTCAAAAGTTGGGTTCGGAAGGTCACGGGATTAATTTAAATAAAGACGTTTAAATAAAGTGGCCGAAAGTGAAGTAAATAGATAATAAATAATTTACAAATTTAAAATATGATACTGTTAACAAAATTTCATCTTCAGAATATAGAGAGTCTAAATAAAATTATTCGGGCATTTATAATAAGGTTATAAGGTCGTAAAGAATTTTTGATCGAAAATGGTATAAAAATAACAATAAATAGTAAATTAAATAAAAAAAATATTAATTTAACAAGATATCATCTTTGAGATGCAAGAAGTCTAGGAAAAATTAATTTGGGTGTTAAAACGTTGTTTGGAAGGTCGTAAAGATTTTTCGTTTGTAAACTTTGATAGATAATAAATAAATAATTTAATAAATAGATAATTAAATAAAAAAAATATGACCTTAACAAGGTATGATCTTTGAGGTGTGAAAAGTCTACGAAAAATAGTTTGGGGGTCAAAAATAGTGTTCGGGATGTCGAAAAATCGATTCGAACCAAAACAGTCCAAACCGCGAGGTTGGACCGAGTTGACCTTGCGGTTGGGGCCTCTGCCGCAAGGTCAGGCCTGGTTCTTGCGGCCCGCACCTTGCGGCCGCAAGGTTCAATGCAGAAACAGTTTTTTTTGTTGTTTCACGATGGTTTTGATGCATGGGCCCATTTAGACTATTGGGTTACGCATAAAAACACTTACTCCCTCCGTTCCAAATTGAAGGTCCGGTTCGGTCTCCAATGCAAAATTTAAGTTGTTAATATCTTTTAATCTACAATGATTTTTATGTGCAATATGGATCTTATATGATAGATCTCAATTAGTTCTATTATACAAAGTTTTTAAAATCTTTAAAAACATTGTAGATTAAAAGATATTAACAATTTAAATTTCGCATTGGAGACCGAACTGGACCATCAATATGGAACGGAGGGAGTAATATACTTAGAGAAGTGTTTGGAATGGATTATAATACCTTGGTTCGGATCGAATTGATTTTAGAACGAAACTTGATTTTTGGGGAAGACGACTTCGGTTTTGGAGATCGGGGGACCTTGGGCTCGACTTGGGGATGCTTGGGGTTGAGGGAAGTGATTGGAGTGATCAATTCGGGTCTCGGTTGGTCGTGGCTATGAAACCCACTCTTCTCTTTCTTTCCTTCTCTCTCTAGAACTCCATGGATTGGAGTTTGATTTTTCTCCGATTTCTCTCTCTCTGTGGACTGGTGGGGCGTGGGGAATTTTGTGGTATACCCTAGGGTCGGAGTGATGGGGTATATATAAGAGAATTTATTTGATAAAAGTGATAAAATTGTGTTTTAATGGGATTCTAACTCTTGGCTTTGTGATAGACGGGAAATAGGGTTAGGGAGGAAGTAGAAACTGAGTAGGAGAGGGAGAAATGGAAGGAATTTCGTAATATGCATGCATGCAATTAAAAAAATAAAGTAGGATAATTAGAATAGGATAATTATGTTTGTATAAATATATCCTATTAAAGAAATAATTAATTTTATTATCAATAATACTAATTATATGATATTATTATTAATAAAAATATCGGGTTGTTACAATACAATCACTCCAGATGATGTTGGAAGGGCATTAGGGCTACCCCTTGGAACCGTACCGGTTCCATCAGAGTGCGAAGACGTCCATTTTGAACACATTAGGAACATGTTTGCGGAAGGGGATGAAGAGTTAGCGGGGGGGGCGGGGGTGACATTTGCAATGATGCAGAAAGTTTTTTAAGTTGGGGGTAGCAGATGTAAAGTTCCAAATTTCGTATGTCTTGTTCGTGTTGTCTTGCTTATTGCGTCCAACCACAAAGGATGTGACCTCTGTCAAATTTTACCCAGCAGTGTATGATTTGAAGAAAACTCCGTCATATGCATGGCCACAATTTGTGTTGGATTGGTTGGTAAAGGAAATAACCAAGTTTAACAAGAGAGATGCGAAGGCTATTGATAATAAGAAGGATGCCCCATGCATGTCTGGCTGTGTATTACTTCTAATGGTAATCTACATGCCATATTCTTCTTCAAAATAATTTTGCACAAGCTTTCTAGAATCTGTTTGTATTATAATGTAGTAATATTTTCCTTGCAGCTTATATACTTTGACCAAGAGCCAATGGAAATGAATGTTGACAGTGTTGGTATTTCGTTGAAAGGACATGATATGTAAAGATAAAAGTGTGATACTATAGATGAAGAAATTTCACAAATTTGAAGTTATTAATTAAAATCTTCCTAGTAATTCAGAAGGGTGTTTGTCCTATGTGGCACCTTTGTCCCATATGTGGCACCCACGTTCACACACGCACATGCACACACATTCACACATGCCGGCACACACCTTTGTCCTAAGCACTCTATTTTTCAATCCGATTGAATCGGTGCGAAGATTTTATAATCATATTATCCTACTTGGTCATAATAAATTATTGTTTATAACGTCTTTCAACGAGCATCCTAAGGGGGTGTTTCAGTTTCTGAAAAAAGAAACTTTTAGAAAATGAAAGTAATTTCAAACTAAAAAAATCATGTATTTACGCAAATAATTTTCTTACTAATATGGATCTTGTTTGATAGATCTCATTGAGGTCTTTTAAACGGTGCAAAAAAATTTAAAAATTATTTTTCATTTTCATTATATTTGAGCTTGAAATTGCATTCTTTAAAAAGAAAGCGGAAAGACTCTTTATTTAGTTTTATGACTCTTTTAGTGTGTCCATTGAAAGCCTTTCGAGCCAAAATTTCATTATGACCATTTAGCATAAAATTATCAGAAAAATAATGATCTTCGCACCTGTTCAAACAAATTGAAAATTGGAACACTAAATATTTTAACTATATTTTTGAATATATAATATATTAAAAATGTGATTAAAAATTTAAGTGCTCCATTTTTCAATTCGGTTGAACCAGTGCGAAAATTTTATTTTTATGATCCTTTTATCCTACTTGGTCATAATAAATTTTTGTCTCTAAGGCATTTCACCGAGCATCTTAAAATTCTTTATTTAGTTTCATGGCTCTCTTAGGATGCCCATTGAAAGCCCTTCGAGCCAAAATTCCATTATGACCATTTCACATAAAATTATCAGAAAAATAAGATCTTCACCGGTTCAAACGGATTGAAAATTGAAATAATTAGTATTTTAACTATATTTTTTAATATATAATCTATCTAATAAAACTGGAGGGTGTTTAGAAATATTTCTTTTCAAGGGTCTAGATTTCTCCACCCTTCACATACAAACCAATGGCATCTTCGTAAATAACTTACATTGTGTGGACAAAAATAGATACAGTAATCTTCTTCGTTCAAAATTTGAATCTCACCCATCCCCACGCGTATTCTCTTCCCCTCCCCCCCGCCTTTTGCTCTCTCTCCTCCAACGAAGCAACCCAGACTCTCCCTGATGTGCGACGACTACCTATCGACCTCCGGTCTCCAGCGACACCACTGTACTCCCTCTCTTATCGATCTCTCTATTTTCAATCGCAGCCCTAACTGCTCGAATCGTTCTCTAGACAAAACTAGGAGTCTTTGTTGTTGAGGTTTCAAAGCCCTAGCTGTGGTTTTTGTGAGATTTGAATTGCTCCTTATTTTCTGTCTCTTTTTTTCAGTTAAAGGACGTTCACATTGATTTTGCGAATTTGATAAAAAATCTCTTTGGTGGTTAACACGGTGTTTGGTGAAACATCGATTTTGCCACCGTCACCACTTCCATTGCTCTCAGACAAAACCAGGAGGCTTCATGGTTGAGGCTTGATTTCTTGGACTCCATTCAGCCCATCAATTTTGTGTCAGGTTCTCAAGTAAGAAATCGGTTTTTCTCTCCTCTTTGTTAAATGAATTCACTTGAGGTTGTTCTCGAGTTTTCAATGAATTGGAGAATTTTTTTTCTTCCTTACTATTTGCTTGGAATTTGAATGAAATACAGATAAATGAGTACTCACCATCTGTTTGGTAAAAGGCCACTTTTACGATTGAACATATTTGATGGTCTGGTCTTGGTCAACTTGGTTTGTGATTTCTGGAAATAGATAAAGTAAATTTGAAGGTATAAGTTTCTCCTTATTTGGAAAATAGTTTGATTTATCGTATTTAGTTTTTCTATTCTCTTACCATTTTTCAATCGGCAAAAGAAAAGGCCTAAGAGTGAATTCCGTCTAAATATAGAAGTTCTGATATAATCTAGTCCAATAAGGAGGTTACCAAGTATTGTGTCGAAAGATTGCTGAAAAAATGGTGGTGTTGGGAACTTGGGATACATCTTATTCCAAATCGACGCTTATGAAAGTATTGATCTTGACTCTTGAGTGTAAGCCTTGAAATACTATTCATTATCTTTAGAATCTTATTTTCGATCAGGTTTAAGAGGAATTAGGACTAGGAAATAGCAGTTAGTTATGTTTCTTCTTGAGTAAAATCTATATTACATTAAACAACGGTTTTGCAAAATGTCTCTCTCACAATTGTCCTTCATGGCAGATTGGAGGGCTGTGATTGAATTATGTTTCTTCTTGAGTAGAATCTATATTACATTAAACAACGGTTTTGCAAAATGTCTCCCTCACAATTGTCCTCCATGACAGATTGGAGGGCTGTGATTGAATTTTAATATTGACTTCCTATCAATCCAATGGCTTTTATTACTTTAAGTTCGGAAAATCAAACCCATGTGCTGAGGATTTCGCTTCTAAGGCTGGGATTGACACAGATTTAATCCAAGGGGTAAGATCAATTCAATGAGATCCTTCTATATCCATTTTCAAAATCCATATGCGCTTCCAAAAGCCTCTCTCTCTCTCTCTCTCTCTCTCTCTCTCTCTCTCTCTCTCTCTCTCTCTCTCTCTCTCTCTCTCTCTCTCCCCGCATGTATAGCCCCGAAGAGCCTTCAAGTAAATTTTTCCTGAACCCTAATTTTCTAAACCCCCAATCTCTCTACTATCATGTTTTGCTAGATCTTTGAAAGAGTTTAAGCACAAAACGAGAAGGAAAAAAACTAGGGGTTTATGAACTATGAACTGTTATATTTTCTGTGCAGGAGGAGATTGAGATTATAAGGAAAATAGGGAACAAAATCATGTAGTGGAGATTGAGATTATCAAAGGAAAACAGGAAACTATAAACTGTTTTATTTGCTCCATCTACATTTGAATTTGAATTTTTTTTTTTGTCATGAGTTACAGTTTGTAGAGTAGAAATTCCATGGTGGCCTCGAATTGGTAATTGGTGGGGCAAGTCATGAACGATGAACCCATGAGCTCAATCATTATTGTATCCAACATGTTCGATAAAATGATTCAGGAAAATATGACTCCATTTTTTCGGGTGAGAAGAATGCAATTGAGAGGATATAATATCTTTCCCTCACAATTCTTACCGTTGTACTTAGTATGATAATAAATGTTGTTGCTAGATGAAAACTGAAGCGCCATTTGATTTTTTGCATGTTGCATTGGCAAACCAGTAATAGATACCGAGTTGGTAGAAACTTGAAACTTATAAGGTCTACAACTTTGTTATCAGTGATTCAATATATGTGAAATCACATTTTTATATTCAATTGAAGGGCAAATTATGATTTGCCTTTTTCCTCTTTATTCTACTGAACTTGATGACGAATAGCTAATTAATGAATGCTATATTATCATTAAGTTTAATTACTGGTTTTGTGTTCTTAAATTCTGAAGCTTGATATGTTTTTAAGCCCATAAAGTGGATTTTATAATAACATATGGGTTTTGCCTATTGTGATCAGTAGTTGGTAGTGTGGTTAACATACTGTGAATTTAAATGGTTGATTCAAATTAACCGGTGGATATACTTGATCAAGTTAGCATGGTCAACATCAGTAGTTGCAAGTTGTGATCAATAGTTTGTTAGTTTGTTTATGTACCGATTCAAGTTAACTAGTAGATATACGTGAGGTCTTGAGCTATTATTTTTTTTGCGAATAGGACATTGGCCTTCAAGAGGTTAGAGGAACAACACTGGATAGTTTATTGAATATCGATTTCAAGCCGCATGCACTAGTTTGTTATAAGGGAAGTTAGCATCTGGTTCTATGTGATTATGTGAAATGGGTTTGACGTGATTCTATGATGCTGTCATCTTGGTTGTATTTACATTGTCTAATCAAAAATTCGGTGCGATTTTAGCTATTTTAGTGGCTCATTCGTGGCTTTTAGGTGCATTGAATCAAGGAAGTGGACGGCTTAGGGTGATCTTGGGGAATATTTTGACGGCAAAAATGATAACATAGTGCTTCTAAAGTTGATTTGCCCTTAAACTAGGATTCATATTGGCCTTTAATTTTTGTTGGCAAAGTTGATCTTCCAAATCAGATTCCAACTTAGGAATGGGGTACATGAATGCTCATAAATTTTCTGTTGCCCATTAGTTGTAAAAAGCTTTAGCTCCAATGCCATGGTTCAAAAATAGGAACATGAGCCATCAAGCTGGATTTTGTGATATTTTGTCATCAAAACTTAGCCATTCTCTGTTGCTTTGGTGTTTCTTTCAGTTTCAATCTCCTTATACCAGAAAACATAAGGATGAACTTGGTGACGTCACTTTGTACAAGATTGAACCTCAATGAGCTGGTCACAAACGCTCCTGTCTACAGCTCTACCAGTTGTAAGTTTTCATTTCATTGGTAGAAGTTTGAGCTTTTATTATTTTGATAAAGGATTTTGTTTTTATTTCTGTATGTATTGCCCTTTTATTTAGATATCACTGGAAGAGGATTAAACTCGACATTTAGAAGATGGGCTACAAAAAAGACGGTGGGATCCACAAAGAATGGTCGCGACTCCAAATCAAAGTTTCTTGGAGTCAAGAAGTTTGGTGGAGAGGTTAGTGCAGAGCGGAATAAGTTTTGGAATCATGTTTTGCCTATGAAAACTAAGATTATATCGTAAGCGTGTACTATTTTTGTGTAGAGAGTGATTCCTAATTTTAACTTTTTACCTGGTATTTAATGGGATTCCAAAAGCAAATTGATAATTATTTGTAGCTAGCTTAAATGTATAGTTGGGGGAGTGCCGTAAGCACACACTAATGAATCGATAGTGTTTGAGCCACTAGCTAGCAAGTGCCGTAGGCAAGGGCAAGCATTAGTTACGTCAATCTTGTCTAAGTTTATATCTAGTTTTTGAGACAATAAATAACAGAGGTAACAGTACAAACTCCAACAATATTTATCTCACTCTGGAATATTCCTTGAGCGAGCAACACGCTTCAATGTACCTTTCAAGCCATACTTTTTAATTGCGCGTTTGGCCTTCCATAATTCGGCACCACAGGAACCATAGTAACCTTCTTCAATCTTAGACTTATGATACATCGTCAATGCTTCTGCAATCTTAGCATGATTTTTGGTGTACGATGAATTATAATCACCACATATGTACTCTAGCCACTCAGAAGCTATCGCCTCACATATGCCTTCTTCTACTTTCTTTTCCAATTCAAAGCTCCAATCTATTAAAAAGGTCATCAACAATCAATAGATTAGTTTTTTTTTTTTTTTGTCAAAGTTTAGAAGTGCTTTCATTGATTCGAAAATCATACATAAAAAATGGGTAGCCACTGCTAAAGTGGTAGGAAAGCAACCACAAAGGAGGCTTAAACTCGCAAACGAACATTCAGGACCTCACATAGACTAGACTCGTCTCTGACCACAAAAAGCCATTAAGACGACATAGAAAATCCACCATAAAAACACCCACAAGGAATGAGGGAAAATCCCACGCAGGGAAAGAAAACTAACAAAAAACAACGAACAAAAACTAAAGCAAAACTTGCAAGCAAACAACAGATTCACACCCCTAAGTCTAGACGCCCAAAAACGCCTCATCAAGACCCTTACTACCGCCGCCACTGCTACCACAAGGGCGGCCGAGACACGGAATGGAATCTATCACCACAACAGCCACATCCCACCGTACAGCACCACCAACTACTACCTCCGTTCCAAGAGACTACACCCTCATCAGGGCATGAACTTATGCGACGCCCAGAACAACAAGAATGAGGCTGGCCTTATAACATCGATGGAACTGCAGAACGATCGGAAAGAAGAACACACAGTGAGGAAGATCTGACAAAGGAGCACACAGGCAGACTGCTCTAACGACGATCTGCTCCGTTGACGTTGGGGCTCACCGAAATCAGGAGGATAGATCTAAAGTAGAGAGGGAGGGGGGGGTTGTGGGTGTGAGACCCGCCCCTCCCCAGGAAACCCTAAGTGTCAAAACTCAGATAGAGAGAGCCAATAGAGATTAGTTAATAGTAGTCCCATCATAAATTAGGGACGCTAGGGCGGAGTCAGCTATCTCGGGCTGTGGGTGAAATTGGACATGTATTATTTATGCAAAATTATCAATTATTGATCACTTTTTGAGCACCAATTGATGTTTAAAAAGTCTCTAAATTTTGTACAAATATTTATAAAAGTGTATTGTAAGTCCGAAAGGTGAATTAATTGAACTTCTTTAGCATTTAGTTAAATTGTCCACACGTCTTGATCGATGGTTAGCAAAGTTATCAGTTCAATGTGGTTTCTTTGGGAAATTAATTTCATAACTCATAATTGTTTATGACATTTAATAATCATGTGACGGGTATACTCATTAAATTCCGAAAGCAACGGTATGTGCGCATGCCACATTAATTAACGATAGGATAAAAGTGTAAGAATAAGGAAATAATTATACCTTGGAGCCCTATCACTGCATGCATCATCTCATGAGCTATGTCTGCATGTACATCACATTCACGTCAAGTTTTAAGTTAATGTTGAAAGGCTAAACAAATATACTCGATTTCTCTACAACATGTTAAGAATTCAAGATGATTCAAGAGGTGTGTGCCATACATACACACCCACCTTAATAGGAATATTATGAATTTCTACATAGATTGTAATATCATCGTAGTAACTTTTATGGAATGGGAAATCGTTAACCGCACACGTTTTCTTTGGTCTCTACCATCTTCTCCATTCGATTCCTATGTTCATATTTTGCCTTAACGTCATTGGATGTCCAGGATGGTGGGTACGTAGGCTATAAGTTACCAGGGGCGACATCCAAAATAAAATTTTCAAATAGGCTATAATTTAGGAGGGCTTGATGCAACTGCATCATCGATGTAGGCCCAAAAATGATACTTTGCATGATTCCAAACGACTATTCTCACTTGCTTATACGAATACCTTCTTGAATCTGGTTTGCTTGTCTTTAAATTCACGCCCAAATGGAGAGGATCCCTTGTTGTAACAAACACTCAACTCTACTGAACATCAAGAGAGTTTCAAACTATATATTAAAGGCTAGTTTCCCGATATATTTCCCATTTTTCTATCAGTATTTTTGTTTCATACATTAATTTCGCTTAAGAAAAATTAAGAAAGGCACACACAAAATGAAGACGTGTAAACATTAGGTTGAGATGAGAAGTACTTTGGGAATCCAACCAAAAGTAAGATTACTGGCACTTTATCACCCTTTACTTTTATCGTCTCTGTTACCGCTTCCAGCTCAGCCCTTCTTCTTTCAAATCTTTTGACCTAGTTTGTACAAAAGTATATAAACATTGTTGGACCAAGGTATGCATATATTGAAATAATTGTAAGGCTATTAAATGATTAAGTGTTTGGGAAGAAAAAGAGTGGACATTCAAAATACTAAGTGATTAGTATTTCATAAAAGTAGGACAATATGCAATATATTCATTGTGGAAAGAAAAAGCGCTTCTTACGATTTTAATCGTGGCTCTTCTAAATAGAATCTTCCCAGTAGCTCTAGGACTCTGCATAGACAACATCACATCAAGACCTTAGTGAATTTTGACAAACTCAGTAAAGTAGTCATCTTGACCCGCTCGTTTAAGGGTTTTGGATTCTAATTATTATCTTATTTCTCTCTAATTATTACTCTCATTTTCTCTCTCTATCTCTCTCCAATCATTACTCATATTTTCAATCATTACTCTATTTCTCTCTACACTCATTACTTATAAATCTAAATCCAAATCCAAAATCCCAAAACGAACGGAGTCCCTTTTGAAACCGATTGATTCAAATTTCTGCATAGGAAGATCTTATAAATAAATGTATGTGCAAACAAGGTAATGAATACATGCTTGAAAAATGTATTTACATTTTTATGAAAAACTGTTCGAATCAAGCCCTTCCCGGTCATATTTTTTGCCAATTTTTGGTGTATACCATTAAAATCACGTTTTAAACATATTGAACGGTTCAGATCATCAAAACTTGATCGTGAACAATGTCAAACTCATGAGATCCGCATTTTACAAGGATAAGGTCGCCCTTTTTCATATATATATATATATGGAAAAAAAGAAAAGAAAAAAGGACCACGATGTCCTTATATATATGTGACTATAGCAAGAAGATACTCTGTTATATGACTTCGAAAGAACTGTTTTCGAAGTATATTTGTATTCTTCTATTCGCCATTGTCGGATTGAGAAACTATGGATTTTGGACCAAATTAACTTATCTTTTTAGATAACGTCTCATTTTGTTTCTGGCATATCTTTTCAAATTTTGTCAAAATATTTGACTTTTTTAATTCGTCTTGACAAAAAGAGTTAGAAAAAAGAAAAAAAACATGTAGCAAACTTGAAAATTTTTAGAAAAATTTGAAATAACCAAAAAATATTTTCCTTTCAATTTTTAATGTCTTTACTGAACTTTTTTAGCTTTGTATTAGGGACTTTTTATTGTTTATATTTGTCTCACCAAGATCAATCTAAAAAGTAAAAAATATTTATCACATAATCAGCAATATTTCAAAGAAGAAAAAAAAAAAAAAAGAGAAAAAAGAATAATTAATTTGGTCCAAACCTCATTGAGAAGAACAAAAAACAAAACCTTGTGGGGAGGTAAGTTTTATTTACCCCATTTTTGGCCATCTCATTTGCGTCGACGAAGAAAATAGGAATGTTCTTTTTGACAGGTTGCTTCAAATAGTTGTCGAAAAAGCTGTATACTTGACGAATAATCGGTTCCAATTGTCTGGAATCCATGAGAGATACAGAAAGACATTTTGGACATACATATCGACCATCACCAAGGTTGATGTATTCCTTTTTTGGCTGCATGTGCTATACAAAGTGAACGTTAGTTTTAGCATCAAACACAATCTTAAGCGTAATGAAGTTATACTTAGCTCATTACTACCATTAACTCAAGTCGAAATAATATGCTTATTTCCTCAACATAAGTTCTAGATAGAAAGATAGATTGGATTTCAGCACCTATTTTTTTCCTTTCTATTTTGATAGGTATTATACAGAATGTTCTAGCTTTTTTGCTTATTGACGGTGTCCGAAACGTTTTGCCTCGATTTATCCCTAGAGAACATAGAATGTTGTGGTTGTCTGGTGATTATAACACTAATTTTATGAGAAACAATTTTCTCCTTTTGACAACAACCATATAGGTTTTTAAAATAGCTGGCTAAATTATACTACACAATTTTGCTCCATTAGTCGAAAGGAGTTAAGTGATACTAAATCATAGACCAAGGTGGCTTGACCCAATAAGTGTTATGGGCTTGAGCTTAGCCCATTGTTAGGGTGTGGTTGGCTTCTTGCCAACATAATGTTTTTGGTGCTTTGATGTATTTTGGGAAAATGATGGCCAATGATGTGTTTGATAATTAATATCCTTTAAAGACATTTTCAGCATTAACAAATGTTCTCAAATGTTCTTAGCATGTCCTTGACGGGTATTAATTATCAAAACACGTCCTGGGCCGTCATTTTCCCATGTATTTTTCTTTTCTAAAAAAAAGTGATAGACTAATGGGGTAAACTGTAATTAAGCTTTAAAAGTTATTCGCTAGACAATGAAGAGCTTCTCATCAACCGGAGAGAAAGTATTCTCAAGTGAGAGTAGTAGTCTATGATAGGAAACCATGATACTCACAGTGCACCTATTTGGAAATTAGATTACCCTAGATTTGATTGGTTCTTTCTTACTCTTCTTAATTTGGTCCAAAGAATTAAATAGATTCTCCATGATTACTTCCATATTTGGAGTCCCACATTTTTTGGCTTTTAATCCTAACTATAGTTAAAAGGACATACTGGGACCTAAGCGATAGAAAGAGCTAGCCGGTAAAAGTTAGGGTAATTCTATTCCGTTGCATCAAAAAAAAAAAAAAAATTAGGGTAACGTTCACTCTCGTTTGGTGAGTGTGAACAAAATTGGACTCTAACACAAGCATAGCTCTAATAAATTAAACTTGATATGCCAACCATACATAGTTGTAGAGGAAATTGAGTATCAAAGTTGGACAACACTAAATAACTATTACAATGGCTGAGAATTTGTACAAATATATGTTACTCGATCTGCAAAAACTAAATGTTTCATACATACATATTTTCGTGTTCTAGAATAAGTACGTAATTTCACATTTAAGAGAGAGTCAACCAACGTACCTCAGGCATTTCGCAGCTAAAACAACTTCGATTTTTGATCCGACGTTGAAACAAGAGGTGGATTGTAATCTTGAACTGGTCCATTTGGTTGTTGGTCATAATCTGTTCGTGTGCACAGAGGTGGATAGTTAATAGGATCCTGGAAGTAACCATGAACTGATCGATTTGGTAGTGTTTGCTGATCTGTTGGTGTGCTTAGAGATGGATAATAAAAAAAATCCTGCACGAAACCTTGAATAGGTCCATTTGGTGTTTGGTCTGTCGGCGTACTCAAAGGTGGATAATTAAAAACATCATCCTGTAAGTAACCTTGAACTGGTCGATTTGGTGTTTGGTACTCTATTGAGGTGCTTAGAGATGGATAAAAAAAAAAGATCATGCACGAAACCTTGAACTGGTCCTCCATTTAGTGCTTGGTTTGTTGGTGTGTTCAGAGATAGATAACTAAAAGGATCCTCCAAGTAATCTTGAACTAGTTGATTTGATGTTTGGTCTGTTGGCGTGCTTAGAGGTGGATAATAATAAAGATCATGCACGAAACCTTGGCTTAGTTCGTTAGGTGTTTGGTCTGTGGGCGTGCTTTGGCTTGTACCCATGCCTCCTTTTGTGTTGTTCTAATAATAATTGCTGTACGTCGCTTCTGTTTTCTCTTTGGGTTGCCGCCGTATGATAACTCCTCCTAATGTGTCTTTATATATATGATACAACGTGTGACTAAGAAAGAGATCGAAACAAATTATGAAAACATGCATAATAGAAAACTTAGACTAGCAAGGAAACATGAATAATAAATTAAAAAGAAACATAAGAGTAAAACCCAAAAACATGGTAACATGATATTTCCAAATATCCATAGTTAGCAGTACAAGGAAAAAAGATGCTAGTCACACAATGGTTGTGCAAAATACCAAACATAACCAATCTCCATTCGTCCATTGTTATAATAAATGGTCAAGATTCACTCAAATTTTTCTCCGGAAATGTCACTTTTTCTTGGAAGAGTTTTTTAAAATCTAGGCCGTCCAAACACATCTGGACGACTGAAATTTGTTACACAACACGCACAACGATTGTGTGGAAGTACCATTTTTGTTGTGGATACCCTTAGACAAAATGATACTCACACAACCGTTGTGCAAAACACCAAACACAACCAATCTCCATCCGTCCATTGTTGTAATAAATCGTCAGAATTTACTCAAATTTTACTCCGGAAAAGTCTCACTTTTCCTTGTAAGAGTTTTTTTAAAATCTAGGCCGTCCAAACATATCTGAACGGCCAAAATTTGTTACACAACACACACAACGGTTGTGTGTAAGTATCATTTTTGTTGTGGATACCCTTAGACAAAAATGATACTCACACAACCATGTGCAAAATACCAAACACAACCAATCTCCATCCAACCACTGTTGTAATTAATTGTCAAGATTCACACAAACTTTACCACATCAGTTTTTGATTATTCATTTTAGAGATTGTTAAGATTAGCAATATAAAGGTCTACAGTGGCATAACCAAAATTTACCACATCATATTTTCAAATTACAAAAAAACTAAAAATTGTAAACATAGGAAATAATTTTTGTAAAAATAGTTTTGAGACTCATAAAACTATTTATTAGAAATAGAAAATAGTTTTTAAATTTTTTTAAGCGTAATTACGGTTTTTGGAAAAAATAATTTTTATATAAGAAAATATTTCGGAAAAAATAGTTTTAAAAACAAAAAAGTTTTTTTTTTTTTTTGAAAAAAGAACTTTTCTTTTTTTGAATAAAAATGTTTTCTAAAAACAGTTAAAAACAATTTCTAGGGGAAACCAATTTTTTAAAACTAGTTTGTTAGTGAAATATATTTTTAAAAAACATTGTTTAAAAAGAAAGTGAGAATTTTTTTTTTTTTGACAAAAGTGAGAGGTATTGTATTGATAAAGCCCAACGTCACTTACACAACAAAATTCATTACAGCCTTCGAAACTCTAACTCTGATACCATGTTAAAGCATCCAACTCCAAACCAATTGGCAAATAGTGGAAAGGCTGCCCAGGCTTATATACTAATTTTGGAGGAGATAATTAACCAATGTGGGACAAATCCCAACACTCCCCCGCACGTGCGACCCCCGATTCGCACGTGGAGAGGTCAACAAAAGATCCGAAACACACAGATCACAATGAAACAAAGTGCAACTATGGCACAAACAAAGGGGAAAAACCTCCGAAACTCTAGCTCTGATACCATGTTAAAGCATCCAACTCCAAACTAATTGGTAAAGAGTGGAGAGGCTGCCCAGACTCATATACTAGTTTTTGGAGGAGATATTTAACCGATGTGGGACAAATCCCAATACTCTCCCGCACGTGCGACCCCCGATTCGCACGTGGAGAGGTTAACAAAGGATCCGGAACACACGGATCACAATGAAACAAAGTGCAACTATGGCACAAATAAAGGGGAAAAGCCTCTGAAACTCTAGCTCTGATACCATGTTAAAGCATCCAACTCCAAACCAATTGGCAAAGAGTGAAGAGGCCGCCCAGACTCATATATTAGTATTGGAGGAGATGATTAACCAATGTGGGACAAATCCCAACACTCCCCCGCACGTGCGACCCCTGACTCGCACATGGAGAGGTAAACAAAGGACCCGGAACACACGGATCACAATGAAAGAAAGTGCAACTATGGCACAGACAAAGGGAAAAAGCCTCCGAAACTCTAGCTCTGATACCATGTTAAAGCATCCAACTCCAAACCAATTGGCAAAGAGTGGAGAGGCTGCCCAGGCTCATATACTAATTTTTGGAGGAGATAATTAACCGATGTGGGACAAATCCCAACAGATAACTTGGACAAAGCCAAACTAATCATCTAACTGATACAAAGCGAGAAAGAACGAGGCGATTGATATCTTTCATCCCCAGCCCAGGCATGGCCTAACGCACCTTTTGTTGAGCAGGAAATTCATATATCATATAGCAGTCTCAAAAAGAGATACATTGCTAGCCAAGAAAAAAAGACAACAAGAACCCAGACGATCAGATAAATTTCGACCAGAAATGAGCACACTAATGAATTTCTAGTAAACCACCAAAATATGCATATTAATCTTCTTGAGCCGGAACAGTAAATAAATCGCTCAAAGACGAATTTTATTACTCTCACAATGAGAGACAAAACTCCCACGTGAAGAGACAAAACTCCTCCAGATCTTGCTCTAAATCCAACCGCTGAACGGATCGCAACCCTCACTACCTCCACCACTGTTGCCACAAGGGCTCCAGTGACAGATTACATGTGGACAAACGACTCCGATGACGACAGAGCCCGCTGAACAGAGAGGGTTAGATCTGAGGGAGGAAAAAACGAAAAGGAAAAAACTATAGGGATCGGAAGAGAGGGAAGAGAGAGAAGAGTGGATGGAGGAGGAGGAGCCCAAGGGGAAAGTGGAAAAGAGAGAACGTTTGTTTGTAACGATGGATGTATTTGATTGAGAATGTAGGGTTCATCAAATTTGGTTATTGACAAAATGTAGCTAGTTTTGGTTATCCAAAGTCCAAATTTTGATTATTTTTAAGAAGGTTGCTAAGTTTGATTATAGTATTGTGAGTCATATTTTACATCAATATTATTAAATTTAAAAACCTCTTACTTTTGATTATGCCATTGTGGATACTCTAAACCATAGTTAGCAGTATAAGGAAACCCAAAACTTAAATACAATCAAGAAAATCCTCCTATTATCTATTCTAATATATAAAGGGGAGCACTAGTTTGGTATTTCCCCTGTCATGTATTTTTCCTTCCTAAAATACCCTCTAAAGAGAAAAAACACACAAAACAAAATAGTTAAAATTTTGGAGGGTTAAAACATAAATTGGCATGACAGTTATCAAAATCATCATGACAAAATAGCTCCCATGTGCCATGTTCCCGTTTTCCCAGTTAACTACTTCTACAATTCGCCCCCCGAACGGCCTTCTTCCAAATGGAGAAGAAGTTCATTTCAATTATAATCTCCAGCTAGCAACTCTTTTTTTGTTTTTGATTTCCTGCAACTCTGTCTCTTTGAAACAATTGTGCATACTATGGAGGAATACTTGGTCCTTTGTCACAATAAACCAATGTAAGCCATTGTCATTGTCTACTACTTTTTGTTTAGCAAATTATTCTTTGTTATTTTGTTCTCACTTCTTTAGAATTAATTTTGTGTTCCTTATTTGTGGTTTTTTTTTTTTTTTAATTTCTGTAAGTGGAGTTCGAAAATAGTAGTGCTTCATTGTGAAATGACCCCAAAAAACCCAAACATGGTATGAGATTGTTGTAACGTAGTATCACTGTGACTTGAAATTTGTTTTTTGTTTTTTTTGGTGTTAATGAATCATCCACACACATTGCATGTGCCAAAACATAAGTAGGGGTTGAATTTAAGATACCTATTCAGTTAACCCTAACATTTTTAACATCGTGTCATTAGAAGATTTAATTTTTTGACTTTAATGTGCACACGCATCACGTGTGCCTGACCCCTAGTATATATAAAGTGGCCGTTCGGTTTGGGAGTTTTGGTACAGGAATATTACCAAAATATCCCCCATCAAAACAATTTTGACATTTGTTATTGAGAGAAACAACAGAGGTGATTCGCGACGGTCCAAAATGTTTTGGACGGTCGCGATAAACTTCCGTAAATAACTAGATTGTCTCTTTGTTACTAGTTGGGTTTGACGTGGCAGAGTGTATTTTCCTCACTATGCACGAAACTGTACAAGTGGATTGTTCATCCAAATTTTTTTTTTTTTATTCGTTAATCCTAATCTATTACATCCTAGGAGATTTAGGATGGGGATAAGTATTTACGGGAATCGAACTCTGTCCATGTGTATGAGAGTATAAGAGAGACACTAACTATATTCCACTCCATTTGAAGTAGAGAAATTTCCATTTCCCCCTTCACAGATTTTAGAAGAACCATGAATACAGCGGCTGACACGCTCATGGTTGTGAGCCGTTGCTTCATTGATGTTCTTCAAGGCCGTTTGATGTTTTCTTCTGCCCATATCTTCTACAGTGGTTGATAGCGGCTGACACGCTCATGGTTGTGAGCCGTTGCTTCATTGATGTTCTTCAAGGCCGTTTGATGTTTTCTTCTGCCCATTTCTTCTACAGTGCTTGATTTTGCTAGCAAGATGTGCAGGTCAGTTCAGTTGCTGCACGCCGAAACTCCAATTTTCATGCTGAAAACTACAATTTCCTTCTTTTTGTGGCTTCGATTTACTTGCATGTACCATTTATAGTTTTCTTGAAAGAAAAAATCCAGTTGATCGAAACGAAGTCTGGGTTTCTATGTTTCTAACAATTTGCTTTAATTGACTTGTTCAATTTCATGATTAAGACTCCAATTTCATATGTCTGACACCCCAATCTGGGTTCCCCATTTGTTTTACTTTATTTTCGGTTTTTGTTTTCCCAATAATGAAATGGATCAAGAACGGATTTGGGAATGATCAAGAGTTTGAACTTTGGGTGTTTGAAAAACCGTTAAACCCATCCATAACCCTATTGGCATACATTGGTGTGGAACCTGCGCGTGCGGGTCAAGTTGACCGGTGTTGGTCAATAGTTAAAACTGACCGTTGACCAACGCATGCTGGTTTGGACTCATGTGCGCCGGTCTAACTTCCGCGTGCGCCGGTAAACTTTTTTGTCCCTTCACCTTTTTTGCTTGCTTATAGAGCCATCATCAAGGGTCTATGACACATGGGAAGCTTCTATTCTGCCCAGACGCCACCCTTGTGCCCCCTCTCTCACACCCTTCCCATCACCTTTATGGGAGGGTAGACTTAGCCACCAAGCCAACCAGCCCAACTGGTTGGGTTGGTTACTCCTCCATTACCACCATATCTCCTCCTATATATACCCCCATTTGTTAACCTGCCAAGGGTTACAAAATTTGGTGACAAAAATTCCTAACCCTAAGTCACTCCAATCTCAAGCATGCAAACCCTAATCCTAAGCTCAAGCAACCACAATTCTACACTCAAACAAGTCTTTCACAAGCTTTCAAGCCTCAAACATCAAGCTCAATTTAACCCAACTTCTAACTCAAACAAAAAGGTATAAGATACCTATAGTTTACTGTTCTGATCTCTGAGAGAGGCTTGTAGGACCAAGGCTGGTAATCTATACTAGTCCTGGCCCTAAAGCTAGCATGGTTTCAAGAATCGTGTGGACAAGGGACCAACGCGCGCTGGTCGAAGGCATGGTTCCCCACCCTAATAGGCTAAAAGTTGTTTAATGAAGAAAAATCGCAAACGTTTACGCAAAATGTCCAAGTAAAGACCAATCTCCGGATTGGGCGAGAGGGGTGCCATAAAACCATTCTCCTCTCGTAACATGGCTCCCGACCCACCTAGATATTATGATTACGACGGACTGGTGCCTTTATATTTTCAAATCAAGCACAAAGTTTACGTTTCAAGTTCGGTTTTTTGGGTGTTGGACCTTCAAACCCAAATAGCAACTCTAAATTGAGCGTTTTATGTCTGTTTTTCCCAAAACCTTAAAGCGCTCGTCAATCTGCCTTTATTTTTAAGGGCAGCGTGCCCACATCAGATACTTCACATGTGCCATTTATACTCTTCAAAGAAAAAATGTAGAAGAACATTTATATTTAAAAGACCAAGATCGGATCACCTCGCAATTTACTACTACGAAGAGCAAATTAAATTAACCAACTAATTTAATCAAACCCTAATCTACGTGATTATGCAAGATAATAAATACAATAAATAAAGAAGCAAGCATAACACACAGAGATACGTGGAAAACCCCAAGATAGGGAAAAAATCACTAGAGGGAAGAGAGCACTATATGTAAATGCATAAACAAATAGTTTCTTCAAACCACGCTATGACTCCTCAATATTGGCTAAGAACTTCCTTGCTGACTCCTCCTGAACTGAACTAATAGGTGCTCCTTCGTATTTGACTTCTCGAATATTTGATCTAGATGCTGGAGTCCTCTTTTAGATCAACCTCTGATCGTCTTTGAACTCCTTCAAAGAACTCCTCAATATGTAGAAGATGAACAAACTACCCTGAGAGAGATTATGTAAGAATATAGGTTCTAAGACCTTATCAAATCTCTCAAGGAATTAACCCACAAGTGTTTCTATGAAGTTTGCTAACTTTTTCTCTCTCGAAAATGTTGTGGCTGCCGCGCTATCTTGTTCTGAAAGAATAGCACGCTTTAAATAGACGTTCTGACCTAGCATAGCTCGCTCGAGCGGTCTCCAAAGCTCGCTCGAGCCACCTTTTGAGGTTCTCTGAAGTTTTGCACACTACAGGAATACGAACTAAGGGGCAGCTTGCTCGAGCAGTCCTTCCAAGTTGCTTGAGCGACCTATTTAACCTTGCTGTATCTGAAATTTGTTTACGTTCTGAACTTTTAATCTAATTCAATTGCGGCTCTAATTACTAGCTAGACTCCAACTCCAACACTTAAACAACTAACTAGCGATTACATAGAAACGTCACGAAATTAGCCAATCACAACTAAGGAACTTACAATCTCCCCTTTTTGACAATTCCGTGACAAAACCATATCAACTAACAATTGAAAATCCTAACAACTGAAAAATACGCCATATAGCCCCAAACCTGCACACAAGAAACCAAAACTGTGGAACTAATTAAGCATCAGCAAGTAACACATTTCTCCCCCTTTTTGTCACGGAATGACAAAAGATCATAGCAAGCATAAAAAAAACTCAAAGAGAGATGGTTGACCTGCTAAGCATACATACGAATAAGTCCAATCCAACATCCACTGACCCACATAAAATCACCACAAGAGCAATATATCTTAAAATCCAAATAAAATGACGGCTAAAAACACAAACCGCCACACCGGACAATGACCAACAGAAAAGTAGCACGAGCAGTCAAAATATTAAAAGCCTACCATGATTATGAATGAAAACATATGAAAACAATGACTAACGACGTCCTTGTGACCAAAAAACATGCAACGCACCATTGAGGACCCAGTTCTCGATTATGAGATTTAATGAATATGAGAAAATTTAAAAATGCATGGACAACCTCTTTTGAAACCAACCCACGGATTTATTTAGAAGATAAATGTGTCATGAAACATGAATCGGTGACAAATGGTGAGAGTGTGAACCACGTCACAAGCTATTCAGATTAACATTCAAGTGCCTAGATTTCTCATGTAACTCTGGCCTGTCAAATTGTCTCTCCCTCACGAAGTCAAACCAAGCAATCATCGAGACACATTAGGTGCCAAATAACGATCCCAACTCCCCGTCAACCAATGAATACTCCCTCATTCTTTTTATATTTTTTCATGTAACCATCAAAAAAATGTATTCTCTTTTACCCCACTGTTATTTGATGCAAACCTTCAGACTGGACAGAGCCGAATGGATCCTGTCACTTGGCAAGTGGTCCAATACAAATGCCTTCACAAGGTCTATCCACTTTTTTACGCGAACACTTACTGCTTACTGAGGCAAGAGGCCCGGTTACTCAGTGAACGCCCGGATAAGCATTATCAACTCAAGCATATATAACGTACAAAAATTTTCCCTTTTCATAGCATGGCATATGGAACGTTGCATCCCCAAAACAAAACTGATATGCTAAACGGTCAATCGCGGAGGGAATATAGAAGACAAATGAGCAAAGTACATGAGAAGGGACAAGCCTCTATAAGAAATCTGGCTATCTTTGAGGTGTAAAAAGTGAAAATCACAGAGCCGTGGATCAAGACACACTAAACTTCCTAATGCATCACATGAATAAAATCATCCAAGACACCCATGCATTGACAAATATGCTCATATGCGTGAAACCCATGGTAAACAACTGAAGCCTCAAGGGCATGCTCATTGTAACCAAGAAAAAACTTTTTGGATGATTTTAAAGTATTTAAATGTTTTTTGGATTTTCATAACTATTGCGTAAATAAAAACCAACAGCAATAAACAAAATGAAGCTAGACAAAAAATACCCAAAAAAAATGAGACAACCAATAGTTCTAGGTACAAGATAAGTAATGAAAATTAACCTAGACTATGGACACGATACCAAGCATTAAAAAGCAAGGTTAACTCCTCCGGATGATCCATTGTCATCTTGAGGATTGGAAGACAATTCTATACAAGGTCTCAAATCTGACTTCCTTACCCAAATAGGTCTAGTTCTGATACTAGTGGATTTTACTTTGACATAACTGTGCACATGCCTTTTATGATTACCTACATTCTGATTAACATTAGTCTTGTTACAATGAATGTGATGATTTGCAGGATAACCATAAAGTTGAAAACAGTTAGGGCAAATATTACCTTTCACACCACAATAGTGACACACAAGAATAAAATTGCTAGCAGTGGACCTTTGAATATATCCCGGCATTTTAACAAATACTCGAGGCTTAGCATTATTTTGAATAGGTTCAGCTTTAATAACCTCTTTATACTGAATTTGAGATACCTTGGCACTTACTGGGACTTTTGATACAACCTTCGTACTATTTCCATGTACCTTTTCTCCTTTTTCTGGACTCGAAGAAGAGGCATGATAACCCAGTCCTATTCTATTGCTTACTGGTCTTTGGACATCAAGAATATCATCCAATGCTTTAGATCCTGCATTGAGACGCTTAAAAACATCAGCATTTTTAAGTTCACAATTCAACTTGTTTATTTTAACTTCCAATGATTTGTTCAATTCGACAAGATTGCTTTGTTTTTCTTGAAAATCTAAGATTTGTCTTTTTCAAGACTTCACATTCATTATTATTAGATTTTAAAGCGATTTCCAACTCACTTACCTTGATTTTAGCATTTCCCAAGTCTTTTGTGAGATTAGCAACACTTTTCTCACTAGACTTAACTTTACTCACCAGCTTAACATTGGTACAAAAGATTTTCAGACTCTCTAAATAAAGCTTATTGTAGTCATCTTTCAAGGTCTCATCCACATCCTGTTCCTCAGTATCATCTTCAAAGTTAGATAATTCACAATCATGAGAGGCAACAAGACCAACCACATTCTCATCATCGCTATTGCTTTCGTCTTTGAGATAATTAGAATTACTAGAGTCACTATCATCATCCCAAGTCTTAACATTTAAGACTTCATTGTTCTTTCTGTTTCCACAATCTTGAGCCATATGCCCAAAACCTTGACATTCATAACACCAAGTACCCGAGGGTCGACCTTTTCCTATCTTTCTCTCTTTATTTTTTGAAGAATCAAATTTAAGTTTTCCACTGCTTTTATCTTTGGACTCTTTTTTCGAAGTTCTTTTTGTAAAATTTCCCTTTTTAAAAGCCTTCTAAATTTTTTTAGTAAAATGAGCCATAGCTTCAGTATCATACTCAACGTTATTGCAGTCTGAACCAGAATCATCAGCCTGAGTACTCCTAAAAGCAATCGACTTAGCCAAAGTTTTAGTTTTATCATTCATAGAGTCATATTTCAATATGTCTGCTTCATAAGTTTGAAGAAGGTCGACAATTTCTCCAACGGACATGTTAGGAAGCTTTTTCTTATCTTGAAGCATGGTGACTTTAGTTCGAAAACATTTAGGCAAGGATCTTAAAATCTTTTCAACAACTTTAAAATCAGAAATGCTAAACTCGTGTTGACAATGGCATTAAGACTAGCATAAAACTCTTTGAAGGTTTCATCTTCTTGCATCCTACTCAATTCAAAATCAGTAGTGACCCTTCGAAGTTTGGATTGCTTAACAGTGTCAGTTCTTTCATGTGTAGTAACCAAAATATCTTGAGTATCTTTAGCAATTTCACAATTACAAATACGAGAAAACTCATTAATATCAACAACAGAGAATATTGCATTAATTGCTCGATCATTAGCATAACGAGCAGCTTTTTCAGGATTGGGATACGAAAACTTTGATTTAGGGACTTCCTTCCCATTAACCATAACCATGGGTATTGTATAACCCGTAAGACAAGTATTCCAGACACTACTATCAATAGCTTTTAAGTAAGCCCTCATTCTAACTTTCCAATAATCAAAGTTATCAACATTGAGCATAGGCGGACGAGGAGTGGAGGTATTCACCTCCATAACAGTAAATCGATGATCAAATTTTTGAAAAAGTTTTCTTTTTAAAAAAAACTTTGATTAACCTGCTCTAATATCACTTGAAAGACAACTTTCCATCATCTCTCCTAAAACTAATTGGTATTAGAGAGGGTTTCAATTAAGTCTTTTATGGCATTCGACATCGCAATCGCACCCGCAAATCTGTTTTCAGAATAGTCGCAGAGAGTGACATTGTGTAACCAAATCCACGGGGCACTCCAGGCACAACAATATTCTTCAAAGAAAAAATGTAGAGAAAATGGTGGGCTCCAACTGTTTGATTGATTGCCTCAATGAGTATTAGTTGTTGGAAATGGTCCAAAACTCAAGGTAGACGTTAATTCAAATTCTAAGCATAAATTCATTAACTCTAATGGTATAGTTCTCAATGGTACAGTTCTCTGTATAGTTTCGGTTTGTAGTTGGGTTTTATTGTTTCTTTGGTAATCTCTGGACTATTTGCATGTAGTGCCTTATATCTTAGTAGTAATTGTTGACATTTCGGACTGACCGGAAGATAGGTTACCAAACGAATAGCTCCTTCGACATGTTAAATATGAGAAAAAAATATTGAATTCGATTATTGAAACAATACAATGAGACCTCTATTTATACAAGTGGAGAGAGCCTAACTATATATGGAAAGAAAATCATACTGATTAACTATGGAATAAAATCATCCTAATTACAATCAAATCACAATCTCAAGATCACGATTTGATCGCAACATTATTTTGTATATGCATTTATTCTAACACGACACATGAAAGTTTACGAGTGCCAGCCAGCAATCATCTTGATTATATACTACTCAAAGTTGACAGGTAGGAAAAATGTCAGAATATTCTTATATCTTTCCAAGAGTTGTTCCAAGAGTTAGATGGTAATTAGTTTATAGGTAATTAAGTTTAGCATTGGTCAATTAAGTTTAGGATAGTTAAGGAAGTTTTCATCATTTGTGCTTGCATATAGAATTGCAGATTATTAGTTTCAGCGGAGACATAAGTTGCACATTTCAGATAATTCAATCGATGATGAATTGTGAGAATTGCATAATGGATGGAGACGAGAAGCATATGCTAATAGGCGGCAATTGCTTTAGGAACCACGACAAAAAGTTGTTGTTACTTAGACTTGATCGCCCTTTCAGATTAGATTATTTTAGATGGTTTGTAGATTTAGTTCCTGTTAGGATAATAGGTTAATAGTGTTCCTAAATTTATATCCTTTTTTTTTTATGTGCCCATGCAGTAGATAGTGGCAACAGTATTAGTGTTGGTGAAACAAAGCGAAAGAGGGTGAGTTTGCTACAGCTAGATGAGCATTCAAATGCCCTCTGATAGAATGTTTACTAATAACTCTGATAGAATTATTTGGTTTTGTTAGATTGTAATGGAAATATTTTTAGAATGTACTCAAACATATGACAATCATATTAAATCTCGTTCGTGAATATTTTCTTCATTTTGGGCAGGTCATGTTAGTAAGATATCCCATCGTGGAGATGCTTCATTTCAGGCAGGTCAGGCTAGTATGATATTCCATTGTGCATATGCTTAAAGCTACCACAAGGAACTTGAGAGGGTTTCTTCTACCTTTAAAGATACCACTGTGCCTATTTAAGGCTTGATTCTTATGAAGATTCAACATGTACCTTTTTTTTGCCCTTCTTTTAAAGATAGTAACTTTCTTATTTTACAACTGTTGAATTTGAACAAAGATATTTCTATTAAATTTTCAAATATTGCTGGCCAATTCTCATTTGCAAAAGTTAAACAGTCAATGCTTTTTTGCAGGAATGTAGACCAAGTCCTCATGTGTGGGAAGTTGGCTTTGCACGTAAGTTTGAGAAGCTGCTGATTTGTGTTTTTGATGATGCCAGATCAGACTTGCAACCGAGGCTCAATTTTCAACATGGTAAGCTTTCTTCTCACGTAAGTGTCCATCGGCGATACATGTGGACCGTGGTGCCTTTTTTTATATGAAATCCCCCCTTCTAAAAATGACTTAACATTTTGGACCTTGGGTGCCTTTAGAAATCACGTAATATCTGACTGTTTTGGACAAACGAGCAAGTTGTTGTAAGCGAAATGATAACTTTGGTACTTCAAACTAGCTCAAGTGCTTCAGTGCTTGTTTTGAGTTCACTTTGGTCTTACACGTTCAACCCCTCCCACTTCATCTCGTAACTATTTTCGCTAGATGTTCTTGCCATTACACACAGAAGATAAAAAAAATATTTCTGACAAGTAATTATACAAGTTATTGGTGTTATAATCAAAACCATTACTTCCAACATTATCCACTTCAGCTACTTTCATTACAAAACAAGGGTAGCCTCTCTGAGCGTGATGCTTGGTTTTGACACTTATGTCTAGCAGTTGTAGCTCCCCTTCCTGTTTGTTGGAAAGAAAATGAATAGTGATGCTCAATTTACACGTTGCAGAAGTTCCATATGGTGCAGAGGCAAACTGACGTAGAGACTGGTTAGGGCCACTAGAACAGATGATACATTCAAAAGTGAAGCAGGCACAGATGTTGAAGAAGTAGATGTTTGACCCTGTCCTATGGAAGTACCTTGTGTAGCAACTAGAACAAAGCTAGAACTACCAGCAGAGTCAATAGAAGACTCCTGAAGAAGTTGATCTTCTCCATTAAGCATGTTTACAACTTGGTCAAAAGAAATAGCATCACCCCTGGTGCGCATAGCCCTTACTGTTGTCTTTAACCCATTAAAGACTGGTGGTAAACCCCTAAGAGTATGAAAAATCAAATCATCCTCATCCACAGAACTACCAGCTGCAATCAACTTCTGAGAATACCCCTTAATCGTATCAACATAGTGCTCAATAGTGGAGGTCTTGGTTACAGTATACAATTTGCCCTTAAGATCTTGAACATGACTTTTAGATAAGGAGTTATATCTATTGGACAACGAATCCCAAACCTGATGCATAGTATGTAACCTTAAAATATTCGGCACAGTTGCTTGAGACAAAGATGCAGTCAAACACATGAACAATTGTGTATCAACCAGTTTCCATAAGGCATATCTCGAATTAGGCACACTCGTGCCTTCAGAATTAGTAGTTTGCACAGGTGGACAAGAGATAAAGCCATCAAGGTACTCAAAGTAGCCATTTGCTCGCATCACATTTTCTATTTGAATCCTCCATAACAAATAGTTTGTCCCGTCCAACTTAATTGTGACAAACGAGTGGAAATTGGAGACGAAAAACACCAGAGATGGTGGTAGAGTTACCTCAATTGTAGTCATGGCGATTTGAGAAGATCAAGAACTTACATGAACCAGACACGATCTATGCCAGACGATTGAGATGCAGAAATGCTATCAGGAGATAAACCACACTATCACAGGATCGCAAGACTTCCGTCTGAAAGCTCTGATACCATGTGGAAAACAGAAACCCAAACCCTAACTAGATATGAAGATGAGATGAGAGAGAGAGAGAGAGAGAGAGAGAGAGAAGAGAGGAAAGCTATTCTGCCTTGTTCTCTTCCATTTTCAAAAAGAATTTTTCAAAAAATACCCTCTAGATTCCTCCTACTTCCAACATTTCTCTCTCTATCTCTCTCAACTTATTACTCCTACTATTTTTCAAAAAAAAATTCAAAACACAAACCAAAGAAAGCATTCTTTCGTGAAAACGTAATTATGTTTCCTTGAGTGCTCAGATGTAACACAAACACTATATATATACAACATATCCTAACCGACTAACTAAAGACAGCTCAGCACACACTAAACCAAATCAAAGAGCACATTGGATCTCAGCAAGGGCGCAATGAATCTCATTCAAACCACTGATTAACTAACTAACAGAATTCTCTACTGAGATTAACAAACTAATAGACTTCTCTAATGAGTCTTGCTAACAAATTGTTGGACAGAGTGAGGAGAAATGATTTTTTCCCTAAAAAAGAAACTGACTCTTCAAGCGTTTGTTTTTAAAACTTTATCATATATGTACAATATTAGGAGGCAGCATTAATCCCATGAAGTTATAGGGTATAAAAAATGTCCAAGAGTAGTTTCGGTTTATACAAAACTGCTCAGACTTTTAAAAATAAGTAAGATTGTCAATATGTTTTTGTTTAAGACCACTCATGCAAAAATTAGATGAACACAGTAAAATTTGCGTGTAGTTCATGAGATTAGGCAAAAAAATTCCTAAGGATATGGTTGGTATAAAAAGTTATTAGCAAAAGCTCATAAGGACAAATATGTCATTTCAAAAGGTGAATATTATAGAGCGGATCCTTTATATTTTCTCTCAACCTCTTAGTACAGAAGATCAAAATCAAATACTCTAAAATAGAGGAGGTTTGAGGGGACGGGTTGAAGGGGTTTCGTACTCTCAAATAAGAGATATAGAGCATGAGTTGGAGATGCTCTTAGTGAACATAGGAGTCCAACAAGATTACTCTATGGTCTCCCTTGCCCACGGATGTGATCATGGCCCTAGCGACAGATAGCGCTAGGTTTTTGTATGAGATACCTTAGCTTTTCTTTTTCCTTTTTTCTATGTTTTGTTGTAAATTTTGAACTTCTAATAGATCAAAAATCAAAACCACGCCATGAAATAGGACATCCATTGAATAAACTAAATGTTGAAATTTAGTAAATAAAAATAATAAAAAAAAAAAGAGGAAAATTGTTCCAACGTACACAAGCATGTTTTTATGTGGATGAACAACATGGAATTTGCAAGTAACATTAATGCAACTCAACTGACTTTCCACATGCCATTTCAACTTCATATCAATAATACTATGACAAATATGCCACGTGCAACACACGTGCCTTGACCATCCCCAAAGCCAACAATCCTATTGACCAACAAAGTCGCAGGGAAAAGCTAGAGAATTCAATGGATTCATATCACATCAATCATTTTCATATTAATAATTTATCTTTCCTCCACTATTTTCCTCAATTGACTTTGTTATAGGTTTGTGCATCTTCCCGACATTACCCTCTGCAAGTGCTTTCGAGAAATAAAATAATAACTCGTGTTTTACTGTTTGTAGAATGAAGAGGCTCCGATCCATTCGCAATTTCGGGAGGATTCTTAGGACTTGCTTTCTTTTTTATCCTCAGTATGCCCAGATTATCCTAATCGACTAATGTAGCAAATGTGAATGGAACTTTCTCTTATCAGTTATAACTCATACTATAGGTAAGAATAAAGGTTCTGAGAACCACTTTCCAAGTTATCAATTCTCATTTGATACTTTGTTGAGCAATTAGTTGGACACATCGTTAACATAGTGTTTTAAACCCATAAACCGAGGTAGCATCGTTGCGTGGATGGAGTAATTTGTTAGACCACATATAAAAGAAAAATCAGAATAGAGTTACATTCCTCCCTCTTTTCCTCTATTAAATCTGAGAAGTTCAAATACTTGCAAGTACTTGTGAGTATTTTCTGAAAGCTACTATATTTTGGTGGTTTGGAACGCTTAGTATGTTAAAGAGTGTCGACATTATCTTCTGCCCATTGAGCGGTCGCGTTATGAGAAATGGTTTAAAATGAATGAGGAGATACCATTCGAATATGGTGTGTGAAAGCTCAAATAGTTTGCACTTGCATTATCTTTATCTTCCATACAGTGTCTTCTGGTCATTGATCATATACACCATTATACGGGAAAAAAACTGAAACAAGAGAGAGGATTTGGAGTTAACAAAAAATAGGCCTCCGCCACCAAAATTATTTCACCCCTCCCCCTGTTCTCTCTCACAGGACCACAGCAATGCAACGAATCTGTAGTGAGCCGGTGAATCAGTGACTCGTTGCTCAACACACGCGACTTCTCTATGCATTTCTTTTTTCATAAGAACCTCTGTTACCATGCATGTTTCTTAATGGACTATTATTTGATGATTTGGCTAGGGGTCTTCCAGGATAATAGTAGTGATTGCAATGAGAAAGGCGAAGTTATGGCAGGGCCTGCGAAATTTCCTCAGGGATGCCAAGGTAAACTATACCCCTTTTAATTTTTCTTTCCCATACAAATCTATAAAATTTTCGGTCAAACTTTAATGCAGAGTGCGTGTATATATATACACAGTCCGAATCCAATGTGGGATCCCGCACAGTAGCACTCCCCTTTCCCAATCGAATTGTGACGATCAAAGCTGTTCAAAGTGATCAGAACGTGATTTTAAGGGTACTCGCGAAAAATCAGCAAAAAAAATGATCGGGAAGGGCTTGATCCGAACAGTTTTTTATTAAACGGTTCAGTAAAAAACTGCTTGAATCAAGCCCTTCCTGATCATTTTTTTTACTGATTTCTCACGAGTACCCTTAAAATCACATTCTGCACACTTTGAGCGGCTCGGATCGTCGCAATTCAATCGGGAAAGGGGAGTCCCGCACCGTAAGGCCGTAAGGAATCTCTCATTGGATCTGGACTGTATGTATGTGTGTGTATATATATATATATATATATATAAAGTCCCCTTCTCCTAAGAACCACCTTAACTTAATAAAATAAGGACCTCTCTTTTCCGATAGAATTTCGATAATCCAAGCCGTTCAATGTATTCAGAACGTAATTTTAAGGGTACTCGGGAGAAATTAGCAAAAAAAAAATAACCGGAAAGGCTTCATCCGAGCAGTTTTTGTTTGTTTTTTATCGAACGGTTCAAATAAAAACTGCTTAGATGAAGCCCTTCCCGGTCATTTTTTTTTTGTTGATTCCTTGCGGGTACTCTTAAAATCACGTTCTGAACATATTGAGCGGCTCGGATTATTGTAATTCGAACGAAAAATGAGAGAAATGAAAAGGTCCTTATTTTAACTAAAATAAGGATCTTCTCATTTGAAAATGACTATATATATATATATAGAAAAAGACCTGATGATCAAAGCATCAAGTAACTCTAGTTTTGGATGGTGGTGAAGCAGCTAGGTTTAGCGGTGCCAAATTGTGCAAAAAAAATTTAGAATGCAAACTCTATCTTCAATATAGATTTTTTGGGGGGTTCGTGCCACACAAAATATAACACAAATAATGACACTCCATTTTAGCCATTAATTTCAATGATTGAGATTAAAACTTAACTCACCTTCTCTCTCCTCCAATTAATGTGAACTCCCTCCCGGTAAAAAACATTAACGCCGTTCTCCTCACCTCTGTTCTCTTCTCCCCTCGCCTGTTCTTCTTCATCGCTGCCGCTGTCCGACGAGGTAACGAGGGCTTGCTTCTCCGTACTACCAATGCTTAATTCTTGGGCTCATTTTACAGGGAAAAAAACACTCTTGGGCTCTATCTAACTGAATTTAAATCAAGGATCCCAAGTTCAGTTTCACCAATAATACAAGAAGGTTAGCTATAAGCAGGTTCGTGATAGTAATTTGATGAAGGATAGGATTCCAAATTATCTAGTGTTACATTATCGTTTCAAATTCATTGTGAATAGAACTCCTAAACTAAATGCTGAAATTCATAACAGCAGAAACACCTTTTGGGGAATAACATCAAACAATTGGTGCCCATGTGCATCCATCTCATGAATCCCAAAAGTAGCTGAAACAAATTCACCCAAAACATCTCTGATTCAGGAAAAAAAAAAACAGAAACAAATGATTCTTAAATACCTCTGATTCAGAAAAGAAAAAAAGAAAAAAACTAATTATTAAGCCCGCACCATCGGCCATGGTGTGAATCGCGACGGCGACATCAATGGCAGAGGGAATTTCTCTAAGATTCCGTGACCACCAAAAGCTTCAGGATCATCAAAACACATTTTTTCCTAGCGAAGAAGGTCCCTGACTTCCGAATCGCAGCAATTGGACGAAGCCAAGACCGAGAAGTTGTTTGGCGAAGCAGCAACGTGTGCGAGGCATGGGAGGGCGAGTACGGAGAAGCAAGCACCTCGAAAGACGGCGGACGGTGGACGGCGGTGGTCTGGCTTGACGAAGAAGAACAGGCGCGACGGTGAGAGAGCACAGAGGTGAGGAGAACGGCGTTACTTTTTACCAGGAGGAGAGTTCACATTAGTGGGAGGAGAGAGAAGGTGGGTTAGGTTTTAATCTTGGCCATTGAAATTAATGACTAAGATGGAGTGTCATTATTTTTATTTGATTAAAAATAAATTGAGCTTGATTAGGTTTTTTTTTTTTTTTTTGTCATATACCATCTATTTACTCACAAAGTTAAGTAAATTTTCACTCATATTGCACGAATGACACTGTGCAACAATAACAAAAAAACAATCCAATTATATTGAGAAATAAAAAATTTTGGTGTATTTTTTTTTTATAAAAATACCATCTATTCAAGAAATTGAAAACATAACCAGAACAACCCCTTTTTTGATTCTCCGTAACCCGAGAGTGAATGGCTAAAAGATATAGGCAGAAATTAGTATAACGATCTGATCTAATATATATTTCAATACACACATTGGGCAGGATGAATTGATTCATATTGTGGGTTCGTTAAATAATACCCCCTCCCTTTCATATTGAGAATCTCACTCTCTCTCCCTTGTTATTTTTCAAATCAGAAAATCAACTACTTCTGTGTATAATTTTTCAAATTTTTTCGCAACATATTAAAGATCTCAATTAGTACTTTATTTTGGTGTGAAAAAATTCACGAAAGTAGTATTTTTTTTTATTTGAAAAATGACACAATTTTTCGTGATAGACTCTTAATATGGAACAGATGGCATAATAAATATTAACACACACACAGAAGGAAATGGGAGAAGACTATGGGTGATTTTGGTTCAGGGAGAAATTTTCAAAAACCAAATCGGGTTGGGGTAAATATTTCCCGGACCAATCCCGACCAGTGTTGGAGTTTGGTTCGGGATGGGGTCGGTCCGATCGGGGTTTTTGTGGATTTCGGTCCGCCCGAAATTGGCCTGAGTTGGGCCCATTTGTAAAACATGACTGGGTCAATGCCCATATTTCCATATTATTTCACCTAACCGTTGGGCCCATTTGTAAAACATGACAATGGGCCAATGCCCATATGGCCCAAACAGCAAAACGTCTCAAACCCATATAATTTCACCTGTTTTCACCTTCATTTTCACATGTTTTTCAACTGCATTCCACCATTTTTTTTTTCCTGAAAAAAGAAGGCCCAATATGTACACAGAACAATTTCCACTACCTTTGCTCTATATACCAACGGCATTAAAAACAGGAGACTATTAAAAGATATATAACTACAAGTATGCATGTAATTCCAAGTGTTAGAAATAATTTTTCCACCTAACAGTGGACACCCACGCATACTCAAACAAAAAACTGCAGAGAAATGATAAGATCTACCAAACCACGCAGGAACACCACCCAAAGATGGTTCAAAATACAAATGCCAACAATCCAGCTTAGTTGCTACATAATACATAAGGTCCATGCCTAGTTGTCTACTACCCAGAATATTCAAAACCGGTAAACACTAAACAGACATGAAAGTATCACAGAATCAGAATGTTCTACTACCCAGCCTCCCACAAAACAGTAAACACTAAAAACCAACAACTTCATAGCATCCATCCAACACCCCACACGTACAAGACCTGAAAATCAATAGGCAAAACAATTTAAAATTTTCAGAAAACGAAAACTGAGTATGTGCCGAACATCTCACATGCAAGAACTCGTGATTTAAAATTATGGTCTTCCTATCTTTGGTCTTTCTCTCCAATTAAGCAATAAAAAGATTATTCGATGATGCATTATTAACCATGACAGCTAGAAACTTATTAATCTTCAATCCAATAAGCATTGTTCAAGTATTCTACCAAGAGTATCACCCTTGTGATTAGGAATAACACAAAAATTCAAAATTTTCTTTTGATATTTTCAATTCTCATCAATAAAATGGCCCGTAAGACACATGTAACTCTTTCATTTTTTAATGGCCAAAACAAGATCAATGTGGAACAAAAAGTAACAGATCTAGGATTCATACAACAAAAAACAACACCACATTCTAAGCCTAAGTTCGATCCGGTGCGAAACTCCTCCAAATCGGGAACCGGACCAAAATTAATTTATCATACTATTTGAAACCAAAAAAATGGGCTGGTTCAGTCCCCTTTTTCAATTCGATTCGGTTCGGTGGCCGGAGGTGAAGGGGAGAAGACAAGGAGATGATTGGGTGTGGCTTAGTATTTTGCTTTTTGGTGTGATGGCCACCTGCCGTACTATAAAAGCTGGGACAGAGAGCTGGGACATATCCCCAATCCAACTTTACTCTTCCCCCACCGGCACACAGATACTCTCTCTCTCTCTCTCTCTCTCTCTCTCTTCACCACTCCATTTCTTTCATCAACTGTATCTATTTCTTGGTTCTGTTCATCACCCCTTTCCTCTCTCTTGGGTTGTAGTTCTTCACTGTTAGAGAGGGATTCCTATGGATAGATCTAAGTTCTAGACATGATCGAGCTGTTAAGATTAGTCGGCAAAGACCATCGGCCGGTACATTTTAGGCGATATATAATTATGAACATTGTGACTCATCAATTATGTGACAAAGAGTGTACATAGTGTACATCTACTTTTTCGATTAATTATTTTGTATTTTAAATTTGAAATCATGCCTGTGCCGTGCCCGTGCATTTTTTGTGCTAATGTCGTGCCTGTGTCGTGCCGTGCCCGTGCATTTTTTGTGCGAAAGTCATGCCTATGCCGTGCCGTGCCCGTGCATTTTTTGTGCGAATGTCGTGCATGTGCCGTGTCGCCCAAAATAATGGCCCACTATAGGTATCGTGTCACGTCGTATCATGTCACTCTTAAAGTTAATGCAAAACAAAAGTTTCAATTGACTTCTCATTTCAACAACCAACACCTACAAAAATCAACCGACCATTTTGGTCAAAACACTTGTGATTAATTTTAGTAAATCAGTTAGCTCCTTCTGATAAGTTGATGGCGATTGATGTGGCAATGATAGTATTAATTTATGAAAAAATAATTTCGGTTTAAATTTTAATAAATGTATTTTTGGTGATTCTACCCATAGCACAGCATTCTTCTTATTTTCTCTCTTGGTCATCCCTATTGTCGGCTGCCAACCTTTGTGAAGCGTACCACTACCTCCGCCGACCTCGCCATGTCCACCTCAGCCACCTCCTACCTCACTCCCTCCACCATTAGCTTCACCTGTGTCGGTGTCGGCCTCCGGGACCTCTTCTCCTTCTCTTCCGACCGCCTAGACCTATCATTCTCGTCCTGCTGTTGAGAATCCCATCTTTTGGCTCTAATATGGTGGGGCGGGTCTTTGTTTGGTTGTATTCATCTTGCCTTGCGAGCATGGCACGACGGGCACCTCTGCCAATGGTGCGAGCACCTCAGCAAATGGGCAAATGCACTCAAAGATTTTTCAGATGCATTAGGGGCTTTGGGTGAGATGGTCAATCCATACACCTCGACAGCCACACAAAAACTAAGATCTCGGAAAAATGACGACGGCAATGGCGAGGTTTTGTTTTCCAATTTTACTAAGAGACAGCTTTCCGATTTGGCCGGGAGAGAGAGAGTAGAGATTCGGTTTATGATTTCTTGTGGGTAGTTAAAGAATTCGGTATCTAGCCAAAATAGAAAATGTCATTTTTTCTAAGCATTCTAGCTGGGATTTTGTTTTATTTTTCTCGTGCGAAAATTTCTATGTGGAAGGTTGGCAAATACGGTGATCGGGGCTAGCAGGTTACTTGTGTTGATCTCAGTAGCTCTGCTTGCGTGAAATGTAATTATATCATTAATTCATATTAAACTTGTCAACTTTTAAGTTTTGCATTTAAATGACTAAGGATTTCAGTAGCTCTCTCTCTCTCTCTCAAATATTCAGTACATCTTAACTTGGTTGGCACCTATTCGACTATCAATCTGCTGTGTTTGAATAATTTTTTGGGTAATGAGTGAAAAGTAAAATTAGGATAATAATTTGAGATATAAATAATGAGTGGAGATAGATAGAAAGAGAAATAAGAATAATGGTTGGATATAGGGATAATGAGTGGAGATAGAAATAAGAGTAATGATTGAAAGTAAGAGAATTGAATATTTTTTGAGTTTAATTTTTTTCTCAAAACTTGATCCGAACAAGGCATTATCCTCATGAATTGCACTTTAATTATAATCTTTCTGGCTCTAACTAAAGTGTAGTATTCTTTGAAAATGATGTGAATATGATAAAAGTCACTTGTTCGGGATGAAACACTTGGTTGATACAATCTCTGGACAAAATCAGGATCGAACCATGACTCACGGTTCGGATTAGAGCCGAATTGTGAGATTTTTGATCCGGACACTGATTTCATTTTCAAAAAATCGTGACTCACGAATTAGGATTAAATTTATAGAAATCCGATCCAATCCGGACCGTGCGCGACCTATTAATTATAGGGGTAAAGTTTTGGGAACTTGTGGTGTAATTAACGGGCTGCGTTGTGCAGTGTCAATCAATGGAGATGAACTTTCTCGCAGGGGAATGCTAGGTACAAAGAAAACTTACCCCGAAAGTACCCCGAAAACAGCAATCAATGGTTGAGAATCACTTTGATGATTGTATCACACACATCAATGTGAATCTCAACCACTAGTTGATCTTTTCGGGGCAGTTTTGGGATAAATTTTGTTTGTCTCTAACATTTCTGTTCTCGGGGACCTTCCGTGATTTCATGTTTTGCAGCCACCAATGACAAATTGACACATCATACACTAATGAACCCCCATCAAACACCCACATACACCCTCCCTCATCTAGTCCCCCATCCTCCCTCTCTCTCTCCAAAAACTTTTCGCCATCACCGGAGAATTTGGTTTCGAATTTGGGCATAAGTTCCCAACTAGGTTAGGAATGGTTCCCGTCGTGATTGGAACGCATTTCCAAGTGTTTCGTTCCCGGGAAACATTGGCTGATGGGGCATTTCCCGTGGTCCTAGCATTACTGGAGAATCAGAGCAGAGAATCAGTAAGTAAATCAACGTCCATATCTTGCCAACCAGAGGTCTTTATTATTCCAGTAGTTGTATTTATCATCAATTCAGTCTATATGTACCATACCATACCAGTGATTCCCTTTCCACATCCTCTTCCAGAAATGACCAGCCTATTTTTCATCCTCTTTCTCCTCTCTCCCCTCTCTCCGGTCCTCTTGGGTCACAGTTGTGACCCTTGCTGTGACCCGCCGTGCACTCTCCCACCACCACTTCCGATTTCCACCCCGCCATCGGCCGTTTATATGACGCGTGGGTGGATGAAGTGGATGATGGTGTTGTCGGTGGTTGTTGGTGTTGCCGCAATCCTCACTGTCTCCGGAAAATTTTTAACGGTTTGCGGCTATCTCGCAAACTATCTCGCACACCACCACCACCACGAGGACCACGACCACTCGGGGCTGAGTCCGGTTCCTTCACCTCACCACCACCACGACCACTCTCCGAGCCCAGTTCCTTCACCACACCACCACCACCGCTCACCGAGTCCGGGTTCACCACACCACCACCGCTCACAGAGCCCAGTTCCCTCACCACCTCATCCAGAGGTATGGGAGCCCCGGGCAATCCACTTGCCTATCGACAATCCCCCTGGTATCAGTGGTATCGGGAGGAGGAGGTTTGAGAGTGGTCGGCCTAGGCCATGGATGAATTACTGGGGCTTGGGGGTTTCACCAAGGCTTTATCAGTTTACAGATTTCAAACTCTAAAGTCCAAACTCATGATTAGTCAGTTTGTTTAGTTAGTTGGTTGTGATTAGTTACTGGTAATCTGTTTACTTAGTCTGTAATTGGGATAAGTAATAGTAGGAACTGAGTTGTATTGGAATCATCGAAATCAAATGGAATTAAAAGAATATCTTCTCTCTCTCTCTCTCTCTCTCTCTCTCTCTCTCTCTCTCTCTCTCACACACACACACACACACACACAGTTTATCTCTTTAGTTCTTGAGTTTAGTTACAGTTTCTGGATTTCTTCATAAACCAAGGTTATGGGATCTTACAGTTTTGTTGACATGCTTAATTTATGTTCCTTGCCATTTTAGGATCTTGCAGTTCTAAACTCTCACAAATTAGCATGTTTTGATTTTGTTTAATGCATGCTGTGTGATTGTTATGCTTTCCATGCTTCATGGGTGCTTATATTTTGTTACGTAAAACCTGCACCAGCTTTTTGGGTTAAACTCTATCATCAAGACAGAACTTCAATGCTTTAGAAGAATCCATTTGAGCAGCTACATATTGCCACCTGACTTAACTTTTTTCTTGGCTGAAATTTTCCTGCTGTTTCTGGTGATCCTCACACGCTCTCTACTGCTTGAACATAGGAGTCACAATTAGTTTTGTACTCGCTAGAGCATCTTGTGTAGTCAATGCTGGCAATGTCGGCGCAAGTGGGTGTCACAGTAATGCTCACTCTCTCGGGAAAAAATTTTAGGGTTGTTTCACTTTGTTGCGGCTATCTCGCAAGCCATCTCGCATTCCACCATCACGAGGACGACGACCACTCACCGAGTCTGGTTCCTTCACCACACCACCACCACCGCCACCGCTCACCGAGTCCGATTCCATCACCACACCACCACCACGCCTATTCACCGAGTCTGATTCCTTCACCACACCACTACCACCACCGCTCACCGAGTCTGGTTCATTCACCACACTACCACCACCACTCATCAAGCTCGGTTCCTTCACCATCTCATCCTGAGGTACGCAAGCCCCCAGCAATCCACGTGCCTATGGACAATTCCCCCGGTATCAGTGGTATCGGAGGAGGAGGATGTTTGAGAGTGGTCGGCCTAGGCCATGGATAGAGTACCGGGTCTTGGGGGTTTCACCAAGGCTTTATCAATTTATAGATTTCAAAATCTAAAGTCCAAACTCATGATTAGTTAGTTGGTTGTGATTAGTTAGTGGTAATCTGTTTACTTAGTCTGCAATTGGAATATATAATAGTAGGAACTGAGTTGTATTGGAATCATCGAAATCATATGGAATTAAAAGAATATCCTCTCTCTCTCTCTCTCTCTCTCTCTCTCTCTCTCTCTCTCTCTCTCTCTCTCTCTCTCTCTTTAGCTCTTGAGTTTAGTCTATAGTTTCTGAATTCCTTCATAAACCAAGGTTATGGGATCTTACAGTTTTGTTGACATGCTTAATTTATGTTCCTTGCCATTTTAGGATCTTACACGGAAACGAAGATCTCGGAAATACGATGACGGTGAGGTTTTGTTTTCCAATTTTACTTAGAGACGGTTTTTCGATTTCGATGGGAGAGAGAGAGTAGAGATTTGGTTTATGATTTCTCATGGGTAGTTATAGAATTTGGTATCTAGCCAAAATAGAAAATGTCATTTTTTCTAAGCATTGTAGCAAGGATTTTGTTTTGTTTTTCTCATGCGAAAATTTCTGTGTGGAAGGTTGGCAAATACAGTGATCAAGGCTAGCAGGTTACTTGTGTAGATCTCAGTAGCTCTGGTTGCATGAAATGTAATTATATCATTAATTCATATTACTCTTGTCAACTTTTCAATTTTGCATTTAAATGGCTAAGGATCTCAGTAGCTCTCTCTCTCTCTCTCTCTCTCTCTCTCTCTCTCTCTCTGATATTCAGTACATCTTAACTTGGTTGGCACATACTCAACTATCAATCTACTGAAAATTTAAAAATGAATTTAATACTTCTCTATATGTAATTATGAACACTATGACTCATCAATTATGTGACAAATAGTGTACATAGTGTACATCTACTTTTGCGATTAATTATTTTTTATTTTTTTATTTTTAATCATGCCTGTGTCGCGCCCGTGTTTTTTGGGTGGCATGTCGTGTCTGTGCCATGTGCCCCAAAATAATGGCCCACTATAGGTATCGTGTCATGCCATATCGTGCCACTCTTAAAGTGAATGCAAACAAAAGTTTCGATTGACTTCTCATCTCAACAACCAACACCAACAAAAATCGATCAATCATTTTGGTCAAAACACTCGTGATTAATTTTTGTAAATCAGTTAGCTCATTCTGAAAAGTTGATGGCGATTTGATGTGGCAATAATACTATTAATTTATGAAAAACTAATTTCAGTTTAAATTTAAATAAATGTATTTTTGGTGATTCTAACCCCAGCGCAGCATTCTTCTTATTTTCTCTTCTGACCGTTCCCATTGTCGGCTGCCGACCCTTGTGAAGCGTACTACTACTTCCGCCGACCTCGACATGTCCGCCTCAGCCACCTACTACCTCACTCTTTTCACCATTCACTCCACTTGCGCCGCTGATGGCCTTCGGGATCTCTTTTTCCTCTCCTCCGACCACCGGGACCCATCATTCTTATCTGTCTGTTTCCTCGCCTTGCGAGCATGGCACGACGGGCACCTCGGCAAATGGGCAAATGCACTCAAAGATTTTCTGATGCATTAAGGGCTTTGAGTGACATAGTCAATCTATAAACCTCGGCAGCCACACCAAAACGAAGATCTTGGAAAAACGTCGATGGCGGTGGCGAGGTTTTGTTTTCCAATTTTTTCGATTTGGCCTCTCTCTCTCTCTCTCTCTCTCTCTCTCTCTCTCTCTCTCTCTCTCTCTCTCTCTTATTTTTCTCGCACGTGCACACCTCTCCCTCTCGCGCCTGACGCGTGCCCCTCTTTGCCTGACTGTTTCTCTCTCTGCTATGAACAATGCACTCCTCCCTCTCCCTCCCTCCCTCTCTCTCTCTCTCTCTCTCTCTCTCTCTCTCATACTCTCTCTCATATTCCACTTTAATTGACTTCTCAGACTTTCAACAAAGTCGAACATTTACATTTAACTTAAATTATTTTTGTCCTACTCTATTTACCATTTCAGGATTCTATTTTGTTTTACAACAAAGTTGTTTGGAAAGGAAAAGCTAAAGATTAGACTAGTCTTTCTTTTATTTTTGGAATAAATAACCATATCTGTTGAGTTTATTATGATTGTACAGAGTACAAATTTACATAAATAATTTTATTTGTTAGTCTTTTGGAATAATACAGTGTATAGATTTGGATAAATAATTATATCAGTTGGTTTTATTATGATTATACAAATTTAGAATTCGTAAAAATAACCTTATTTATTGCTATTAAAAAAAGATAACCTTATTTATTTGTCTTTTTGGCAACTGTGAGTAAATAATTATAGAAAAAAATTACCTTTACATTTTTACAACAAAAAATTGGCCTACAATCAAAAAATAAAAGACATATGTTGGTTTGGACAAATAACCTTATTTGTTAATCTTTTGGGATAATAGATTTGTATAGATCACAAATTTTTTGATTTTATGTGATTTTGATTTTATGTGATTATATAAAGTACAAAATTCACAGAATAACATTATCTGTTGGTCTTTTTTTTTAAAAGTACATAGCATAAATTTAGATACATAACCATATCTGTTATTATGATTATACAGAGCATGGATTTTGCAAAGATAACGTTATCTATTAGTATTTTTAGATAATACAAAGCACCGACTTTAATATATAACCACATATGTTGATTATTGCGGTTATACAAAGTACAGAAACCGCAAAGATAATCTTATCTATTAGTCTTTTTTAAATGATACAGAATATAACAGTGTTTTCCCTGAATTTTATGGAATATTCAACTAACACCCTCCCAACAATTACAGTAGCACAAATGCACTTTAGATACTTCAATTTAGTCCCAATACCACCATAAACTATAACATATAATATTCCAAATATGTTTTTTTTGGGTAATTATATATTGCAATGTGTTGCGTTATGGTACAAAGAAAAATAATAGATTAGCAAAGATAACGATATCTGTTGTATTTTTAAACAAAATATGAAGATTAAATTAGCATAGATAATGTTCCACGTTGCTTTATTTCTTAGAAAAAATTGGCACAACTAACGTTATTTGGTTTTTTAAAAAATATATAGAGAATAAAAAAGCACAAATAAGGTTATTTGTCACTTTTTGTTGAGGGAGAAAAAAGAAATATATTGGCAAAGAGATAACGGTATATGTTGGTTTTTTATAAAATACAAAGAATAAAGTAGCACAAATAATGTTATCTGTTAATTAACTTTTTAGGGAAAAAAATTGACAGAGATAACGTTATCTAATTATTTGTTTAGACGATGTAAGGAATAAATTAGCAAATATACCACTGTTACTTTTTTAGAAGATATAGAAAATAAATCAGCACAAATAATGTTATTTATTGCTATATTTCTTAAATATAATTAAAATAGATAATGTTATTTATTTTTAAGATTATGGAAAAAATAAATTAGCAAAATAAAGTCATTTTTACTTTATTTTGGGGAGAGAGAGAAAAATTTGGCTGAGAAATTACGTAATATATTGCTTTTTGGAAGATATAGAAAATAAATTTTCATATATGATGTTATTGTTACTTTATTTTGAAGGAAAAAGAATATATTGGCAGAGGAATTATGTTATTTTTTGGTTTCGTAGAACATATAGAAACTAAATTAGCATGAATAATTTATTTTTAAAAAAAATTGCCATAGATAACATTAGCTATTTTTTTTTTTTAAAGACATAGAGAATAAATTAGCGCAAATATAGTTATCTGTTAAATTTTTTTAAGATATAGAGAATAAACTAACACAAATAATGTTATCTATTACTTTACTTCTTATAATAAAAATTAACAGATATAATGTTATCTGCTTTTGTAGGGATATAGAGAATAAATTAGCACAAATAATTTTATATGTTGCTTTTTGAATACAAAATACAAGTGCTTTCGAGGGTGGGACGAAGACTGAATGTTGGAGCTTCAACCCTTATCCAAACACTAAAAGGACAAAAATCTAAAAGTTTATGATATAACCTATGGGCAAATCAAAGTCCGTTGGGTTCATTTTAAAAACTGTAGAACTTAAAAGGGGTTTAGTGAAGTTTTGACTTTCTTGTTCCTTTGTTGTTACAGGGATATACGCACACCTATATAAACATATCATAGAAAAATATATGAATATACAAACAATGACAGTAGCAACTGCTGTCGCAAATCGGAGGGAAGAGAGAAAAAGAGGAGTAGTTTTGGTCATGGTGGTGTTTTGTAGTTTTCAACACGATTTGTGGTGATGGTAGTTCGAGGTGGCGGTTGCAGCTTGGAATACACATCGCAAGAGCTAGGAATGCACGAGTTTCTGGTTGGGCAATCGTCGAAGTTCCGTCAACGCGAGTGGGATTAAGGGAAGTCCGTCCGATCTGTAATTAACTCGCACGTTAAAAACTCCTCCTTTTGTTTGCTGAGGGTATTTTTGAGAGGCGGGAGGCAAATGTCCTTGCCCCGACACGGAAAAATATTCATGGACAAATTATGCAATTGACCCCTATTCCATGTCTTCCTCACCAAAGCTCCCAAAATAAAACAATAAAATCAAAAATGTACAACATTTTATAGAGAATTGCAATTTCATAATATGATGGATGTAAATAGGTAATTATTGCATCATTATAGTTTGAGTACATCTAAACTTGGTTGTTACCTACTAACCTATCAATCAATTGAAAATTTAAAAATGAATGTAATACCTCTCTATATGTAATTATGAACATTGTGACTGATCAATTATGTGACAAAGAGTGTACATAGTGTACATTTACTTTTGCGATTAATTATTTTGTATTTTTAAATTTTTAATCAAGCATGTGCCGTGCCCGTGCTTTTTTGTGCGCATGTCGTGCATGTGCCATGTGCCCCAAAATAATGGCCCACTATAGGTATCGTGTCGTGCCATATCGTGTCACTCTTAAAGTGAATGCAAACAAAAGATTCAATTGACTTCTCATCACAACAACCAACATCTCCTACAAAAAACGACCGATCATTTTGATCAAAACACTTGTGATTAATTTTAGTAAATCGGTTAGCTCCTTCCGATAAGTTGATGGCGATTTGATATGGCAATGATAGTATTAATTTATGAAAATAACTTCAATTTAAATTTAAATAAATGTATTTTTGGTGATTCTCACCCCAGCGCAGCATTCTTCTTATTTCTCTCATGGCCGCCCGTATTGTCGGCTGCCAACCCTTGTGCAGCGTACCACCACCTCTGCCGACCTTGCCATGTCCACCTCAGCCTACTTCTCCCTCACTCCCTCCACCATTCGCTCCACCTATGCCGATGTCAACCTCCGGGACCTCTGCTCCTTCTCCTCCGACCGACGGGACCCATCATTCTCATCCAGCTGTCGAGAATCCCATCCTTTGGCTCTAATATCGTGGGGCAGGTCTTTTTCTGGTCGTCGTCATCCTTGACTTGCGAGCATGGCACAACGGTCACATCGGCCAATGGTGCGGGCACCTCGGCCAAATGGGCAAGCATCTCGGCAATAAGGCAAATGCACTCAAAGATTTTTCTGAAGTATTAAAGGCTTCGGGTTAGATAGTTAATCCATATACCTAAGCAGCCACACCAAAACGAAGATCTCAGAAAAATGACAACAGCGGCGGCGAGGTTTTCTTTCTAATTTTACTTAGAGATGGTTTTCCGATTTGGCCGAGAGAGAGAGAGAGAGAGAGAGTTGAGATTTGGTTTATGATTTATCATGGGTAGTCAAAGAATTTGGTATCTACCAAAATAGAAAATGACATTTTTTCTAAGAATTCTAGCTAGGACTTTGTATTGTTTTTCTCATGTGAAAATTTCTGGGTGGAAGGTTGGATAATATAGTGATCAGGGCTAGCAGGTTACCTGGGTAGATCTCAGTAGCTCTGTTTGCGTGAAATGTAATTATATCATAAATTCATATTAAAATTGTCAACTTTTAAGTTTTGCATTTAAATGGCTAAGGATCTCAGTAGTTCTCTCTCTCTCTCTCTCTCTCTCTCTCTCTCTCTCTCTCTCTCTCTCTCTCTGATATTCAGGACATCTTAACTTTGTTGGCACCTATTCAAATATCAATCTACTGAAAATTTAAAAATGAATGTAATACATCTTTATATGTAATTATGAACACTGTGACTCATTAATTATGTGACAAAGAGTGTACATAATATACATCTACTTTTGCGATTAATTATTTTGTATTTTTAAATTTTTAATCATGCATGTGCCATACCCATGCTTTTTTTGTGCGCATGTCGTGTCTGTGTCATGTGCCCCAAAATAATGGCCCACTATAGGTATCGTATCATTCCGTATCGTGCCACTCTTAAAGTGAATGCAAACAAAATTTTCAATTTGCTTCTCATCTCAACGACCAACATCTCCTACAAAAATCGACCGATCATTTTGATCAAAACACTTGTGATTAATTTTAGTAAATCGGTTTGCTCCTTTCGATAAGCTAATGGCTATTTAATGTGGCAATGACAATATTAATTTATAAAAATTTAAGTTTAAATAAATGTATTTTTTGTGATTTTGACCTCATACGATTCATAAAAGAATAGCAATTGTTAATTGTTTTGTTTTTACGGGACATTGTTCTCCATCTTCATCTGTGCACTGTCAACGTCCCACGTGGCCTTCGTTACGCCTGGTCGGTAGCCGGAGATTTCTTTAGTCTTTTCAAAATTGTTTAATGGCAAAGATGTAAAACATTTTCCAAAGAATTTTATTTTTGCGGCATTTCTCTCTTTGGTGCATGGCTGGTAGCATGTGACCCACACACTCTCTCTCTCTCGGAAAGGGATGGTGGCAAAGAATCAAAAGAGATGAAGGAAGGATTCTAGGCTCTTGATAAATATGTTGTAGAACATCCACATCTCTGAGAAATAATGGGGTGGACCACATTATGTATGCTACAAATTAAATTACAAAAATAGCAACTCTGTTTCAGAGTTTAGTGGAGAGAGAGATAGAGAGAGTATCCTTCTTGCATGTGCAGAATGTTTTTGCCGATATTGAAATCTTATTTGACACAGCAGCATAATTCAAAAATTATTCTAACCACTGTTAAACTTTATAATTGAGTCTCAAACATTTAACTCTGAATTTTTTTTCTTTAAATTGATAGAAAACAACATAAAATAGTACTAAAATAAGACAGTAAAATAAAAAATGCACAACATTTTATGGAGAATTGCAATTTCATAATACAATGGATGTAAATAGGTAATTGTTGCATCACCACAGTTTGAGTACATCTTAACTTGGTTGGCACCTACTAAACTATCAATCAATTTAAAATTTAAAAATGATGTAATACCTCTTTATATGTATTCATGAATACTTTGACTCATCAATTATGTAACAAAGAGTATACATAATGTACATCTACTTTTGCGATTAATTATTTTGTATTTTTAATCATACATGTGTCATGCTCGTGCTTTTTAGTGCGCATGTCGTGTCTGTGTCATGTGCCCCAAAATAATGGCCCACTATACATATCGTGTCATTCCATATCGTGCAACTCTTAAAGTTAATACAAACAAAAGTTTCAATTGGCTTCTTATCTCAACGACCAACATCTCCTACAAAAATCGACTAATCATTTTGATCAAAACACTTGTGATTAATTTTAGTAAATCGGTTAGCTCCTTCAGATAAGTTGATGGCAATTTGATGTGGCAATGATAGAATTAATTTAAGAAAAATTAATTTCAATTTAAATAAATATATTTTTGGTGATTCTAACCTCATACGATTCATAAGAGAATAGCAATTTTAATTGTTTCGTTTTTTATGAGATATTGTTCTCCATCTTCATCTGTGCACCATCAACGCCCCATGTGGCCTCCAGTATGCCTGGTCGGTGGCCGATTTTTTCTTTAGACTTTTCGAAATTATTTTATTACCAAAGATGTAAAACATTTTCCAAAAGAATTTCATTTTCACGACATTTCTCTCTCTCAGGTGCATGGTTGATAGCATGCAACACACACACTTTCTTGAAAAGGTATAGTGGCAAAGAATCAAAACTGATGATGGAAGGATTCAAGGCTCTTGATGAACATGTTGTAGAACATTCTCATATCTGAGAAATGACGAGGTGGATCACATTATATATGCTGCAATTTAAACTTCAAAAATAGCAATTTTGTTTCAAACTTTAGTGGAGAGAGAGAAAAAGAGAGAGAAAGAGAGAGAGAGCGAGAGTATCCTTCCTGCATTTGTAAAATATTTTTGCAGAGATTGAAAACTTATTTGACATGGCAACATAATTCTAAAATTAATCTAATCACGATTAAACTTTATAATTGAGTCCCAAACATTTAACTCTGAATTTTAATTCTTTTTAATTGATAGAAAACATTATAAAATAGTAATAAAATAAAACAATAAAATAAAAAATGTACAACATTTTATGGAAAATTGTAATTTCATAATACAATGGATTTAAATAGGTGATTGTTGCATCACTATAGTTTGAGTACATTTTAACTTGGTTGGTACCTGCTGAACTATTAATCAATTGAAAATTAAAAAATGAATGTAATACCTCTTTATATGTATTTATGAACACTGTGTCTCATCAATTATGTGACAAAGAGTGTACATAATACATCTACTTTTGCGATTAATTATTTTATATTTTTAAATTTTTAATCATGCATGTGCTGTGCCCGTGCATTTTTCGTGCGCATGTCGTGTCTGTGTCATGTGCCCCCACAATAGTGGCCCACTATAGGTATCGTGTCATTCCGTATCGTGTCACTCTTAGAGTAAATGTAAACAAAAGTTTCAAATGGCTTCTCATCTCAACGACCAACATCTCCTACAAAATTGACTAATCTTTTTGATCAAAACACTTGCGATTAAATTCAGTAAATCATTTAGCTCCTTCTGACAAGTTGATTGCGATTTGATGTGGCAATGATAGTATTAATTTACGAAAATTTAATTTCAATTTCAATTTAAATAAATATATTTTTGGTGATTCTAACCTCTTACGATTCATAAGAGAATTGCAATTCTAATTGTTTGATTTTTTATGAGACATTGTTCTCCATCTTCATCTATGCACCATCAAAGCCCCACGTGGCCTTGATCTGTGCATATCACAAAATCTGTCACATGCAATCCATATTAAAAAATTCTTTTTCTTTTTCTGTGAGATCAATGCCTGATTGTCTACAAACATAAAAGAGATTTCAACGTAACTATTACCAATTTTAAATTTTAAACAAAATCTTGAGACCCCATTAAATGAAACCTTTTCCCAATTTACAGTCTTTAAACCAAAAGTATTTACAAGTTAGGGCTTTCTTAACATCCTTTTAATATGCACTTCTATGGAGATCAAGAAGTTCCTGATAAACCCCATGACAATCCCATCTATTCATTGGATCCTAATCCTATATTCCTTAAACACCAATGCCATAACCTATTTCACTCCCAAATAATCCCCCTGAAATCTTCTGCGACCATCATGCCATCCACAAATCATAATTCATACGTGTACCAAAATGCCCATTTTTTCAATCGATTTTTCTATCTTTAATGTAGAAAGAATAATGTCTTCATATAATATATGAGCTTCACATGTGCATATTCAAATCTTATTTGTTTATGTTTCTAACATATCCCCCAACATGTCAGTGTCCTAGTTTTGGAAAAACTATGTATCTGTTTCTTTATCGTATCCTGCTTACTAGATCGTCATATCAACATGTGCATGTCCAAGTTTTGGAAAACCGCGTATCTGTGTCCCTTATCCTCTGTATCCTGCTTCTTAGATCGTCATATTTGGGCCAAGCTCAGGTCACACACACACGCACACAAACACTCGTGCTTATTTCTTATAGGAAAATGGTTGGCCGAGTCTACTAGGTTGGTTTTCTTTTCTTTCCTTTTTTGATCATGGCCTGTTTGTTGTTATCGTTATCAAAATCAAAATTTTCAAATACTTTGGTTTACTTCTACCAATTAACATGGAGGCATGCGCATTATTGGGTCAAACAAGGTTCATCGAAACGATTAGACAGTATCAAACCCGCTTGTATCAACCCTTGCACTCTTCACCCACATTTATATCCAATCTGCGTCAACGCACCCATTTGGCACTGTGTCACTTTTAATTGGCTTGAGCAAAGCTTTATTGCAACCTAAGATGTTGCAGGTGCGGCTACGCCGCTCGAGCGGCCCCCCTTGAAAAATGCAGGTTTTTTTAGTTTCAGAATTCCCACTCGAGCAACCTTTCTAAAGCTTCTTGATTTCAGGCCGGCAGAGAAGATTTCACCACACAAATTAACCGCTTGAGCGGCCTCCCCATATTCTGACCGTCCCATATCATGTGTTTAGGTTTTCTTGTGTCATCATACCTGTATTGTACCATAGAACCGAGTACCCAGAATATATACATGTGTACTCATGCTTTCTAACAGCCCTTCCACCCCTAACACCAAAGACAAAGACAGAACAGCCTAGCCTCATTCTGTTTCGGGAGACCTGATGCACCCTGAAGCAAACACGGATCAAATTCCACTACTCAAATGTCATGTTGCAGTACAATAGAGAGGATAGAGAATGTAGTCATTGTTTTTGCAAACGGTTCAAAAAAAAAACGACAACTTCTGATAAGTTCAGGGTGCGTCAAAGTATCCTCACGACCAACATTGCATACACAGAAAAAGGCAACTTTGGAAGGGGCCCTACCATCCAAAAATTCTTTCATTGGAAGATGGCCCCACCAGTACTTGCTCAAGTCCCTTAAAAACACTTCACTTAGAAATTTCCTCCTTCAACGTTTCCCTCCAAATGATGTCATCCCCCTTCTCCTATCTAATGAGACAAGCATGTTGTTTCGTCTCCTAATCTTACATACGAGTGCAATTTTGTTCACCCTCCTTAAAAGAGGGTGAACGTTACACTCTCTCTTACTGGTTGAAATGGTGTACATCCCACCCTTACAATACACTTTTTGGTAAGCATTATATCACTTTGTGGTGGGATCCACACCAATTCAACCAATAGAAAAGAGGAAAGAGGGTAATGTTCACCCTCTTTTAAGGAGGGTGAACAAAACTAAATTCTCTTATATACCCCTCCTTAAAGCAATATCTCCTTAAAGCAATATCTGTAAACGACGCCTTTCCATCATTCCAAAAGTAATCATCCACCAAGGTTCCCTACTTCCATAGCCAACCTAAAAATAAATGGAAACGAGGCTTCCATAATTTCCTGCCCATGCCATTTATGGCACCAAAATAAAGTTTAATTTTAAATGGGGGAGGGAAGGGGATAACCAAACTGGAGGCGGGAAATCATGGTAATCAAATGCTTTGGTCCAAAGGAGACAATTTGGTTGTTTTTGAATGGGCAAGTAGTTGTTGTAACTCTTCGAGCTTGTCCCACGTTGAAAAATTATCACCACCACAATTAGTATGTGAGCCTTAGCAGCCTCTCCATTTATGCCCAATTTATTTTCAGTTGGATGCTTTAACATATTCTCAAAGCTAGGCTTTTGGAGGATTTTGGACAAGGCTCTCTTAAATGATTTCTCCCATTGTTTGAGCCATAAGTACACCTTGTTTCATTGTGATCCCTTTGTTATGAATCCTCCGTATACCTCTCAACGAGCCAGCAAAGAATCCCGCGTGCGGAGGAGTGTTAGAGCTTGTCCCACGGTGGTCATCACCCTTAAAACTACTATATGACCCTCAGCTTCTTTAGAATTCTTTATGGTTTTTTGTCCTAACAATTCTACATTTTTCTTATACTAATCATATTCTAGTAGATTAAGTCAAGAAAATCCAATAGGCAAGAGCCCGTGACGATGGAAAATCGGTAAAAATTATTTTCATCGGACACATTCAGTAAGTAATTTTTAGTGATATAGTACTCCACACAGAAGTCCATCACAATCTACAGGACTTTGGTAGGAAAAATGTACAGCATACTATGTTGAATAGGGGACTTTAAGAAGTTGACTTAAACCACAACCTTAGCAATCAAGAAAACAATCACATGTAATTGAGAAGAAATCTAGAGAAATGAAATACCATTAGAGGGACACAATAACGATATCAAAGCATCCACATACCGAAGGTTGCTAGAAACTGCCATATAGACACCATAGGCAACACTGGTTGACAATATCAGTACGTCCTCTGCCTCACCAGCAAAAGTTTTATCAATTGCCTCTCCAGCATTAATCAATCCATTTGTTATTCCAGTACCAACCTGCAAAACGCAGCTGTCAGCATATGCTGCCAACTTGACCATGGAAAATCAAGACAAGTGCCTCCCCTTAAAATTCAAGGACCAAAGGAACGTGTGCAAACAATTGTTTAGGACCTTTAAGAAAGAGCGATGTAGCACACTAATCTTGGTTTCCATAATTAGATTGGAGTTTCACGGAACGCAAGTAGCATATAAATGAAAACTGAGAGGAAGCTAGTCTTCATGCCTAGTCAACATGATAGATATTAGACATCATTTTTTGTGCAATATAATCTTTGGAAGACTTCGATATATGAACTCCAATTTGTTTGCAGAAACGAGATGACAAGGCTTTCCATCGATGTTTCAATTGCTTTATCTTTTATTGTTAACATTTGACTCTTTCACTGATTTACCATGTTATTGCTCATCCACTAGCATCATCTTCTCAGAATTTGATAACAATTGAACTGCACAAAACATTAGTATGTGGAGCTCACAATATAACAAAATATATGTGCATAATATCAATTTGAATCTCATGACATTTGCAACACAAAAAGAAAGTTACTAACAGAAAAAACAATGACAGGGAAACATAAAATATTAACAACGGAATACAACAGAATTCCTCACATCTGCAAAACTTCCTTGATAGACAGAACATGTACGAAACAAGTCCAAAGCTAAATCAGAGGATTCCAGATACATGATGGTTTGACTTACCAAAGAAGCACCGGTCCCAACTACAAATAGCTTGGCCCGTTACGAAACAGTATAGATCAAGATACTGTAAGTCTATCACTTGATTCACTTCCAAAATAAAAGTGACATTTGTAATTGTCAAACAATTCAAAACCATACCATGATAGCCCCTACTCTCTTTAGAAAGGAATAGGATGTACCAGCCAAGGCAACCTGCAAAAAACATATTGAAGATCATGGTTCGTTGACTATGTGCAGTTTTATATCATATTACTAAAATAAGTGGATATCAACACAATACCTAAAAAGCATTGTCAGGGCAGCCATAGAAGAACTTAGCAAGAGATCCAGCACTGACAGCAAGAGCTAGCCGAAGAGAAACTGTAGGAGCAGGAAGCCAAATAAGCATGAAATCTGCAATGATGGCCATCACCTAAAACAAATCTTATTAGACAATTGTGTACTCCAAAATTGGAGCAATATGGTTTTCTTAATCTCTAGCGCAGACACACGACATGAATACATAAAGGGTTTTATTCATGCCTGATACAGACACATGACAAGATACCCTACAAAGCAGGTACATTTGAAAACAAAAAGGACCCACCATCATATTCCGGTCATGTTATCAGAGCCGATTGGGAGATGGTTAAGGAGCACATACTGCCAAAAAGCTGGACTCCTACATTTTTTAGGAAAAGCAAAAACAAAAAATAATAGACTCCAGTGCACTTTTCACACATTTAAATACGCCTACATATATTTCTACAAGCGTTGTGACCCATGCGATGCACGGAAGATAATTAGCGTATCATATAAAGGCCAAATAATTTTTCAACATTTTATAAATAAAAAATTATTTCCCAAATTAAATTTAAGTAGACATATTTTCATTTCTTCGGTATCCATTTGCTATTTTGTTATGAATTTAGGGGATGGGGGGGGGGGGGGGGGGGGGGGGGGGTGTGGGGGTGGGGGAATCCTAGTAAAAGTATGGGAGTGGATTGAAAACATGTTTGGAGTGAAACGTGGGGGTGTGTAGTTAATTTATAAGAAGAATTGCAATTTCATAATACAATGGATGTAAATAGATAATTGTTGCATCACTTTAGTTTGAGTACATCTTCACTTGGTTGGCACCTACTCAACTATCAATCAATTGAAAATTTAAAAATGAATGTTATACTTCTCTATATGTAATTATGAACACTGTGACTCATCAATTATATGACAAGGAGTGTACATAGTGTATATCTACTTTTGCGATTAATTATTTTGTATTTTTAAATTTTTAATCATGCCCGTGCCGTGCCTGTGCTTTTTTTGTGTGCATGTCGTGCTTGTGCCATGTGCCCCAAAATAATGGCCTACTATAGGTATCATGTCGTATCATACCACTCTTAAAGTGAATGCAAACAAAAGTTTCAATTGGCTTCTCATTTCAACAACCAACACCTACAAAAATCGACCGATCATTTTGGTCAAAACACTTGTGATTAATTTTAGTAAATCATTTAGCTCCTTCCGATAAGTTGATGGCGAATTTATGTGGCAATGAAAGTATTAATTTAAGAAAAAATAATTCCTGTTTAAATTTAAATAAATGTATTTTTTGTGATTCTGACCTCATACGATTCATAAGATAATAGCAATTTTAATTGTTTGGTTTTTTATTGGACATTGTTCTCCATCTTCATCTGTGCACCGGCAATGCCCCACGTGGCCGTCGGTATGCCTGGTCGATGGTCGGAGATTTTTTAGACCTTTCGAAATTGTTTTATGGCCAAAGATGTAAAACATTTTCCAAAGAATTTCTTTGCGGCATTTCTCTCTCTCTGGTGCATGGCTGGTAGCATGCTACACATACACTCTCTCTCGAAAAGGGATGGTGGCAAAGAATCAAAAATGATGAGGGAAGGATTCTAGGCTCTTGATGAACATGTTGTAGAACATCCACATCTCTGAGAAATGACGGGGTGGACCACATTATGTATGCTGCAAATTAAATTTTAAAAATAGCAACTTTGCTTCAGAGTTTAGTGGAGAGAGAGAGAGAGTATCCTTCGTGCATGTATAGAATATTTTCGCATAAATTGAAAACTTATTTGACACGGCAGCACAATTCCAAAATTAATCTAACCACGGTTAAACTTTATAATTCAGTCCCAAACATTTAACTCTGCCTTGAAATTTAAATGTGTTGTTCCTATGCCAGCCTGACCCATCTAACACCTTTTATATGTAATCAACCCCTTTTTTAGTTGTTTCGCTCTTCAAAACTTCATTAAGGCCTTGTTCTATTAAGGGTTTTTTGGCGTTTTGTTCTCATTGAAATCTTTTTCTAGTTATTATTTGGAAAACGTCAATTATACTACGAGTGAAATATACAGGGTGCTAGCAACCTTGTATTTGGAGTTGCAAGAGCATTTCTCCAAAGCGTGATTCTAATCCTAAGTAATTTTGACTCTGAAGCATTGGAGTTGCATGTTACCTATCTCAAGCCTAGGGTCACTCCTATTGCTTTATCCATACGAAGTATCTAATAAGAGAATTGGTGAAGTATCTAATAAGAGCATTGGAGAAATTTTGAGTGTGGCTTGTCCATTGGTCGTTTTTGCCATGGAAGGCCGAAAATGGCCCTGCCTTGAATGGTTGGGTTGTTATTTCTGGCAAGGAGTCGTTGGTCATTTAGCTTTTGCAAGTGGTTCCCTGATTTTATGGCTTTCATAGATTTCCTCCCGTGGTTCCTCTAATCAGTTGTACGTACTTTCTGCATAGAGTTGGGTGTACTAATTGCTTGTGCAAGAGGAATAGATAGTACTTGGTCAGAGTTGTTGGAATAGTGTATTGAATTTTAGGTGGTAGGGCATAAATTTTTTAGCTTTATCTGTTTGTGGTTAGCTTTGATGAATGATCGGGTCGTTTCCGTACCAAAAATAATTAATAAAACAGAATAATTACTACTATCTAAAAGATAGCGGTAAGTACTCCGAGTATCGTCCTCAGGGATTACGAAGGCTGAATTGCAATTGTTCTAATTAATTTCTAACTTAATTCAGAAAGAGATTTGATTGTTGGATTTCGAAAATATTAAAAGCTAAATTAAATTAAAGCAATTAAGAAATAACTAAAGGTTATGAGAGAAAAGATTTAGGGTTTCGAATCCACTCGACCCGTTGTAACAATATTTATACGATGATAAAGGTTAATTATTCGAATCAATCCGGATGTCGTTAGGGTTCGCGGGCCCTCACGGTATCGCCTAAAAATATTTATGAATCATCAAATAGCATGGGGTATCGCCGCCTAGCACGAACCGTCTTACTAGTACGATCCGTCTCTGTGGCACGGATCGTCTAATAGTACGACGCGTCTTACGGAGCATAACCCATCTTACTCAGTTATCACAAACAATTAAGAACTGTTGCATGAACGTGCATAAAAATCTAGAAAATTATACACAAGATTTGATAGAGAAAATTAATACCGCAAATAAATCCTTATGTCATACAACCACGATTCGAATAATAAAATGCTAAATCAAAATATAAACATTATTACTCAGAGATCGAGTTTCATCTATACCCTAGAAGAGAGTTTAGCCGGACATCGGAGAGGAGAACATCGGACTAATGTTTCTGTTGACTGCCGTACTGTTCTCTTTTTCTTCCGAATGCATGAGTCTGCGCCGCTCTCTTTTTTCTCTGCAATGCGTAATAATCGTCCTCGCCCTCTGCTCTCGTGACCTTTATAAAAGCTGTAGCCGACCCTTTTTTAATTCCCTCTTCAGTGGGCTCCACGCAGGCAAGCCTCTAGCAAAAATCTTTTTTTCCAAAAATCGTTGCCCATGCCCATAGCTGAGAATGGCCTAGGCCTTTCTTTTGCTTGGTCCAATTATAAACAAAATAGGAAGTGTTTGGGCCCACCAAACATGAACCTGTACAAATGATTCATGGATTCTTTTGCATCCAATTCACTTCCAAGATTTACGTGCACAGGAGTGTGCACAGTAAGACTATTCATAAGGTCCATTAAAATATTAAAGCCTTCGAGTACCTAAAACACAAAAATCAAACATTAAACATTCAGTAATAATATAAATGGACTTAGCAGGGATAAATTAAGGGGCGCTTATGTGAACATTTACGCGCCTATCACACCCCCCAACTTACACTTTGCTAGTCCCGAGCAAAGAAAATAAAATGCAACTAAAGAAAATTAATAAAACTGATAGTTCTTTTAAACCTCCAGGTGGCCCCGGTAGGACGAGTGAAGTCTCGTGAGGGTTTTCAGCAGTGATTACCCACAAAACACAGTGAACCCTTTCACATGGAATCCAAAATCTGTCATACAACTTATTGGTTCATTAAGCAAAGAATATGCAACTACCAAAATGATATAAGAAGGCACAAATAGTTCCAAACGCTATCAAGTCCAAAAATAAACCATGGCACTTAGGCTTAGCGTGTGTGTGATATGGGCATCAACCACAAGTTTGCAATGATTAGCTGCTCTTTCCAGTCCGAGTCTCGACTTCAATTCTCACAGTATAATGCACTCACAAAGAAAAATCACTCGAAACAAAGGTGCATATTTTTTTTGAACTCTCAAGTGTGCAGTTAGAAGTAATATAAATGAAAGCAAAGCACTCGCACACTATGACACGAAAAGAACGCTCTTTCTGGTGGACACTCGATCTTTTGAACGGAACACCAAGCATTGGAAGTCACTCTCACATCCATCAATCCACTTTCCATCACCCCTAGGATCAAATAGGACTTTATTTTCGGTTGTAATGTGGTGTAAGGAGAAATATTTCAAGGTTAGGGTAAAACATCACATGTCCGAGAATAGGCAAACAACTTTAGGCTAATTTAACAATGTGAGCCCAATTTTTTTACTTTTTCGACTCCACCTTATCTTTCCTTCTAACCTTTCAACATTTTTCAACCATAAAGCACAATTCCTCCTTTTCAAATATATTGGTGCCCCTTTCTGCTTCTTCTTCTTCTCTTTTTTTTTTCTTTTGTAGTATTTTTTTTTTAAGGGACACCACCAATTCAGGCACAAAAATTCACAAACTACCCAAAAAATTTACCGTTACATTCTTGCCTTTCTCCAAACACAATATGGAAGGTGGAGCTAACCAAGAAAAGGCTAAGTATAAAAGGCTCAAAGTGGCTTGCAAAGGATAAATGTGAAACAAAAGAACGAACATGCTCAAATAACAAAGACGGCCTATAATCCTCTCCAAAGGGTGAATCATCCATACGTCAAAACAAACCCAAGAGATATTTTCAATAAATTCCAATGCTTAGCAATCAAGAATAATGAGACCTCAATAAGTTGACTCTTTCCATGACAAACTAAGAGTTTACTTGACACCACTCCAACAAAAAGATAAGGCACGAAAGCTCACTAGGGCATAAGTCTCCACTAATCTAGCCATCAAGAACAGTCAATTCACAACTCACTAGTGATCAAAGCCCAAGTATATGTGAAGTGCAAGAATGCTAAACCAAAGTGTCATAATCAACTTCTTAAGACAAGCTAGCAAGTAGAACTATCATGCCAAAAACAGATATCATTGCGGTAGGTAACACACCTCAACTCAGTTTTCCAATGAATAATCACAACTAGTTCAAACCGTATGCAAAAGGGTCCCACTATGTTTTTAATTTTTCAAAATTTTTAATTTTTTTTGGATTTTTAAAATACGAAGTAGTCCCTCCCCCCAACTTGAACCATTTGATGTCCTCATTGAAAGTATAAAAATAAAAGAGAGGAAAGGTATCACCTCGAAAAGGAGAAACATAGCAGACTATTATAGCAAGAGGGAGACCCCCCAACTTGGATCGAACAACCTGCAAAATGTTAGCCTCCAAAACAAAATATATACAAGAAAAACAACTAAAGAACATAAATAAAGGCAAGAAGTACAAATAAAATAAAAATCATCCACTTTCTTCACGCGAAAGACACGGGTACTACTTTTCTCCCTTGCCAAAGACTGTGGTTCCTTAGTTGTTGGAAGAGCAATATGCGTAGGATTCAACGATATCTTGAGAAGTGGTGCTATCATCTAATAAGTTGTCACTCCCTCTGGGGTTGCCAGATTCCTTACCCACCCCTCGGCTTATGAAGCAATCTCCGCCAAGCTGGACACTAAAGTCGGATGGTTCAGACAGATTTCTCGCTGCTAACTACGCGCCTGCCGCCAGACCCAACCTCATAAGTACTACATACATAGCTTTGACAAGGTGGCTATACCAGACCGTTGCAAACCGTTCAAGCACGGCAAACACTGAAGATATCACAAACTCCATGGATTTTAAGTCTCCTAGACTTCCAATGAAAGCATTAATCTATATAAATTGGGTCCATCAAAGTAATGGACTCCACTGTGGCACCATCCACCACGCCATCACCAATTCCTTCCACGTAAGGTTTAAGCAATTGACCATTGATCTTGAAAACATTACCAATACGTGGATCTTTAATCTCTACAGCTCCGTGGGGGAAAACACGAATGACAACATATGGACCATCCCACCGTGACCTCAACTTGCCCGGGAAAAGTTTAAGTCTAGAATTAAAGAGCCACACTTTTTGACCAATGTCAAAGGACTTTCTAACAATGTGTTTATCATGAAATGCCTTAGTCCTATCCTTATAAATACGTGCATTCTCATACGCTTCATTGCGCAACTCTTCCAATTCTGCAAGTTGGAGCTTATGATTTAATCCAGCAGCGGCCATATCGAAGTTAAACTTTTTAATGGTCCACATAGCTCTATGCTCCAACTCAACGGGCAAATGACATGCCTTACCAAAAACTAACCGGTAAGGAGACATGCCAATAGGGGTCTTATAAGCTATACGATAGGCCCATAAAGCATCATCGAGCCTTAAAGACCAATCTTTTCGATCGGGCCTAACCGTCTTTTCAAGTATGCGTTTAATCTCTCTATTTGACATTTCAACCTGCCCACTAGTCTGAGGGTGATAAGGTGTTGCCACCTTATGAGTGATAGAATACTTTCGCACTAGGGCGGCGAAATGTTTATTGAGAAAATGGGTGCCCTCATCACTAATAATTGCCCGCGGATAGCCAAAACGAGTAAAAATATTACTTTGAAGAAACTTGACCACAACTTTGTGGTCATTGGTCTTGGTGGCTACCGCTTCCACCCACTTGGACACGTAGTCCACTGCCACAAGAATATACGCGTTCCCATGCGAGCACGAAAACGGACCCATAAAGTCTATCCCCCAAACATCAAATATCTCCACAACAAGGATGGAGGACAATGGCTTCATATCACGGCGCGAAATATTGCCAGTTTTCTGGCACTTAAGGCATGCCTTGCAAAACACATATGCATCCTTAAACAGAGTGGGCCAATAAAAACCGCTTTGTAAGACCTTTGCCACCGTCTTCTTCCCACTAAAATGCCCTCCGCACTCAAGTGAATGACAGAAGGTGAGAATGCTATGGTACTCAGTCTCAGGAATGCACCTCCTAATCACTTGGTCCGAACACAACTTAAAGAATTTCGGATCCTCCCAAAAATAATGCCTAACTTGCGCAAAGAAACAGTCCTTGTCATGCTTGGACCAATGAGGGGGAAGCACGCCTGCGGCTAGGTAGTTGACTATGTGTGCATACCATGGGGGTCGCACTTGTGACACCTCAAAGAGTTGCTCATCAGGGAATGAGTCCTTAAGGGGCAAGGTGTCGCCAGAGGCATACACTAGGATCCTCAATAAGTGGTCTGCTACAGAATTTTTAGATCCTCTCTTGTCTCGAATCTCCACATCAAACTCTTGGAGGAGCAGAATCCACCTAATCAACCTAGGTTTGGTCTCCTTCTTTGAAAGTAAATGCCGCAAAGCGGCATAATCAGTGTATACTACGACTTTCGAACCCAAGAGGTAGGATCGGAACTTGTCAAGGGAAAAGACCACAGTGAGTAATTCCTTCTCCGTAGTGGTATAGTTCAACTGCGCACCGGAGAGGGTCTTACTCGCATAAGAAATGGCGTGAGGGACCTTGTCAACCCGCTGGCCCAAAACAGTACTGACTGCGTAGTCGGATGCATCACACATTATTTCAAAGGGCAGAGACCAATTGGGAGACTGCATGATAGGTGCTGTGGACAATGCTTCACGGAGCTTCTCAAAAGCTCTCATACAAGCCTCATCAAAAACGAAAGGGGCATCCTTAGCCAAAAGATCACACAAAGGCTTGGCGATTTTAGAAAAATTCTTAATAAAACGCCTATAGAACCCAGCGTGTCTCAAGAAAGAGCGAATTTGCTTGACTGATGAGGGGGGAGGAAGTCGAGAAATTAAGTCAACTTTTGCCTTATCAACTTCAATCCCCCTCTTGGACACTACGTGGCCCAAAACAATCCCCTCCTGAACCATAAAGTGGCTCTTTTCCCAACTTAGGACCAGGTTAGTCTCCTCGCATCGTTTAAGCACCTTTGCAAGATTTTGGAGACATGAATCAAAGGAGGTCCCAAAAACCGAGAAGTCATCCATGAATACTTCTAGAAATTCCTCCACCATGTCATAGAAGATAGCCATCATACACCTTTGAAAGGTCGCAGGTGCATTGCACAAGCTAAAAGGCATGCGCCGATAAGCGTAAGTACCGTAGGGACAGGTGAAGGTAGTCTTCTCTTGATCCACTGGGTCAACGGCCACTTGGTTATATCCGGAATAGCCATCCAGAAAATAATAATAGCTCTGGCCCGCCAACCTCTCTAGGATTTGATCAATAAATGGAAGTGGAAAATGATCCTTCCTAGTCATGGAATTGAGCTTCCTATAATCAATACACACACGCCAACCAGTTGTCATGCGTGTGGGCACAAGCTCACCCTTATCATTCTCAACGACAGTAATGCCTGACTTCTTGGGCACTACTTGAGTGGGACTCACCCACTTACTATCAGAGATGGGGTATATGATACCCGCATCTAGCAATTTGACCACCTCCTTCATAACAACCTCCTTCATGTTAGGGTTCGACCTCCTTTGCATCTCTCTTGATGGTTTTGCATTTTCCTCGCAATGAATGTGTTGCATGCAAACGGAGGGATCAATACCCTTGAGGTCGGCCACTGACCACCCTATCGCACCCTTGTGCTTTTTAAGCACCTTAAGTAATTGACCGTCTTGCTCGGAAGAAAGGTCAGAGGCAATGATCACGGGCAAGGTGTCATCGTGGCCAAGAAAAACATACTTCAGAGAAGCTGGGAGAGGCTTCAACTTAAGCTTCGGTGGGGCTTCTATGGAGGGAAGAGCTGGAATGCTAGACAAAACAGGTAAAGGCTCAAAAGGAGTTCGCCAGGTAGGTTTGGCCATACAAGGTGCAAGGTCTAATAGAGAATTGACCTCAACAATGGATTGGTCAATATCGAACTCCTTATAGCCAAAATGGGCAAGACATGTCTCAAGAGGATCCTCAACCAAAATTTACGGCAACGCCTCTTCTACTAACTCATGAATGACATCGACTGCGAAGCAATCTTCCTCCTCATGAGGCTGTCGAGTGGCCAAATACATATTCAGACTCAGTTTCATATTGCCGAATGATACCTCCATCACTCCACTCCTCACAGAAATTTGTGCATTGGCCGTGGCTAGAAAAGGACGACCCAAGATGACAGGCGTTTGAGATTTAAGGGCTGTGGGGTGGACTGGCTCTGTGTCAAGGACAATGAAATCAACAGGAAAGTAGAAATTATTCACCTTGACGAGGACATCCTCTAACATGCCCTATGGGGCTTTCACAGAACGATCGGCCAACTGCAGAGTAACCGATGTGGGCTTCAACTCACCAAGCCCCAACTCCTCGTACACAGAGTACGGTAAAAGATTGACACTTGCCCCTAAATCTAAGAGTGCCCTACTAATAAAGTGATTGCCTATGACACAAGAGATTGTGGGCACACCAGGATCAGCAAGCTTGGGGGCAGTGTTAGATTGAAGAACAGAGCTAACTTGGTGAGGAATGGGGATGGGCTCTAAAACCTTGGCTCGAGCCTTCCGCTTGTGAGTGCACAAGTCCTTGAGGAACTTGGCATAAGATGGGATTTGCTCAATGGCATCGAGCAATGGGATTTTCATCTTAACTTGCTTGAACATCTCCATGATATTATCAGTGGATACTCCCTTCTTGCGAAAGGGTGAAGGTGCATTCAGGCAAATCGGGAAAGGTGCCTTAGGAATATAAGATGGGGTCTCAGATGACCCTGGAACATCTGTAGACTCTGGATCGGTCTCTTTCTCCTTAGACCTCTTATCAACCCTAGACCTCTCAGCGACAGGTGGAGACACTCTCTCCTTCGCTTTGACCTCCTCCGGTCGGGTCTCTACATCTCTCCCATTTCTGAGGGTGACAACTAATTTCGCTTGTTCGTGACCTTGCGAATTGTCAATATGGTGCATCCCTCGTGGATTGGCCACTGGCTGACTTGGTAATCTACCCTCATCCCGATGGTTAAGAGCATTAGCTAGCTGACCCACTTGGGTTTCCATCTTGGCAATGGATTGAGAGTGGGAGTAAAGCAATTCGGAGTCAGCTTTCATTTGTTGGCAATCGGCTCTCATTTCAGCCATTGCCTTCAACATTTGCTCCTCAAAAGCTGGTGTCCTTTGGGAGGACGCAGGAGGAGCAGGAGGTTGTTGGTACTGGGGTGGTGCAAGTGGTGGACAATAGGCCTGTGTGTTGGAAGTATTAGGAAATGAAGGCCTCATAGGTTGGGCAAATGGTTGCCCTTGGTCTGGCTGTCCCCATCCAAAGTTGGGATGCTTCTTCCAGCTGGGGTTGTAAGTATGAGAATAGGGGTCATTTGCTAGCCTACCAAACCCCTGGGCTGCGTTCACATGCTCTTGAAGAAATTCTGAAAATTGAGATGCCATGTGGCACTCATTTATTTGATGGCATGGACTAGAGCACAATTGACAGACCTCTGCAACAGCGGCAGGAGGTGAAGAATGTGAAGGACTATGACCCAAAGATAAGAAAGTGTCAAACTTGCGGGTCAATGCATCTACCTTATAGGAAAGATCATCAGAGCGGCCCACCTCATAAAGGCCGCTATGTTTTGAAGAGGTAGAAGTTGTCCTATTTGTGCGAGATGATGCAGCTCGGTGTCGTGAATTCTCCGCTAATTGCCCAAACAAGTCCCACCCCTGATTCTCATTCTTAAGCATAAATGTGCCTCCACATGAGGCATCCACCATATATCGGTGTTGTTCGCATAGTCCATCGTAGAAACATTGGACTAACTGCCATTTAGGAACTTGGTGGTGTGGACAACTCCTAATGATATCATTAAGCCTCTCCCATGCTTGGTGAAATTGTTTGCCTTCTTTTTGATAGAAACTAGTGAGTTCTTGGCGAATTTCTTTTGTTTTGCCTATGGAAAAGTACTTTTTCAAAAATTCATTTTTCATTTGATCCCAAGAGTTGATGCTATTCGGTGCCAAAGTATTAAGCCAGTATTTGGCTTTATCTTTAAGTGAGAACGGGAATAACTTCAACCTAAGGGCATTATCAGTGAAGTGCTAAATTTTAACAGTGGAGCAAATCTCTTCGAAGTCCCCTAAATGCCGATATGGGTCCTCATTATCAAATCCATAGAATGATGGAAGTGTTTGTAACAAACTGGACTTGATTTCAAATTGTGTTGAGGCAGTGGTAGGCAATGCTATGCATGATGGTGAGGTGTATGCGGATGGGAGAAAGTACTCCCCTATCGCAGGTGGAACCTCAGCCTCTATTCTTTCAGCCATTCTAACAAGTGAAGTGGGTGAAGGACAAGGGTGACGAGAGGCTGCTCTATTAGCTCTAAAGGTCTGTTCGATCTCTGGGTCAAAATTATCAAGTAATGGGTCCAATGATCGACGACCAAACATATAACGCAAAATGCCCCTAACTCAAATAAAAATAAAAACAAATAAATAAATAAAACAAACAAACAAAACAAAGAAAAATAAGAAAACTCACAGCGCAAGGAAAAACCAATTGAATTGCACTGTTAAGTTGCAATGTTGCCGCTTACTTCTTACTCATGTGCGCTACAATTTCTCGATTCATGTGCTTGACACAATAAAATGCTAACAAAGAAAGAATGCAATTAAACAAATATGAGGAATAATAATAATAAATAATAAATACCTAAACTAGGAATTAAAATAAAAATCAACTAAAACAACGCAACCGCGCTTGTAATCCCCGGCAACGGCACCAAAATTTGATCGGGTCGTTTCCGTACCAAAAATAATTAATAAAATAGAATAATTACTACTATCTAAAAGATAGCGGTAAGTACTCCGAGTATCGTCCTCAGGGATTACGAAGGCTGAATTGCAATTGTTCTAATTAATTTCTAACTTAATTCAGAAAGAGATTTGATTGTTGGATTTCGAAAATATTAAAAGCTAAATTAAATTAAAGCAATTAAGAAATAACTAAAGTTTATGAGAGAAAAGATTTAGGGTTTCGAATCCACTCGACCCGTTGTAACAATATTTATACGATGATAAAGGTTAATTATTCGAATCAATCCGGATGTCGTTAGGGTTCGCGGGCCCTCACGGTATCGCCTAAAAATATTTATGAATCACCAAATAGCATGGGGTATCGCCGCCTAGCACGAACCGTCTTACTAGTACGATCCGTCTCTGTGGCACGGATCGTCTAATAGTACGACGCGTCTTACGGAGCATAACCCATCTTACTCAGTTATCACAAACAATTAAGAACTGTTGCATGAACGTGCATAAAAATCTAGAAAATTATACACAAGATTTGATAGAGAAAATTAATACCGCAAATAAATCCTTATGTCATACAACCACGATTCGAATAATAAAACGCTAAATCAAAATATAAACATTATTACTCAGAGATCGAGTTTCATCTATACCCTAGAAGAGAGTTTAGCCAGACATCGGAGAGGAGAACATCGGACTGATGTTTCTGTTGACTGCCGTACTGTTCTCTTTTTCTTCCGAATGCGTGAGTCTGCGCCACTCTCTTTTTTCTCTGCAATGCGTAATAATCGTCCTCGCCCTCTGCTCTCGTGACCTTTATAAAAGATGTAGCCGACCCTTTTTTAATTCCCTCTTCAGTGGGCTCCACGCAGGCAAGCCTCTAGCAAAAATCTTTTTTTCCAAAAATCGTAGCCCATGCCCATAGCTGAGAATGGCCTAGGCCTTTCTTTTGCTTGGTCCAATTATAAACAAAATAGGAAGTGTTTGGGCCCACCAAACATGAACCTGTACAAATGATTCATGGATTCTTTTGCATCCAATTCACTTCCAAGATTTACGTGCACAGGAGTGTGCACAGTAAGACTATTCATAAGGTCCATTAAAATATTAAAGCCTTCGAGTACCTAAAACACAAAAATCAAGCATTAAACATTCAGTAATAATATAAACGGACTTAGCAGGGATAAATTAAGGGGCGCTTATGTGAACATTTACGCGCCTATCAATGAACTATGGTCCACTCTCTGCATTCCTGTATTGTTGCAAACTTCGTGGAGAGGTGGAGATTATGGTAGTTGGCTTTGCTTGTGGTTCGTTATGGATTGTCGGTGCTACCGGACTAAGTCGGTCTCGATCATAGTAAGTTGTAAGAACTTTTTTTTTTCTTTTTGAATATCGTCCATAATTGGCTCCCTCTCAAATTCCCGTACGATAATGGAAATCGGAGTTCTTTTTTCCATACTTTCGGCAGGAAAGTTGTGTGATTCTGGTGGGTTGATGAAAAAGAAGGTAATATGGAAAAAGAGGGTGAAAACTGAGCGACTTTTGTTGTTTCTATATTTCGGTGGATTAGTGTTTAACTACTAACCGAGATAAAAATTGTTGCTGTGCATATCGGAACGAAAAATGTTTCTGTTTCTAATCATAGAGAGGTGGTGGTTTTGTCCGAAACCTCGCCAAAGTGGTTTTTTTTTTTTTTTTTTTGGCAAAATAAGAACATCATATATATAGAAACAGAATGAAAACATGAGTTCAACAAAGCTTCAACATTAAGATTACAAACCAAAGCAAATAAAAAGATGACCGAACTACCCCGTGACCCAGCAAGATTGCATGAGAACCCCAACCACAATTTGTAGACAATCAGAAAAAAAGCAAGCACCTCCTCAAGAACTCCTATGACGAAAGCAGATGAAGGGTCCACTTTGAATGAAGCTACTATGACCTGCAAAGCGAAAGAGAGAAGACACAACCGAATCAAAATAAAAATATAACTCACTAGCCGCAATCGAGATAACGTCGCCGAGGGGCCCGAAAAAGATACGGGTAATTACAACTGTCTTCAATTACATGCTCCCTTTTCTGCTTTGTGTTGTCAAAAGATTGGGAAACCTCCATATCATCGCAATATGATCTTGGTGCCTTGATTCTCTTAGATCCACCCAACATAAAAGACACAATCCGAGGAGGAGAAGAGCCAAACTTTCCTAGGCTCACTCCTTGTGAACTAAAAGAAAATTCATGGCTTCGTGGAGGGGATTTATCTTCCTCAATGATTGGATCGTCTGAAGCTATCTCATTTGGCAACTCATTCATAGTAGTTTTATTTGTCCTGCAGTCAAGATTGAAATCACTAGTCCTTTCTTTAGTGTGAAGCTATTTTTCCTGGAAATCCATTTGCATGTCTTCCTGAGGAAACTCTCTCTTTCGTATCTCAACATCCGATAAGCTTGGCTGATGAAAAAAGCGGAACGTTTTGCCAACAACTTGAGATTGAGAAAAGCCACGATCAATAAGAAGATAATTCCTTCCCATAAGAACCTTTGTCCTCCTCTTACTTGGCTTTTTGTGGTTGGATTCACTAAAGTCCATTCTCGACCATTTATGGCTACTTTGTTTTCCAAAAAACATAGTTGACTTATAACAATCTGAGATTTCCTCATTCTCTACCCTTCTAGGTATGTTATGTCTCGCCATTTCAACCAATTCGTTAACTGGTTCCTCAATCGTTTCATATGTCTCTATATTCACCTCTGGAGAAGGCAGCTGTGATGACTCACCTTCCACCACTACCTTGGAGTTGATATTTAGAGCGTGCTTTTCCCACCCCTCTGAGAAATTAGACGCATGATGTTCTAGCGACTCTAAGTGCACAAGTGGGTCAAAATCATCCTTACAATCATCTATTAGTTGCTTGAAGGATCTTTGAAAGTCCTGTGAATCAAAATATGAAGGCTCTCCAAGAGAGGATTCTATGAGCTCAATGCTCAAAGGATCAAGGAATTGGGACATGCCTTTTAAAGGGTCTGGTGGCAAGACACTGGTACCTGCTTCCCCAAGACATGTAACAGCTATGTTTTTACCTTTGTCTCTCACTGCACTTTTGCAGTTAGAAGATGGAGCGGGACCAAGAAACCCTTCTTCAACATATTGGAAAGGGCAAAACTACGACCAAAGGATGACAATAGAGGCAACACAAGCAAGATTTATGGACACTAGAAGAAGGAAAATCCTAGAGACCCAAAGAAGACGAGGGAGTTTGCATAAACACACATTTCAAGCTACAATAGTAAAACTAAAACGATAAGCCAAAGTTAAAACCCTAAGCAGCACATGCAAACAAAAATCAAGACTTTCCCTCAATCCAAAGATTTTGTTCTGAACAAGAAGACAAAATCCAGAAAGGTCTTGGGGGTCTTACAGCACAATCTTCGATTCTGACCTGATTATCTTCAATCTGAAGTGTAATTTGTGATTGGCTTGGGAATTTCGTTCCTCTCTCCAAACAGGATTTTTGGAACACTGTCGAGCTTAGGGGACAGAAAAGCTACGAGAACTGGGAGATCGATTCGATTTTGACATGCAATAAAAAGATTAAAGGAGAGGCAGATTGGAAGAGGGAGGGGGAGGGAAGAGATTGCCCGGATAAACTGGTTTCACCATAAAGAAAAGGAGAACAGGCTTGAGCAAAAATGGGGCTTCCCTCCCCCCTGGAGTGTACAAATCTAGAGAAACGAGGATGAAAGGTAAAGATTGGATCACGCCGGAGGCTCGTCGGAAAGTCGCCGGAGACACCCGGAAAGGCACACAGACTACAGAGAGACAGAGCACTCACTCAAGCTGGAGAATTTAGCTTTTGTCCATTAGCGGTTAATTGAAGTCAGGCGTTAACGCTCTGACCATCAAACCTTTGAGACGCAGAAATTGGCAAAATAATCTAGCCAACAATGGTAGGTTTACATCTTTTCGAAGGAATAGCAGCGGCAAATTTACAAAATAAATTCAGGAAATTGACCATTCTTAGGTCTCTCACTTTGAACCCACCGACGAAATTATGTTGGGATAATGTGACAATGGTTTGTGTTAAACTCTTAGGGTTTAAAGAGTTTAACACAAATAAAAAGAGTCAGTTGAATTCCACCATCTCTTAGAGTGTTAGGAGTTTATAACACAAATAATCATTTGTCTGTGTTAATTTGTCGAAATCTTACAATTTTTCTATGATTCTGTACCAAACTAGTTTCTGAAGTTTACAATTAGTTACCAAACATCAACATGTTTGATTGGCAACAAGTTCAATACTGGATTTCAAAGCAATTTGTGTATGCAATAATTTTCACAAGGTTACTTCTATTATACTCCATAGACTAAATTGCAAATTTAAAAGGGAAAGAAGTAATGGGCTGACATGTTTTTAATAGTTTTCCTATGTATTTCCTATATGAACAGAAATGCCCATTCATCATCTACCCCATTTTCCAGCATAACCAAACCTAATTACTCAAATTCAGCTTGTTCGATTTCGCTTTCCACAAATTGAAGGGATCCAAAAACCTAAATGAATGATAAAGGTCATTGCCATGTTCTTCCAGATAGAGGTTCCCATACGCATTGCTATCACGTAATCCATGCATTTATTGGCAAACTCTGATCCATTATTAGTTGGAACGCTCAGCTTACAGCATCAAACAAAGCCAACATAGGGTTTTCAAAACAGACCGTGCCCAGAAAAGAAGAAAACAAAAGTTTCCTACCAAGTGTGATGAGATTGTGGACGTTATTCAGATTATACGCAATGAGAAATGCTAAGTACAAAGAAAATGGGCAAAGAATTGACCCTTAAAGTGTACATAAACGGCTCAGATGCACTGCACACTGCATCTGAGCCGTTCATGTACACTTTAAGGGTCAATTCTTTGCCTATTTTCTTTGTCCCTAGCACTCCTCCCACCGCCACCATAATCAATTTGAAGATTGTACAAACACCGGGTGAATTAACTCTGAAAGAGCAAAGGGCAAAAGCACCCACAAAGAGCATTCCTTTCATTCTACGCATTTACTGGGCAAAAGATCATCGTTTTTACAAAGCCAAATATATTCACGTAAATACTGACCATTTACCCATCCAGCAACTTAATCTCATTACTCTCGTATCTTTTGGATTCCAACCCAACGTGCATAATCCACCCACCTGTCCAATATCAAATTTCGTATGAATTTAGTGAACCAAAATGAAAGGTGTTGGCATGTTATCTTTATGAATCCAAACGAATGGTACTCTTACATCAATGACCCCAAGAATGTGTTGCCTGTCCGAACGGCAAAGCAGATTGCACTCAGCCAAAGCTTATGTTGATGAAGCAAAGGTTCTAGTATCCGTTGTTCAATGACTCCGGCCACTACTTGGTACCTGTAGAACAAGAGTTGCATATCACAAAATCTGTCACATGCAATCCATATTAAAAAATTCTTTATCTTTTTCTATGAGATCAATGCCTGATTATCTGCAAACATAAAAGAGATTTCAACGTAACTATTACCAATTTTAAATTTTAAACAAAATCTCGAGACCCCATTAAATGAACCTTTTCCCAATTTACGGTCTTTAAACCAAAAGTATGTACAAGTTAAGGCTTTCTTAACATCCTTTCAATGTGCACTTCTATGGAGATCAAGAAGTTCCTGATAAACCTCATGACAATCCCATCTATTCATTGGATTCTAATCCTATATTCCTAAACACCAATGCCATAACCTGTTTCACTCCCAAATAATCCCCCTGAAATCTTCTGCAACCATCATGCCATCCACAAATCATAATTCATACGTGTACTAGAATGCCCATTTTTTCATTCGATTTTTCTATCTTTAATGTAGAAAGAATAATGTCTTCATATAATATATGAGTTTTACATGTGCATATTCAAATCTTATTTGTTTATGTATCTAACATATCCCCCAACATGTCCGTGTCCTAGTTTTGGAAAAACTGTGTATCCGTGTCCCTTTATCGTATCCTGCTTACTAGATCGTCATATCAATGAATGTCCAAGTTTTGGAAAAACCGCGTATCCGTGTCCCTTATCCTCCGTATCCTGCTTCTTAGATCGTCGTATTTGGGCCAAGCTCAGGTCACACACAAACCACGCACGCGCATATTTCTTAAAGGAAAATGCACACGCACACAAACACTCGTGCTTATTTCTTATAGGAGAATGGTGGGCCTACTAGGTTGGTTTTCTTTTCTTCCCTTTTTTGATCATGGCCTGTTTGTTGTTATCGTTATCGAAATCAAAATTTTCAAATACTTCGGTTTACTTCTACCAATTAACATGGAGGCATGCGCATTATTAGGTCAAACAAGGTTCATCGGAACGATTAGACAATATCCAACCCGCCCATATTCAACCCCTGCACCCTTAACCCACATTCATATCCAATCTGCATCAACCCACCCATTTGGCACTGTGTCACTTTTAATTGGCCTGAGCAAAGCTTTATTGCAGCCTAAGATGTTGCAAGTGTGGCTACACCGCTCGAGCGGGCCCCCTTGAAAAATGCAATTTTTTTTAGTTTCAAAATCCCCACTCGACCACCCTTTCTAAAGCTTCATGATTTCAGGCCGGCAGAGAAGATTTCACAACACAAATTAACCGCTCGAGTGGCCTCCCCATATTCCGACCGTCCCATATCGTGTGTTTAGGTTTCCTTGTGTTGTCATAATTGTATTGTACCATAGAACCGAGTCCTCAGAAAATGTACCAGTGTACTCATGCTTTCTAACAACCCTTCCACCCCTAACACCAAAGACAAACAGAATAGCCTAGCCACATTCTGTTTTGGGAAACCTGATCCACCCTGAAGCAAACAAGGACCAAATTCCACTACTCAAATGTCATGTTGCAGTACAATAGAGAGGATAGAGAATGTAGTCATTGTTTTTGCAAAGGGTTCAAAAAAAACAAACGACAACTTCTGATAAGTTTAGCGTGCGTCAAAGTATCCTCACGACCAACATTGCATACACAGAAAAAGGCAACTTTGGAGGGGACCCTACCATCCAAAAATTCTTTCATTGGAAGATGGCCCCACCGGTACTTGCTCAAGTCCCTTAAAAACACTTCACTTAGAAATTTCCTCCTTCAACGTATCCCTCCAAAAGATGTCATCCCCCTTCTCCTATCTAATGAGACAAGCATGTTGTTCTGTCTCCTAATCTTACATACGAGTGCAATTTTGTTCACCCTCCTTAAAAGAGGGTGAATGTTACCCTCCCTCTTATTGGTTGAAATGGTGTGGATCCCATCACAAAGTGATGTAATGCTTACCAAAAAGTGTATTATTTCAACCAATAGGAAAGAGAGTAATGTTCACCCTCTTTTAAGGAAGGTGAACAAAACTAAATTCTCTTACATACCCCTCCTTAAAGAAATATCTATAATCGACGCCTTTCCATCATTCCATAAGTAATCATCCACCCAGTTCCCTACTTCCACAGCCAACCTAAAAACAAATGGAAACGAGGCTTCCATAGTATCCTCCCCATGCCATTTATGGCACCAAAATAAAGTTTACTTTTAAATTGGGGGGGGGGGGGAAGGGGATAACCAAACTGGAGGGAAATCATGGTAATCAAATGCTTCGGTCCAAAGTAGACAATTTGGTTGTTTTTGAATGGGCAAGTAGTTGTTGTAACTCTTCAAGCTTGTCCCACATTGAAAAATTATCACCTCCACAATTAGTATGTGAGCCTGAGCAGCCTCTCCATTTATTGCCAATTTATTTTGAGATGGATGCTTTAACATATTCTCAGAAGAGGATTTTCGACAAGGCTCTCTTGAATGATTTCTCCCATTGTTTGAGCCATAAGTACACCTTGTTTCATTGTGATCCCTTTGTTATGAATCCTCCGTATACCTCTCAACGAGCCAGCAAAGAATCCCGCGTGCAGAGGAGTGTTAGAGCTTGTCCCACAGTGGTCATCCCCCTTAAAACTACTATATGACCCTAGGCTTCTTTAGAATTCTTTATGGTTTTTCGTCCTTGCAATTCTACATTTTTCTTATACTAATCATATTCTAGTAGATTAAGTTAAGAAAATCCAATAGGCAAGAGCCCGTGACGAAGGAAAATCGGTAAAAATTATTTTCATCGGAAACATTCAGTAAGTAATTCTTAGTGATATAGTACTCCACACAGAAGCCCATCACAATCTACAGGACTTTGGTAGGAAAAACGTATAGCATACTATGTTGATTAAGGGACTTTAAGAAGTTAACTTAAACCACAACCTTAGCAATCAAGAAAACAATCACGAAGTTGACTTAAACCACAACCGTAGCAATCAAGAAACAATCACGTGTAATTGAGCTGAAATCTAGAGAAATGAAATATCATTAGAAGGACACAATAACGATATCAAAGCATCCACATACCGAAGGTTGCTAGAAACTGCCATATAGACACCATAGGCAACACTGGTTGACAATATTGGTACGTCCTCTGCCTCACCAGCAAAAGTTTTATCAATTGCCTTTCGAGCATTAATCAAGCCATTTGTTATTCCAGTACCAACCTGCAAAATGCAGCTGTCAGCATATGATGCCAACTTGACCATGGAACTTCAAGACAAGTGCCTCACCTTAAAATTCAAGGACCAAAGGAACGAGTGCAAACAACTGTTTAGGACCTTTAGGCAAGAGCGATGTAGCACACTGATCTTATGGTTTCTGTAATTAGATTGGAGTTTCATGGAACTCAAGTAGCATATAAATGAAAACTGAGAGAAAGCTAGTCTTCATGCCTAGTCAACATGACAGATATTAGACATCATTTTTCGTGCAATATAATCTGTGGAAGACTTAGATATGTGAACTCCAATTTGTTTGCAGAAACGAGATAACACGGCTTTCCATCGATGTTTCAATTGCTTTATCTTTTATTGTTAACATTTGACTCCTTCACCGATTTACCATGTTATTGCTGAACCACATGCATCATCTTCTCAGAATTTGATAACAACAGAACTGCACATAACATTAGTATGTGGAGCTCGCAGTATAACAAAATATATGTGCATAATATCAATTTGGACCTCATGACATTTGCAACACAAAAAGAAAGTTACTGACAGAAAAAATAATGACAGGGAAACATAAAATATTAACAACGGAATACAGTAGAATTCCTCACATCTGCAAAACTTCCTTGATAGACAGAACATGTACGAAACAAGTCCAAAGCCAAATCAAAGGATTCCAGATACATGATGGTTTGACTTACCAAAGAAGCACCAGTCCCAACTGCAAATAGCTTGGCCCCGTTACGCTACAGTATAGATTAAGATACCGTAAGTCTATCACTTGATTCACTTCCAAAATAAAAGTGACATTTGTAATTGTCAAACAATTCAAAACCATACCACGATGGCCCCTACTCTCTGTAGAAAGGAATAGGATGTACCAGCCAAGGCAACCTGTAAAAAACATATTGAAGATCATGGTTAGTTTACTATGTGCAGTTTTATATCATATTACTAAAATAAGTGGATATCAACACAAAACCTGAAAAGCATTGTCAGGGCAGCCATAGAAGAACTTAGCAAGAGGTCCAGCACTGACGGCAAGAGCTGGCCGAAGAGAAACTGTAGGAGCAGGAAGCCAGACAAGCATGAAATCTGCAATGATGGCCATCACCTAAAACAAATCTTATTAGACAATTGTGTACTCCAAAATTGGAGCAATATGGTTTTCTTAATCCCTAGTGCAGACACACGACATGAATGCATAAAGGGTTTTATTCATGCCTACTACAGACACATGACAAGATACCCTACAAAGAAGGTACATTTGAAAACAAAAAGGACCCACCATCATATTCCAGTCATGTTATCAGCAGCCGATTGGGAGGTGGTCAAGGAGCACATACTGCCAAAAAGCTGGACTCCTACTTTCTTGAGGAAAAGCAAAACCAAAAACAAAAGACTCCAGTGCACTTTTCACACATTTAAATACGCCTACATATATTTCTACAAGCGTTGTGACCCATGCGATGTACGGAAGATAATTAGCATGTCATACAAAGGCCAAATAATTTTTCAGCGTTTTATAAATAAAAAATCATTTCCCAAATTAAATTTAAGTAGACATATTTTCATTTCTTCGGTATCCATTAGCTATTTTGTTATGAATTTTAGGGGGGGAAATCCTAGTAAAAGCATGGGAGTGGATCAAAAACATGTTGGAGTGAAACGTGGGGGTGTGTAGTTAATTTATAAGCAGATCAAGAAAATCTAGTTTTTGCAAAAGTAAAAACTAAAACCTAGGAATTGTGTAGTTAATCTATCATAAATTGGCTGGTCCTACACTGAAAAAGTCTTTAGGCTGAATTCAAGCCCCGTTGAGCTATTTTGGAATTTTCAGTGCTGCCCAATTTGCATCCTTGAGCAAAGGGTCAATGACTTGACATTCATTTAGCTCCTAATGACATCTCTCCAAAGCTTACACCCAATCTTTATATTTACTTCCGATAACAAATTTCGAAATTTGATGATCTTAATTAAATTTCCCCATCTACCTTGTTTTTATTGCCCAATATGATTGTATGTTGCATTGATATAAGTATTGCACGCCTATCCTCCAATTCAACATGATTTATTTACTATAATTATCAATATTCGCTTAAGTTTCTATCAAAACCAAGACATACACATGGCACAACTAGATATGAGGGTTTTTTCTTTTTAGTAAGAAGATATATGCGAGAAGGTCATCATGACAACAGCCATACCACATCTGCAAAAACAAAATCAAGCTCCTTGGTGAATTTCTCTCTGCGCCTTTCCCACTCCGCAGCAGTCTGTAAGAATAACCACCAGTAAATAGGTAAGATGACAGAGGAAATGGGTACTTAAGCTTTCCTAGCAATTAATTTCAATGAACCGCAACACTTGCTGTCAAACAGGAACAAAGAACACAAATTGAAACAAATAACAAATAACAAATCCACAATTCAATTCCATGAAAAAGGGAAAACACCTTCAACAATATCAGTCTCTCCTCGTTATACTTGCAAATTACAAGTTACAACCTGGACTGGCAGCCAAAAGGGGTCGGGGTATTTGCGGATTATCAAAACTCAATTCACCAATAACCCTGATAGCAAAAAAGCACAAATTTTTTAGTCAACCATGCCAGTTAACCCCATCTCCTCTGCTCATCTCTTTTTTTCTTTTTCCCCCTCCAACCAAAACCACCTACCTGCAATTTAGATCCCTCGCATTCACTCTCCTCCTCACTATCCCCATATTAACTCTCTACTGGGAATAAGCTAATCACTTCTTTGCGGAAGAAGTAGGGTTCCTCATTCTCACCCTCGAAACATCTGCTAATCCTCAAGCCACCCCTGCGTCCAAGAAGCTACTAGCATCTAGCCTGTACCAACTCAGATGAAGCCTTGGGTCTATGGAAAATATGGAGGAGTCAGTATTTTAAAGTTTTGACTCAATTATTCCAGGCTCTCCCGTAAAGGCAGGCTAGGTCTTGGCAAAGGTCTTAGTATATAAGTATCATAAACCAAAATGAACAAAAAAAATCCGCTCCGAGTTGGTGATGTATCCATTTTAACTTTGGAAATTATAAATTCGCTACATTACTTAGGTAGTTTATTGGGTCAAATTTCAAAAAAGAACGCATTGTTTGAAGTTTGCATAAATGAATATAAATCTTAGGTTACATCAAGTAGAATTTGTTCTCGTGAGTCCACCACCTTCACCAACAATATCGGTAGTTTCACTCTTCTAGTCTATACATTGGTTGGTGTTATACCGACCAAACCATCTTTAATCAATTTGTTCCTCATTTTAACCTATTGGTACAACCTTTAAAGTTTTACTAATGCATTCATCCTAATCCCATTGAAACACTGTAATTTCAAGGTATGGATGCACAAAAGCTAGTCGTACTTGATAATTCTAAATGTATTTTCGGAAGTGCAAGTAGAATCTAAAGCAATTACACAATCACATAGTACTCACGATTTGTACATGCCATACATCTAGTTTCTTAAACACCTTTTGTTCATCAATTCTCGACTCATCTCTAGGCCGACATGGTTTCAACTTTCAAGTAAGCAAAAACACCAAAGACAGAATTTTTTAAGTCCCAAAAATGTATGTATGATTTATCGAAATCATCAAATAACAAGATATTGGTGGTCATTTTTCCTATCTTAAATACGTTTTGACTATATCTTTAGTCCAATCGAATACCAACCAACTTTTCACAAATATCTGGTGAATTTCAGATCCTTAATCCAAACCTCGTCAAGAGCATTTGAAACAAATATTGAAACACTAGCATGTACAACAATACCTAGTTAAAATTGCTAGTGAAATTATACTTTGCTTTGTTTTAACTAGTCATTTTCTTATTCATACTCCAACGATACTGTCTATTCTCCCTAGCTTCTTTTAAATAAACATACTTCTCCCTATCTTCTCTTAAATAAACATATTTTATAGCTTTTAAAATTGAAGTGAGGAGAGACAACTTTAAAAAAGTAAGAGAGTGTACTTGTAGAAAGAACATTATTTAATTTGGTGTCGTTAAAGTAAGAGAGATTGTCTGTTGCCTGATGTTTGTTGATGTGGTGTTGTTTAACTGAGTGAATGCTTTTGGTTCTTAGATTTAGTTTTGTTTTGGGGAGTGTAGTGCTTTTAGTCATCTGTATCAGTTGGATTTTGTTTCTGGGTATGCCCCTCAGCTCCCGTAATTGGTTGCTTTACAAAAATTAAGTTACCAAAAAAAAAAAAAGAACATTACTTAATATGGTTGCCTAACGAATAGCGACTCAACCTATTTGTTGGGTTTCTGTAACAATGCTAAAGAAGCTAGCCTTTTGTTGAGCCAGCCGGTTGGAGCGTCATTTTTTTGTGTTTGTGATAACTCAAGTGTCCGGCCAACTTACTTGCACCTCAACTTTTTTAGGGGCCGAATCCTAGCACCCACTTACGGGGAAGCAAAATCCAAAATGGATTGGCCCCAAAAGTGTTGATAGCACTTACTAGGAGGTTTCGAACATGAGACCTTAGGAGGAAGCAAACCCCTAACTCTCATGCCTTGACCACCCGACCAGTCCCTTGAGGTTAGCTCCATTTTTGTGTTGGCTAGTCAGAAAACCTAAAGAGAGCCTTTTCTAGCTAGGCTATTGTAATAAACATAAGAAAGGACTTCTGCAAAGCAAAACATATGGAGTAATAAACAAAAAGCACAAAACAAACAAACCTTAGTGAAGATCCCAACGCCACACTCCATGGCAACCTTGGCCAGGAACAGATCATCTGCGAGCAACCGCTCCTTAAACCCTCCGAACTGAAGCAACCACCGGAAAATGGGCGATTTCTCCAGCTCAAAGTACCTTCTCACTATCGACCCAGGTAGTTTCCCCGCCTCAATTGCCGCCGCCAAGTCTTTAGGAAGGCTATCCAACGCCCTCTCCGCCGCCATCAAAACCAGCATCGCATCCCCTCTGTTTCCCTCTCGATCCTCACCTCCTCCGTCTTCCCCTTCGTCTCCTTCATCTCCTCCGCCTCCGCCGCCCCCGGAATTTCCACCGGTGTCGCCTCCGTCTCCACCGGAAAAGACGACAAACGGAGGAGGGTGAGGGTTTAGGGAGGAAGTTAAACTGATTGGGGAAATGGAGAGGTTAGAGTTCATGAAGGCGGTGGTACTGATTACACGGCGGTGCGGTGGTGGTGGTGGTGGAAATGAAATAGAGAGAGAGTATAGGTGGGAAAAAGTGGAGATCGCCATGGGAGAGGGCATGGTTGAAGTGGGTCTCTCTCCCTCTACTCTCTCTCTCTCTCTCTCTCTCTCTTCACACACTCCACTCTCTTTCTCGCTCTTTTTCCACCCTTCAGCTGTGGAGAGAGAGAGAGGGGGGGAGTCAAGATAAGAGCAGTCATAATTATTTTACTAGCAAAAAAGGCTTAAAATGAGACGAATAATTTGTCTTGTTGCATTTTGCTAGCAGTTCAGACTTCAGAAGAAGCTGAAGAAGAAGTATACACGTGTTGCAATGTTAATGATATACGGTAAATTTTTTTTCTTGAAATGATGTGGGATTGACTGTAATGAACGAAACGAGTTGAAAACTTACTTTAACTTCTATAATATAATATATAATAATAATAAAATAGCTCAAATCGTTAAGGATGATTGATTTTCCGCTTCACAAAAAAACAAATCATTAAGGATGGCGAGGAGATATGAGAGGAGAGAGATGAGTCAACGACGACTCTTAAGTTTGTTTTTTTTTTTTTTTAGAAAGCGATAGAAATGTATACGAGTCTACAATGACTCTAATTTTGCCTTGTTCGGTTGTGGATTTAAAAAAATTTTGGGTTTGGTTTTTTTGTAATGAATGAAGAGATAAAATAGGATAATAATTGAGAATATGAGTAATGAGTGGAGAGAGTTAGAGAGAGAAATGAAATTAATAATTAGATATAGGGGTAATGAGTGGAGAGTGCAATGAAAGTAATTATTGAAAATATAGGGGTTTGAAAAAAATTTTCCAAACCCACAACTGAACAAGAGCTTAGCTCCTGTTTTAGACCCCCTCTTCCCACGACTCTAGAAAAAAGTTGAAATACAGCGTTCAAGATTTCTAAAATAATTTTTTTAAATCGCCCCTGTTAAAGTGTTTAAACCATTAAAATCCTATAATAGGAAAGTGCATCCTAAAATTCTATGAAAGTGTCTAAACCTAAGCCCCAAGGTACCTTTATGAAAGTGCTTAAAACCCTAAACCCTATAAAAGTGTGTAAACCACTAAAATCCTATAAAAAGAAAGTGCACCCTAAAATCATATAAAAGGGTTTAAACCCTAGGGTGTCATACCCTATAATAGGAAAGTTCACCCTAAATCCTATAAAAATGTCTAAACTCTTGGGTACGTTACCCTACCCTGCCATATCATTTGAAAGGAAAAAGAATAATTTTACCATGAGATTGTACTTTGAGGTAATTAAGAGCATTTCCAACCCATGACTTCATATTGGAAATGTCAAACGTTTTTTGAAGGCTTACGTGACATTTTAGCATCTCCAAATTTGACATCAATTCCTTTCCAATCCTTATGCCAAATTCTTTTTATTTGACATCAAGTTATCCCTCTCCAATCCTTAATGTCAATCCTTATATCAATCCAAACGGTCATTTTTTGAAATTTGGCATGGAAGAGGGTGGTTATCAACTTTGACAACTTTACCATTCCCTTCAAAGTCACGTAAATTTTGGCATCAAAGAAAGCTGTTAGGTTGGATTGAATTTTGATGTCAATTGTTACCATTAATATGTCCACGTAGAAATTAACATCTCCTATTGGAGATGCTCTAAAAATTGAGTTCAACTTTAAACTAAATGAAAATTAAGTGCATTGTTTCTATCCTTAAAGGTAATTTGCTGAAGTTAGATCGGGGGCGGGGGGCCTTGAGGAATTTCAATCATATTTCCTTTCATCACATTTAGTGAGTGTTTTGGAGCAAATTAATTTGCCTGATTTTGGATCTGAAAATTGTTTGGTGCAGATTTTGAGGAAGCATTATGCCAGAATGCATTCTGAAAACAAGCAGAAGAACTGAAGGAGCTGCAATATAAGAAGTAGCTCGGGATGGATTGGATACGAGTCATGAAAATTGTTAATGGAATTTTCGAGTTAAAAAACTTTACTTTGACATAAATATTAAATAGTATTCCCGCGATCCCAATTTAATTATCCACTTCCACAGTTCCACTATTACAACCTTCTCAAAGATTGTATGTAATTTTCAATCTATAATACTTTTATGTGTCAAATAGATTTTGTTTGATAAATCTCATTTAATTTTATTAGACAATTTTTTAGAATTTTACATAATATTATAAAACCGTGAAATATGGACAATTTTGTAAATTATAGTATTAAGATTGGACAAACAAATTAAGAGCAAGAAAATATGTATTAAAATTCACCATCTTACAACTTGCGAGTAACCTTTTTGGGACACAACCGTATTTTGTTGTGGTCTGTACCATAGGCATGGGAATTATTGAGTCATGATAATCTCTGCATAGGGCCAATGAACTTGTAATTCAATGACACTTCTTATCACATTTCACATCTTTTTCTCGAGATGTGAGTGTTTGGTGTAGTGATTGACGTTCTTTTGGACTTGCTCTACCCGTATGACGCTTAGCGATACTGTAGTGTAGTGATTGATGTTCTTTTGGACTTGCTCTACCCGTATGACGCTTAGCGATACTGTAGTGTAGCCGCTGCCGATTTAGCCGTTCATCTTTGCAATTAACGGCTTGAATTTTAATCCATACAATGAACGGTCCAAATTTATAGGAGTTCAAACTAAATTCAGACCCTCCGTGTCAAAATGGACCTTCCAATCAACCACACGGCGGGCGCACTATCACACTCACCTTCCTCATTTTTTCCTTAAAAAATATTCTATCTAGTGACACACTCATTTTCACACACAAATACACACCGACCACTATGATTTATGCATGTTTGGGTGTGTATTTGGGCGTGAAAATGGGTGTGGTACTAGCACCACTCATATGAAAAAAATACTAATCTCCGCCATGGGGCCCTAAATCAAATGTAAGCTAACATGAGATGAGACCTCGTCATAATTAATGATTTTAATTTATTTATTACAGTAAAAGCATCCCTATCTTATCATATCATCTCCAGTTACACAAAAGGGAGACACAGGTCTCAGACTCTCAAAACAACGCAAGAAAAATGGCAGCCCCCACTGCTACGCCCGCTACGACTCTGCTACTATCCTTCGCCGCCGCTTCCTCTGTCTTCCCGCAAGACCTCAACCCCTCTCTCTCCTCCAGGCCCAAACCCCACTTCCTCAACTGCTCCAACACTTTCTCTCTCTACCCCGTGCTGTTGCATTGCAGGGGGAGAAAACCAACCAATAATTGGATTGATGGTTCTTCGCCTAAATCCAGGACTTACCCAGTTGCAATTGCAGCTGTGGCTTCTCAAGCGAAGGTAGCTGAAGATTTGGAGCAAGACGAGGATGATGAGGATGGTGTGAAGAAACCTGCTGTTACAGCTCCAACAAAGCCCAAGAAAGGCAAAGCTGCATTGCCTCTGAAGAGAGACAGAGTATATGTCTAATCACATTTCTTATTTATTTTCATTTTTCGCGTGGATTGTAGGTTGGATGTGCGAGCATTGAAAAGAATTGTAAGATATAAGAGGTGATTTTGCCAATATAGGTTGTAAAGGATTACCATAGCTATTGTATTTCATCCAGTTTTATAAAAGTCAGCCGCTTAGGCGGACTAGTCCCACCCTAGGCGCTAGGTGGTGGTCCTAGATTAGGCAGCAGACTTGTTGGCACATAGTTCCCGCAAGGCACTAGGTGACCAATTAGTCGGTGCCTTGGCGACCCTTTTCCGCCTGACTAGCACCTTACAAATCAGGGCTGTTTTAGCAGTTCAATCAGTGGTCTTTGCTCAAGCAGCTAAAATTCTGGTCTAGAAAGGGATACTCAACAAAGTATTCTGGTTTAAATAATGAGTATAAACGATGAACACTGTTGTAACTATGGCTCATATGTTAATATGAAGAGATACTAAGGAGTTCTAGAAAGAAGGGCAGATGCCGGAGCGGAGTGTGCCCATCACCAATGATCGAGTGAAAGTAGATTGGGCCGAAGGCCCAGGCGTTCCGTAATTTGGGGGGGTGCAGGGAGCGTAGCCCCCCACGGTATGGTACGGTATTGTACAAGGGTATTTTTGGGATACAAGCCAAATACCAGGTTAGGGTTAGAATAGAGTAGGTATAAATACTCTATGTTGTAAATCCTATTTCGTAATGTGATAATAAGAACACCAGCCGCTCTCACTCCCGTGGACGTACCCGGTATTAGGGAACCACGTATATCTCTTTGTTGATTTCTTTACTGTTTTATACTCGTAAATCCTGTGCGTGTGTGTGTGACAATCCTAACAAACACATCTCTACAACTATACCACCCAATTTCCTCAAAATTCTCGAAGTATTTTGAAATTTAAAGGATCATTGAGTAAGAGTTACATGAGCTTGTGGTTAAAGATCTGGCGTACAATGTTTTGTCTTGCTCCCAATGTTGTTTGTGGTATTATATATTGTGTCGTTGAGAGTTTACTAATTGTGAATTGTTTTGACCGTGCTAGAATCCGAAACATGATGTGTCAGGTGTCACTATGGTTGCTGGTCCTCTATCATTTTCTGTTGTATAGGTTGTTTAACTTCATATTCCTACTGCTTGTCTAGACTTAATTGTAAGTTCATGTATTCAAAGTTTCCCTTTTGTATCCTCCTGTTATTGGGAATATCAGACTAGATCTAAGAGATTCTTGGAAGTTCAAAAGTTGAGGGAAAACAAGAAAGAGTATGATGTAAAAACAGCAGTACAATTACTCAAGCAAATGGCAAGCACAAAGTTTGTTGAAACAGCTGAAGCTCATTTTCGCCTCAACATTGACCCGAAATACAATGATCAACAGCTGAGGGCAACGGTGAGTTTATTAGTATTTATTGACACTGTGAAATCTATATCAATTAGTGTCATCGGTCATTTTATGCCACAGTTGATTTTTTCAATTGCTTCCATGATAGGTGAGTTTGCCGAAGGGAACTGGACGGACCGTCAAAGTGGCTGTTCTGGCTCAAGGTAAATAACTACATCCCCTCCTCCACTCTCTTCCCTCCCTTTCCTTTTGTTTGTCTTTATTTTATGTGGATAACTGATGCTTATTTTCCAGAAAAAACATGCAAAATGGTCAGTGTTAAATTTTATTTTTCAAGTCATTAGCCTCCTAATTCCCATCACTCAAAACTCATCAAAGAGATCAATAACAGCAAAAATACATGGTCACAAATCCACATTTCGCCTAGGAATATGAAGTATACCATTTCAGAAAAGATTTCCAGTACCGCTCTCTGCAAATGTGGTTCCACAAGAGTCAAGGAGCCACCATCATGGGTCTCTTAACTCCTTTCTAAAAGCTGCTAATAGCGTCTCTGCTGTAAGTACCTTAACACTGGTGAGCCACATCCTAGATATTGAAACCACATCCTAGATATTGAAAAAAGGGCCACTTCTACCTTGGGAACAGCAGCTACCAGTAGCTGATTTACTGTTTCCCAGTTTTCCTTGATCAGGAAACACCAGTTCAAGATCTTTCTTTCTCTCTGACAAGATCAAAAGTCATTCCATGTTGAAATCCATAGGGATGGTTTGAAGCTACCTTAGGAAGCCCTTAGCCTGTGCACCAGTCCGGATATAGGTTATAGAATAGTAGCAACCCGTTCTGATAATGCTTCTACTTTGCTAACCTCCCAGTCTTGCAAGGCCCTAGAAAATCGGGCCGAACCATCAAAATCATGTCACCACACCAACGATCATACTAAAATCTCATCTTCAACAGTACGTTGGTGCTATACTCCTGACCGTTCCTTATGGGGTCCTATAGTTTGATCATGGATGACATATGGATGATGGATCTTGTGGCATGCAATTATGCAAGACTGTGTACCCCTGCACACATAGTTTTATAAATTACATCTGTAATTTGAACTTATCTCCTTTCCCTGCTTTTGAGGGACCTCTATTAGAAAGAAAGAAAATTTAACGGCGTAGACACAAAAATGCCTGATGGTGTATGCAAATTTAACAGCGTAGACTAAAAAATGCCCTCATATGTAAATCACTAACCCATCTCGCCTCATTGTAACCACAGCAATCACTGTCTCAACCATGTAATCTAGGTTATTCCTTTTTTCCTTCCTCTCGTCCCTCAGTTGGTCTGTGAAGACATCATGTATGCCGATATGGACGATGATGTTTTGGTTGCGGACTACATAGGCTTTTTTGAGTCGGTGTTGCATGCAAAGGGATTTAGAAGTATCACCTCCAACAAAGGTGACCCTTTTGTTGGGTATGGAAGGATTCCGGCCAGCCCTTGGGCAAGGCCCAAGAGGCCCGGGCCTTGGGCCTCCAAAAAAAGGTCGAAAATGGGGTCCCCTTTTAGGATTAAGTTTGTATATATAAATATAGTTAGTGGGATTTGTACAGCACAATTTGAATGGTCTAGTGGCAATTCTTTCATCATTAAGTGTTTGTGGTCCATGGTTCAAACCTCCGTACATGCATTTTTAAACTTCGCCCAAACCTTTTTTTCTTGTGAATGTGAATTGGTTTCTCTCGCGTCATATCAATTTTTTTTTAATTTCAAACCTTAATTATTTTTCCTTCTAACACTACAAAAGTTTCCCTTAGTCCTACTGTTAACTTGAATTACATCAAGAAAATTAATTTTTTGAGCTTTCCAAAAATTCTTTTCGTTGGCAAGAACAATTATATTTTTTTGCAGCTTTCAAACAATACTTTTTGTTGGTAAGTATGTTATTTATTTGAGAGTACAATAGATATTTGATTAGTTTGATTACCCATTTAATCAGTAATTTTCAGTTAAATAACAGAGATGACAACCTCTTTGTCAGATATATTTCATGTGATGGGTTTACATTTTTCCACCATGATAGATTAAATCAAAAAACACAGCAAGCTATCATTGTTTAAAATTGTCCCCTTTCATAAATCGGAAAAAAAGATTGTACAATTATTTTCAAAATTCCTATACGTAATACCTCTTAAAAAAATTACAACAAAATTATAAAGGGCCCCAAAATCTGAGCCGACCTAGGGCCCAGAAAAGTGTAGGGCCGGTCCTTCTTATACGGTATTTTGATTGAAGTGATGAAGGATAATTTGCAGGGGATGGGGCACTTTGTGGTGAATAGATGTTGTACATGTAAAGAGGATGGGAAAATCATCTAGCAGTGAATATGTTTATTTTTCCTCTCTCACAATCTTGCAGCTGCCTTTTGATGTTTCTGTATATCTCACCTGCTCATGGGTTGCAAGTTGCAACCCTAGTTTTGGTGATCTTAGTGAATGTAAGCATATTAGAAAATGAAAGAATGTAATCATATACCCATCCGTTAAGCATATCATAAAACAGGACGCTCTTAGGATTTTGAACCAGTTTTATTTCCAGCTGGTTCTGTTAACTTTTTCTTTTCTGTTTGTATTGTGCTTCTTTTTGAGTTGCAAACATTGCGTATTTTGTCCTTCTATGCCACAATGTTGGCATAATATTTTCCATGTGCCCTGCCATGTCTTCTGCACATTTGAGCACAGCCTGGTGAATAACTTCATTGTTCTCTGTAGAAATGTAAGTGGAAAATGACAGCCTCTTGAATTGTATTACTATCTCATAGCTAATTGTAGTTAGCTGATTCTCTACAGGTGAAATGGTTGATGAGGCAAAAAAGGCAGGAGCCGATCTGGTTGGTGGAGAGGACTTGATAGAACGGATAAAAGGAGGATTCATGGATTTCGATAAATTAATCGCGAGTCCAGATATGATGCCTAAGGTCTTGATTTTTTGTTGTTTTGATGATACTGGGTTTTGATACTTCATTAATTTTGCTGAAGTCCAGAAGTTACAGTCTATAATCCTCCCAACAAAAAGCAAAGACAAGGAAAAGTCTAAAATTATAAGTCTCATTTTCCTTCAATATGTTTTGTCTATCTATTGGTTAAGAATCGTCAGGGTTCCAGTAGAAGATACAGCATGTAAATGTTACCTTATTTTGCCTTTCTATATGGACTCCTTACTTGAATGTGCTATCCTGCATTTCAGAAGATAAACTTTCTTACATTATCCCCTACTTTTTAATTTGTTTCTCTCTTTCTTCATGTTTTCTTTATGACGCGTAATTGAGGATATGACTACTTACATAAGCTTTCGTCATGACCTTGTTAAGATTGTTGCATCGTATGTATATGCATACACATTATTCACATGCTATATCATTTTCTCCAGATCATATATATAAACCATTGTTTTAATTTTATATGTAATATTTTGGGACTTGCTTTTCCTTGGATTCTGGTGTTCTCATTAGTGAATGGGATTGTGTTCTTTGCAGAGAAATTTACTCTTTGCACTTTGCAGATGATTTTTTAAAGTTAACACAGTGCAAAATTAGAACAGTTCACCAAACTTGGTTAAGAGGTTAAGTTGTTCTTTTGGTCAAGATTGTTAATGTGATCGAATAAGCATCCAATTTTTTAAGAAACAAATCCCCAAAAGAGAAAATTATAAAGGCATATCTGATGTCAGGTTAAAATCTCTCTCTCTCTCTCTCTCTCTCTCTCTCTCTCTCTCTCTCTCAGTCATAGCCTTGCCAACTGAAACACAGAATGTACCACTACGAGAAACAGGAATGCCGTACAGAACATGGTCTAAAGTGTGGTAGGATCTGGGTAGGCTTCTATAGAATGTAAAATTAAAATGTACTATTTTGAAGATTCACTACTGTGAAATGCTATTTCTAGTCATGCATAAACCTTTCCAAGGGCATAATGACCAATTTTTGTAGCCCTTCTCTAGCTAAAACTCCACTCCCCCACTGGATTTTTAACTTAAGACGTTTGATTATCTAGAAATACGTCAGGGATCGCCTCCCATTTTGGAAGGAAGGCATACCTTGTTATGGAACATGCATTCCAAAGCCTAATTTGCTAGGGTAGTATCTTTCCTTGATGACGTACAATATAATTTCAGGAAATATCTTAGTCTGATCTCTTTCGCTCTGGTTATTTTTTACATTTCCTACATTTGTTGTGGTAGCATGGCCAGACTGTTACTGGTTCATTAAGTTAGGGAGTGATTAGGGAGTGAGTAATATTTAGCAATGGCATGTCCTGTGCTCAAAGCATGACTATGCACATTTGCAAATTAAAAACATTAGGCAAAAAAAGGAAAATAAATTTGTTATGGAGGTCAGTAAATATGGAAAGAATGTTGACTTTAAAGAACTTGGCATTTGTCTTTTGACGTAGACATTTTTTGTCTCAAAGTGTTTGGATTCCTTGAAAAGAAAAGAAAAGTTGGTTGGAACAAAGTTGAAATGTTGGCTTTGGCTTTGCTAAGAATAAAGGTAATGAAGTATTTGTCGATTGGTCTTTTGACATTAGTGGTCAATGTGCATAATCTAACGGATATGGAGTGAGTTGTCGTGTTTGTGTTTGTATTTCAGATATTATGTTTCATCGAGTAGAATGATTTCCCTTACTAGTGGTAGTACTCCTTAGTCACTGCTCTGCTTATTGTTCATGTTACGCACTTTATGAATATAGGAATTGTGTCTACTTTTAAGATCAATTGTGTATGCTGGAATTTATTCACATACCTCCTTCTATCAGGCTGCCCAACTAGGAAAGATTTTGGGTCCCCGAGGACTCATGCCAAATCCCAAAGCTGGTACTGTGACATCTGCTATACCTCAGGTATGATTTTTAATATTGTTGATTTTCGTCATGGGTATAGAGAAGCCTGTTAGTAACTTAGTATTTCTTTGGCAGTGGATACATTTCCGGATGCTAGAGTTTGGAGATATATCAATTAAATTTTTTATTTGAACTGTGGTATATCATGTTCAGATGTTTTTCATCATATATTTACAATAGCTAGTGGCTCTATGATGAAAAATGGAATGTTTGAGGTAGTAACAAAAAGGTATAAAGAGTGTCCAGCTGAAAGAAAAGGGAGCAATGGAGCTCAATCTAGGCAAGGAAAAGGTAACATATTAATAGTATTTGTCCATAGGGGGCTTTGCTGGGTTTAAATAGTTCCCGCCAATAGTGGACGATGGGATTGTTCCCTTGGAAAAGTTAGTCCATTGGGATGGATACCGAATTACCAAAAGAAAAACGACCATGTCAAAAATATTTCATCCTTGGACTTGGAATATTTTTGCTGTCACCAAGCTGCCCTCCAATGCGGTTTTTTTTTTTTTTGCGTGTGGGAGACTAGGAGCTTAGGTTATGTTTTTCATCATATTTGCCATAAGTCCCCTCCACAATTCATTATCCAACACATCTTTAGGAGGAGAGGACACATGAATTCAATTTGGTCTTCCATGTTCGAGTATTTCCGGAGTCGGTAGAACACCTTATAGTGGTTGAAAATGTTAAGCTGATCAAAGAAAATTTTTGTTGATGAAGATATGGAGATCCTGGAGGAGTGTAGAAATCATTCCACACAAGTTGGGGGGGGCTGGAAGAGAACCTTCTCACTCTCACATTCTTGTTTCTTGTTGATACTTGTGGCTCTTTTTACTTCGATTATTGATAATGTTTCTGTCCATACACTATGTGGCCGTTAGTTTCATCGGATTGGACCATATACCCAAAGGGCTTATATATCTAGTGTTTGGTTAAATTCTTACGGTAAGAATTAAACATGCATTCATTGCATTGTGTATCTAGTGTTTGGTTAAATTCTTACGGTAAGAATTAAACATGCATTCATTGCATTGTGTATATTGTCCCACATCGTCTCCAATACACAATATCATGTGTGGTGTATATTACTAAAGCAAATCACTATTAATATGATGAGATTATACCTTGTAGGATGATATAACGCTTCACGATTTAGTGCCATCAAACAAACGCACCAAGTACACAAGGTTTATGCCCCAAAAGCCAAATAATAGGTTTCTTTGATTAACAAAAAAAAAGGTGGGTTGTCACTGAGCATTGCTACCAAGTGTACCGCTAATTAATGTTGCACGGGCTCTTAATGTATCTAGTACGAGTGTCAGATATTGGACCCTTGGATAGGGGTTTGACGTATGAGTTCGATGTATATACTAGGGTGTATACCTAGTTTCAGTTCACAATCTAATTGGCAACAGAACACGTATTGTGCACAAACTGTTACATTGATACATTGTAAACAACATTCACCTCAGAAGATTTAAGCATATTTCTCCTTGTTCTTGTGCCATTGGACATTTGAAGTAGAGGTATCTGACAACCGGCAACCCGGACCATAGGGAACCCGGCCGAACTATACTCTAGTCATTGTAATAGAGCCAACCCTATATCTGCAAGGTAGCACACCCTTCAAAAATTTAGCTGAATTGAAACGAATTCAACCCCTTTATTTCAGGCTATACAAGAATTCAGGAGGGGAAAACTTGAATACAGAGCAGATAAAACGGGGATAGTTCACATGCCCATTGGAAAGGCAGATTTTTCGGAGGAAGATCTTATTGAGAACTTGCTTGCTGCAATAGTATGCTCTCTCTCTCTCTCTCTCTCTCTCTCTCTCTCTCTCTCTCATGCATTATCCAGCATGCATAACTAACATTGTTTAATTCAATTCCGTTTTATTCCTTTAATGTGACAGAAATCAGTTGAAACAAACAAGCCATCTGGTGCAAAGGGAGTATACTGGAAAAGTGCACATGTATGCTCGTCGATGGGGCCATCTATTAGGTTAAATATTAAGGAAATGCTTGATTACAAGAAGCCGGTATAAAGTGTTTAAGGAAGATAAATACGTAGCCCTGTAAATTGTATCTTCACCGTTCAGTTAGCTTCTTGGGTGGCAACTATAGATTTGTGACTGTTTGAAGGTGCGATAAAACTGAAATGAAGGGGAAAGGCATGTATTGAAATCAATATTTCAGTGATAAGAGCATCGTTTCTCTTGTTTATGCGAATTAACCATTTTCTTGTATTGGTGTATCTCCTCTCTCAACGTGGTATCTAAATTTGCAAGTTATTCGTCAAATCACTGTTCTTTTAGGTTGCATTTGGGTCCCCTTTTTTTTTTTTTAATCTCTTTAGCCTTTCTCATTCTTCCTAGGCAAATCAGTTCACTAATTCTCTATCCGAAAACATGCTTATAAAATTGTTCATTACATTCTTTGCGATTTACCTCACAAACGTAAGAGCTGGTACTTCACATTTGTGGGCGTCCGGAAGTCTGCTGCCACATGATATGGTCGGTGGAAATTTCCATCTCCAAATAACTGACTCATCTCGAGAGAGCGAATTGGCTGCACAGATTCGATCTTTGTTAGGTATTGCTTTAACTCCTAAACTTTCAGAGCTCCACGAGCGCAAAGCAAACTACCAAAGATGATCGCAACAACACCCAAGGTCATGAGTGGAGTTTATGTACATTATTTGCTGCATGATTCGTTCTTTGTTAGGTATTGCTTTAAGGGAAAATGATGGCCAAGGACGTGTTTGATAATTAATACCTGCCAAGGACATTTTCAGTATTAACAAATGTTTTTAGTTTGTTCTTGGCTGGTATTAATTATCAAAATACGTCCTGGACCGTCATTTTCCCTTACTTTAACTCCTAAACTTTCAGAGCTCCACGAGCGCAAAACAAACTACCAAAGATGATTGCAACAACACCCTAGGTCATGAGTGGAGCTTAGGTACATTCTTCGGGACCAAAGGAGGTTTGTGGTATGGACTATGGAGGGTAGAGCAACAGGTTTGTCAAGGCTCATCATCCATGAGGAAAACTCTACCTTGACTGGTCATAGAGGGGGAGGGGGCATTGCCATCTAATAGCTCGAAGGATGCCTCGCAAATATCACCCGACCCCTAGGAGCATGTCATACGTACTACTTCTAGTTCTACGATACGAGCCTCTACTATCACCCATATCATCTCCGAGAGTCCAATGATATAGAACTCAGGAAAATATTTTAAAATTGTTTGTGTGTGGCCTTGAAGTGGGCCCCACGAAGCCATTTGTGCACAAATTGTGCATGAGGATATGTACCCGTAATATTTTCAGAGAGATACAATGTTGCACAACCACCCTGAAAATGGAGTGAGCAAGAAAATTAATTGCCCAAGAAGTCACTCATCGTGAGAACTACTACTCTGCTCAGGGCCAGTACTAGTCTTTCCTGGTAATTGGGTTAACTTGATCATGCAATGTCTCTCTACTGTTCGTTACTATGTGCTTGTTATTGGTTCTTACATCCCATTTTTCCATCCTTGCCAATGCTCGAGGCAGGGTGCTCCTTTATCTCTATATGTCTTTGTGCTTTGCGCATACACTCTCTCCCTGTTGATCAATGCCCAAAATCAAAGGTCTTCTTGAAGGAATTAGAATTTCTAGGGCTGAATTTGGAAGATAAAACTAATTTAAAACAATAGGAATCCATCTCTAGCATTTGAATTGGAATTACTCAACAATGGAAAGCAAGATTTCTTTCTTCCGGGAAACAATATTCAAACTCACCCCAAGATATTTGCCTATATGAGCTGCAATAGCAATGTTGGGTGTGAAAGGAATTTGATGAAAATTGGGGGAGTATTTGGCTAACAAAAATGTGAGACTTGTAAAAGCTGATCACTTGACCAGACAAAGAGCAATTGGATTGGAGATTTTTACAACATCAGGACTCTCTTTTTCCAATTATGTTTATCAGTTTATGTTACAAGAACTGTCAACAGACATCCTTTCTTTCTGTTAACACTGCTGTGAATAGTTGTTGGCCCTTCTTCTTTGCAGGTTGGTTCGGAATGACTTTTCTATCCCTCCTGATACTGCCATTGATCTCAAGGATCATGTGCTTGATAATACCTCTCACCATTGTTTGATTTCTCCCCTATGGATGTAATGCTTTACTTTTAGGAAGGGGTGAGTCACAAGTGAAATAGTAAAGTCCAATTATGTGTATCACAAGTGAAATAGTAAAGTCCAATTATGTGTGGAGTAGTTGTGGTGATAAGTGATGTAGTAGGTACGTGTAAAGCAGACGTATGATGTAAGCTAAAGACTAAGAACAGTAACATGTCAGTATTCCCCTCCTTATGCCTATAAAAGGAGGGCATCTCGGGATTATGCTAAAGGTTGGGACTTGTTTCCAAGAGATCAAGTTTAGTGCATTTTTCCTCTTTTGTCTTCTCTCTTTCCTCCTCATATTGTAGAATCAATTTTGTTCATTCCTCTCTTTAAAAATATGGTTTTCCAGATAAAATCATTTGGGGACTTACTCATTCTGAAAGATTTTTCTGTCTCTTATGCATATACATCAGTACTCTACGTTGTTTTTTGCTCGGTGTAAGTTAGTACTCCCTCCATCCCATAATATTTGTCTGGTCCGCAAAACGAGGACTATAAAATAATATATTTCTTTCTAGAAAAAATTCAAATTTTTTTCATAAGTTAAAAAAACTCGTCAAGATCTAGTAAATTGTTGAATTTTTTTTCTAACTTTTCTTACAAAAATTGTATTATTTTTACGTCTCCGTTTTGCGGACCGGACAAATATTATGGGACAGAGAGAGTATTTTTAGACTAGTTACATCAACGTCTTAGATGAGTTGAAATCCTAACCTCCTTACTCCTATCACATAAATGCACCTATGATGCCGTTGGGCCGAAGGCCTCATGGCAATCTGTACATTCCATTCAAGTCCCATTTTTTTGTCGCCTTCGTTCAGGCCCTTCATCTTCTCATATATACCACAATTCATCTCCTTCCATCATTAATACCTCCAGGCCTCATTTGACTTGGGGATGGTTTATGGGAATTGCTTCTTCCTTTCAAATTGAAGTTTCTCTTGCCATATTGTCTTCCTTTGGGAGATTCCTTGCACACTAGGAGGACGTAAATGGGGTCCCTTGTGCCCCTTTTTTTCAGACCACGACGGATACTGCCACTTCACAATTTTTGACATGTAATTCTGTTAGCCCTGTTTGGTTTGGGTCCAACCTATGTCTTTTCATACCGTCTACTCACTGTGAATCCATGCGCTCTTGGCTAGGTTTTTTTTGCTACAATGCTTCCGGTGCCAATCTCTGCTTTCTTCTTTCACCCTTATGTGCTGCATTCTTTGAGCAATATGATAAGTAAGAAATAGAATTGGCTTGATGAATACTTTACAAGTTCTTGCTCTAGATGAATACTTCCATTCCTTCATCAGTTTCATATTTTCTCACACACCGTGTTCTCATTGCTGCTTTTCACTCGCCATCCTCTCTACTTAGTTCTTTGTTCAATGAGTTTACTTCAATTCATATTGTGGCTATCAATGCTTATTGCAGCTCGCATACTTGTCACATATTCAATGTCCTTTGTGCTTGGATCTACAAACATAAAGATCAGTCTGTGGGTTATGGAATCCAGTTTAAAAACTTTCTAGATTGGTGGGTAGTTTTTTCTTCAAAAAAATAAATGGAAGATTACTAAGGAGGGCACTGTCATCGCTGTGGTTCTGGCTGTTCTTAAATGGGCTTTGGATCACAACTCCCTTCATGTTAGCTTATTTATTGGCAGTAGGGAGGTCACGGTAGTTGCTGCTCCGTGGATCTATGATTTTTGCATTTTGTCCTCATCTCTTATTCTTGGACAATTATGGGTGCAAGAAATTGTGTCCCAAACTGAACGCGATGACTAACTTTGCACTTTTTCCAAGAATCGAGTAAGAAGCCAATAGATTCTTTCTTTTGATATGGGATGATCGAGTTTGTATCCGTTCCTTTTGCTTTCGATGTCGATGGTTTATGCTCGTAGCTGGCGTTGATGCTGTAAGTTGTAGCGGCAGATGTTAGTGCCTTTTCTGTTGCTTTGTCTAGGGGCAATCATTAGGTTTGTTCCAGTTTCAGATTTGTAATGCTTTACTATTGTGGTTTCTTTGGGTTTGCAAGTGATCAACTATTGATGTTCTACTTTCTCCAAAAGCCAAAAAAAAAAAAAAAAATGGATGTAAAAAATGAAGCGTCAAATGTTTCATTTAGTCTTGATTACATTAACTTTTTCAGGAAGACATTATTACAAATTATGTACAAATACCGGCAGAAAAAATGATAGAGAAGACGAAATAACCAATATTTACAAACATAACAATTGATTGATTCTATTAATTTAATTAAGGTGAGAAGCAGCTTGAGTTGTAATTATATTCCCAAAGAGGGTTTAGAAGTCAGTAGGCTCCAATTGTATTTCCAGAAATTAACATTTTTTTTTCCCATACTGGGATATAAGTACAACGTAGTTTATTGGAAATGTAGTAAGATTAAATTTTGCTAATATTCCCCAACCCGATATGTTCTCACCGTGGGGGTTGTTTTTGTTTAGTTAATTAACAAAAAATACCATGTGGCACGACTTCGATTACATTTAAACATGAATTCAACCATAACATGATAACATGCTTCCAGGGTTGCAAATAAATTGAGTTGCCCGTGAAAATCTCAAGGCTCCACTTAATCATTGGAACTCAGTTTGCTATACAGATAAACAAGCTCGAGCTATAATAATTCTAAGCTACCTTTCATACACAAGCCAAGCATGAGCCCGCCATTTTTAATTCAAATCTATTTAGCTAACTTCCATTGGCTAATTCATTATTAGTCTAAGAAACGGTTGAACTTAAAGTTCTAAAAACAAAGTTATCTTCCAGCTAACAGGCTACCATGCTTTGCAGCATTAAAAGCTTGGAAAATTGTTTGAAGCCTGCAAACCTTCGTTACGGGATGCCTCGAGCAAAAGTAAGATGCAAAGTTAGCAACAAACAACATCGCTCAATAGCCATGAAGCGTGTATAAGATGCCAAAGCAACTTCTGTTATAAGACGCAGTGTTCATAGCGAGATCGAGGCCTTGAAATTCTAGCTAGCTGAGAGCCTGAGCTATAAAAGAACTCTTTGCTATGAGTAGATCAGTTGTATTTGTGCTGGTTTGCACATGCTGACAAGATTCAAAGCGAAGGACTTCCTCATTGCAACTACAAAGAAACACTCCCCTACCAACATAGTTCAAGATGGCGAAGTTAGCTATTTGACCTTTTGTGGGGGAAAAACTAGTAATGCATGGGTCATACTTTGAACTTTCTTAGTTCGGGGGCCGAAGTAAGAAAAGGGATGAACTTTTAAGGCAGAAAAGTGGAACATATGATGGAAGATTACGAAACTACGAGGTGAAGTTCTAGTTTGTACGGAGTATCAATTTCCAAGTCCTACAACTTCGTAAAAAAATATGCCATTTAGTAACCAATAAATAGGTGTTTGGGACTAGACGGGGTACAAACCTAACCGTTGACATTAAATGCACTAACTGGTAGTCACATTCGAACCCTCAATCTGAGGTTTAGATCAATTTCGAGACCAAAATTATTCTCGTTTAAATAACTCTGATAGCGTAAAATACCAAAAAGAACAAAAGGTTAACATAACTAAGGGCACCCTAGTCACAGGGTCACAAGTTACATATATACGATTGTCACCAAACCTGTGCTGGTGGGAGCCTCGTGTACTAGGCTGGATACAAATACATTTACAAATCCACAGCAAGAACAAAACAAAATATAAACAAATATGAGCAGTTTTCATCAAAGGCTTGTGCCCATTAACCCCATGACGGAACCCCAGCACTCTCCGCTGCTCCAGACTACATCAAACAGAAAAGCAAGCAAATAAGCACCACGAAACTGGAATGGAACAACAGTAGCTTTAGCTTGGAGTAGCATTCAACCTTTAGATGACTCCTCAATCCAAGGACCGTTCATAACTGTCAGAATGCTACATGCCTCACTGTATTCCAGATTTGGCAACAGCTTTGGTGTAAGTAAGAAACACCTGTGCAATACATTAAGCAAAAATCCATGAGGAAGCATTACATGTCTCGCTACCTGTTTTTTTCCTAAAAAAAGGGGACAAAACACACAACAATGGATACGTAAACATAAATTAAAATCAACAGTCTTCATACATCTATTCAACAATGTTGCTGAGGAATGTGAGAAGGAGCTTTTGTCTTGGTAATGTTTCTAGGACTAGCGCAGAGCACAATCTTGTGGCAGAGAGAGAGAGAGGTGCAGAGAATCTGGGCACTGCTGTTGTGTCTGCGGTGATGGCCATTGTGGCCTGTGGCGGTGGTGGATGGTTTTGGAGGTGGGACATAGATGGTGGTCTTACACAACAGACTAAAAAGCCAGATCAAAGGGGTGATTGGTGGCGATTGTTTGGTAGATTATAGATTCTGGATTATGCAAAACTCAAAATCAGAATTTATGAAAGTGTAGGGGAGATGTGTGCAATATAAACTACGCAACCAAGTAATCTTTGGCAGTATAATCAGATTACTAAGTTATGGGTGTCCATTTTTCCACAATGCCCTTACTCTGGTTTACTGATTATGCATATATTTATGACATTATTTTGTTTGTAAAATATAAGAAAAGATTGTTCAAATATGACACTATATACATATACGTATTATAAATAAAAACCAAACAATGCTATAAGTGACTAAGCCCCAATCAACTGGGTTCGCTACAAGAATCCGTGGTCTCCATTAAATGTTGCCAAGGGCATCGTGTTCTGTGAATTCCAAGAAACCTTGATCATTTATAACTACCGTCTCTAAAGTCAACTTTTCCCGAGCCTCAAGACTCAGTAGAGGTCCCTGAAATTCACCCAAAGTAAAATAAGAGATTCCTGGCACATATCTTTCCTTCACCAACATTACAGTATTACACGAAATCCTTCCATTGTTCAGCCACATAAGGTGGTGGAAATGGTGTAGTGCAAATGTTTTTTCTTTATTCTTTTTTGAAAAGAGGTATACTGCAACAGTTCCTCCTAAAAAGGGTTAGACACGAAGTGTGTGCACTTCAGCAACAAATCACCACCATCATGGACACCATTACAATTGCCACTACTGCTACCATTGTAATTGTTGCTCTAATTGCTTGCTATGACAGTGATTATAGACGTCAAGGAATGTTATTTTACTTCAGAATTTGCATTGTCAGCTACTGAATGATGCAAAAAACTTGAAAAACCAAATCTGTTTTATCACAGTTCTTACTGTGGTGTATTTGATTGGCTGGCAGCTCTGACTAATTGCTGAAACATCTTTCTTTCATTTATGGGGTCCATTCCTGACACAAATAAGAAAATGAGTCGTGACTCATTTACCATGTATATATACCACAACAAGGAGCTCTAACATTGTGAATACTAACTGACCTTGATTTATCTCATCCACCACCCTAAATGGGCAGTTTGTTAGGTCTTGCAGAGAAACAAGATAAAGAATGGTTGAAACTGAACGCTCCTAGGGAAAGGAAAATAACATATGGTAATATATAGCAGTCACAATGCAAAATAGTCAAAAGCAAATGGATACGGTATGATATTGTACCCCTCCAGACTGATGGTGGGCACTGAGTACTTGAAGTTGTCCTGCTTGCCTGATGATCAGAGTGAAACCAAACGAAATCATAACAATGCTTAGTAGAATCGTCTTGACCACAATTTGACAGTATAAAGGAGATTGCAGATTAAAATATGCGCCTTCGTAAACGAACGAGATTAAACTCACAAGACAAATATGTCCAGTTAAAAATGTAATTTTCTCAATCACTGTAGCAACACAACACAAAATAGAACATAAAGCCAATAAGTGAAGGAGCTGAAGCAAAAGTTGAAGAGAAATCTTTCTATAAAAGCACAGTTGAATATTTGAATCTCATAATCATAGGGACAACTGAACAACACCAAGCGCTTAAGCTACCATTTTTTTGTTTTGTGCTCCCAGCTAAGCCACAACAAAAAACGAAATAGCATGCAACTGATGAACATTAATTTTTCTGTTTTCAAAACAAATCGTTAGTGCCTGAAACTACAACAATTGAACTAACACAGGAGTAGATTTTCTGCGTTCAAGATCCAAGGAAAAGCTTGTCCAAAATTTATCATTTTCTTCAAGGTAATTTATCACGTCCAGACCATACCCTACCAATAATCTCCATAATGCTAATTCAAGTGTATCTGGTCATGGTTTAAAAAAATTCAATCAACGCCAATCTCTGTCCCACGTTACCGCGTCCTCACATGGACCACAGTACCACAGCCACTAGTAAGCACAGCACCTCTGCATGCAGCCATACCATTACCATATCCACCACTGCATACTAAAACTACCATCACGCCGCTACCTTATCACGTCAACATGCACTACTTTTATTGATGATTACTCTCAAGGTATGGATACATTTATTTGATGGGCCGTAAGTACGAGTGCTTTGAAAAATTCAGGGAGTATAGGGCGGAAACAGAAAAGCGTCTAGGCAAATGTATCAAGAGTCCAAGACACTACTATCGTGGTAGCGAATACCTCTTGGGAGAGTTTGGGGCTACTTGTCAGCTGAATCCCAGTTGTCAGCAGCACCAGGTATGCCACAGCAAAATGGTGAAGCAGAAAGGAATAGGATTCATATGGATATGGTGAGATCAATGATGAGTTATTCAGATTTACCAATTTCGTTTTGGGGGAATGCACTAGAAACATGAACATACATTCTAAACTTGGTACCATCAGCCTAGCACATGTGGTGAAAGGCAACGCAAATAAGTTGAAATCAAGAATAGAAGTTTGCTTTTTTGTGTAGTACCCTAGAGGAGCAGAAGGTGGTTTGTTTTATAGTCCTAAGGATCAGGTCATTGTTAGCACCAATGCCGATACTTAAAGGAGGACTATGTAATAGACCACAAGCCCAAAAGTAAGATTGTTCTAAAGGAATTGAGAGGAGAGGGACCGACACAGACTTCTTAGAAACCAATAGTACAAGAGGTTACACAGCAAGAAAAAGTTGTTGACACACTTGTACGTCATTGTAGTGGGAGGGTTATTGTTCCACCCGTCGGTATACGTTGTTGGGAGTCTTATGATATGATCCCTGAGGAACAACATGCTGATCCATCTAACTACAATGAGGCACCGCCAGATAAAGATGCGGTACTTTGGCAAAAGGCTATGAAATCAGAGATCAAGTCTACTCCAACCAGGTTTGAGATCTTGTAAAACCGCCCGGAGGGATAAAACCCGTCGGATGCAAATACGAAAAAGAGAGGGGCGGACGGGAAGGTGGAAACCTTCAAAGCTAGGCTTGTTGCGAAAGGTTTTACTCAAAAAGAAAGATTGCCTATGAGGAAACTTTTTGACCAGTAGCCATGCTTAAGTCTATCCGGATTCTCTTGTCCATAGCGGCTCATCTCGAGTTACGAGATTTGGTAAATGGATGTCAAGACTGCATTCGTTAATGGAAACCTGCATGAATGCATCTATACGGTGCAACCAGATGGATTCATAGCAAAGGGTCAAGAGCATACGTTGTGCAAGCTTAAGAAACCCATTTATGAGCTTAAGTAAGCATCTAGATCTTGGAACATACATTTTGATCAAGCAATCAAGTCTTTTGATTTTGATCAATGTCCAGATGAGTTATGCGTATAAGAAGCGCAACGGAAAAGTGGCAGTGTTCCTCATGCAACATGTGGATGATATTCTGCTCACCGAAAACGATGTGGGAGTGTTATCTTAGGTAAAGGTGCGGCCATCCAGCCAATTCGATATGAAGGACTTGGGAGAAGCCGGTCCCATCCTTGGGATTAAACTTATGCGAGATCATAAGCAAAGGCTGTTGGGCTTATCTCAAGCAACTTATATCAATGCAATCCTTGCTCGTTTTGAAATCCAGGATTCCAAGAAAGGGTTTCTCCATTTTGGGGCATTGAATCAACCTCTCCAAGAATCAATGTCCTCAGACACCTGAAGGGACGGAGAAAATGAAGGTAGTTCCTTATGCTTCGGCGGTAGAAAGCATCATGTATGCTATGCTTTGCACTAGACCTGATATTTGCTTTGCTATAGGCATGGTGAGCAAATTTCAGTCTAATCCAAGGCAAGAGCATTGAACTACAATGAAACATATTCTCAAGTGATGCAGAATGGAAATTAAAATAATTTAATAAATAGCATTCTCTAGTTTCCTTATTTTGATTTTTAGAAATTTTGTTAGGGAGTTTCAATTTTAGAAATAATGGTTCTAAGTATTTAGTTTCCTAGTTTGTTTTGAACTAGCATTACTATTTCATTTATTATTCAACCACAAAAACTTACACACATCTTTTGGAGGGGCCCACACAAGCGTGAGTGGGTTTGTGTAAATGTTTAAGTGTTTGTGATTGTAGAATGATTGTTCCTATTTTATAGGTGCTTGGTCAAAAAGAATTAGGGTTGAATTTATTCCATATGTTTAATTTCCTTTTTAGTATTTTAGTAATGCTCTACTATAAATTGAGATGTAAGCCTTGGCAAATTAGTTGTTATTGAATTAAAGAAAAATTGAGATCTATCTCAATATCATTTGTTCAAGTACGCCTGGCTTAAACATTGTTCGTGTTTTCTTCTTACAATTAATTTCGTGAAAGGAGTTGTAACATGTTTCTAAGATATTTTAAGAAAATGAACGACAGTATTCAAGTTCAGTCCAAGCATATCGGGCACCAATTAAGGCTCTACATAAATAGTTTGTTAGAGAGTTTAGGATTGGGACATAATCCTTGTACTTCTTTCCAACTCCACTATTCCTTCATGCGCATCCTGTATGTGTACAAGTTAACAAGACTTTCACTTTCACCTCTTCTCAAGGGACCTCTTTGACATCAATAAACGTATGAGATATTTGAAGTCATAATACAAATATAACTTGTTAAAGCATGAAACCTTTTAAGACTGTATTGGGATTTGGAAACAACCAGTTCTGCTAGATGTCAATTGTACCAAATACAAGAGAAGATATGGAAGTTCAAATTCAAAATCACTGGTTACTTTTGAAGCAAAGTAAATGAAAATGAGTACTAGCAAAAAGGGTAAAACATAATGTGCATTGTCTGAAAAAAGTAATACCGGAAGGTCCAGAACGCATTCCTTTGTCGTATAGGCGTAAACCCTGACCCTTTTTACTACTATAATCAGCATTGAAACATAGAATGGAAGGATAAAATTTCACAAAAACCACCATAGCATAGTCATATATGTTCTCTCTTTTTCCCCTCTATCCCATATTCCCATACTATACCTTGTTAATAGTGTGGCTCACGAAATCCAAATCCATGTGTGAACACCTCCAGAAGGGAAGGGAATCGCTATCCATGGTTGATGACTCCTCCAGAAAAAAAGGAAAGAAAAACAGGAAGAAGATATCATCTTTCTGTTGCTTTGTACTTTTCTTTTTTGTTGCTTGGTAAAAGAACTTCTCAACAACAAATGATGACTTTAGCCTTTAGTTGCTTTGTGATTATAATTCCCATGGTTTGACGTTCAGCCTCACATTACGGTTTTATTAGCTATTAAGACCACTCTTTCATTTCTGCTTCATCCACTTATTTGTGCTTGCAACAAGGGACGATGTACACATCACCTTATAAGAGAGGGATAAACAAAGTGTCCTATATCTTCTTCTCCTAAGCATTTCCATCCTGACTGTTCCACGAATAATGTAAGGTTTGCTTCTCCACACCACCGAATTTCGAGAAGTCAAACTAAAAGGGAAGAGTCAGTTCCAATCAAGCTAGTTTGTCCTCTTTTCTTTTACTTCTGAGTATGTAATGTTTGAAGTTAGTAACATACAAATAATAGCAAGTTCGAAGGGAAAAGTTCTGCCCAATGGAAGGTCTGGGGAGGGTCAGATCAGATGTATGCAGTCGTATCCCTGTATGAGGAAAGGTTGCTTCTATGTTATATCGTGAAGCCCAGGCCGCAATGGAGCAACTCTGCCTTGGCCCACCACCAAATTCAGGTGAAAGGCGTAATTTTCAAGTTATCAAACGCATGCTTCAGACACCAAAACCAATTCATATGAACACAAACTAAAATTAGTGTAAAGAACTGCAGTTACCTGAACTTTACTTTTATATGTACCCCATATTTATCGAAGTCCATGTCATGCTCATCTGAGAACAAGCCACTAATTAAAATAGGAAGTGATGGAAAAACATTGAGCAAGCAATGTATTTCCTGAAGATATTATCACAAGTACCTAATGAAACTTCTCCTGCAACGGCCATCTCTTGGAAATTATGACTGAACGTCTCATTTATCTGAGTAACAAGGCTTCTCAATGTTGGAAGCCAACTTTCCTGCAGAAATGTCAAAATCAGATATTATTCTGCTAGTCTGATTGGCTTGTATCCTTGTATAAAAGCTCAAGAAACAGTGGAAGCATCAACCGTAAGAAAGCCACCAAATCTCCCTCACCTTTAAAGCATTTATTTCATCCAATTGCGCACTAAATTCCTTCTCATCTATTTCCTGTTTCCTCGAAAGTTCTTCTACCTGAGGTGAAACAATAAATAAATGAAGCAAAATACAGAAAACTGAGATCAGAACTAAAAAATAAAAGGTAGGATTACCTTTTTCCTACGGCTTTCATATTCTTCCAGAATGTTGTGGTTTAGAAACATTATAGAATTAGCTTGAGCAATAGTATCTTCAATCAAACCCTCCAACTCCTCAATAGTAGTAGGCATCTGAACATAGACAAGACAAATACTAAATTATGAAAGGCTCTAAAACAAAGAGCTAATCAACTTGACCACCTAGGTTACATGGACTTGATTATGGTGTTGGGTGCGGGTGCATCGATTTCATAAAATTCTCATGCCCAACAGGTGGATATATCAATATATTCATATTCCAGGATATGTCCACTTTATTTGCCAGGGCAAGATTGGAGTTTTCAAGAGTATCATGGATGTGAAGCGGAAGCGGGACTTCCAGGAATATGGTGGGCACAACAATGGTTCTCAAGATCACTAGAGGTGGAGGAGAGAGCTCGGGTTAGCCTTAGAGAGACCGGGTAGGCAGTGGATAGAGGCTAACCAAAGATAAATGCTTGCTCAATGAGACTTCAATAGGTATATTGAATGCTTCCTAAGTGTCAACTCTTCATTATATATAAAGCCTTGAGAGTGTTACACCGTCTTGGGTAGAACTCAACCCCAAAAGCTAGCCATAGAAGTGAGGGTGCCCTCAAGTTCATATACTTCAAATTACTTGGGTACCCAGACGATGTAGGACTTCGCTTCACACTCTTCCTCACGCGCAGCGTGCTCACTCAGCTGCACTTGCCGTGTGCAGGCAAAAGACATGCACCCTACCCATCTTTGGTACCCAGCTCCGACACCATGTTACACGGTCTTAGGTAGAACTCAATCCCAAAAGCTAGATATTGAAGTGAGGGTGCCCTCACGTTTCTATACTTCATATTACCCGCAGTTGTTTCATCAGTTTTAGTATACCCAGTGAAAGCAGTACCAGCATCACCACCTTGCTATGTTACAAATATAGTTCCAGTTGCCCGAGATGATAAGCTTGACCCAGAAGCTTATCCAATTCCAGGCGCACATCCATATACAGATCAATCAGAAGTGGAGGGGGCATAAATAGAAGGCGGTAAAGAAAGCATTGGCATCATAGGCAAAGTAAGAGACAGTTGTAGTTGGGTTCAAATCCAGTTGATGATCGAGATCGATATATAATGCCCGCATCAAGCGATGTGGGACTTCACTTCACAGAGGGAGGAGAGAGCCAGTTGTTGCATTCATCCCCATTGGCTGGCAAAGTGGAGGTTGACAGGTTTTCCTCTTTGATTCCTAGTGCAAGCCTTGGGGTTTGTATCATGCAACCAACAGAGGCCATTTGAGTGATACATAGAGGCTCATATCATTTTACAAAGTCAGGTGGTACATATTATACAGGCTCCGAGGTGCCAAATGGTAGGTCTGAGTCTGACACATCTTTCGAGGTAAGTTAGAGCTCGCCGCAGGTGGGCTCATCTTTCTTGACAAATGACTTACTCTAACCTCCAAAATACATGGTTCCTTGGGTCCCGAGTGAGGTACCTAGGCCCTGTTCCCGGATTAGTGGGTGTGGGAGTCCCCTTTAATTATCTATTGAGGGCTCATGGAGCTCGGAGAGCACTATAGGTGACAGCTCCCTAGATCATAGGCAAGGCTATTGGAGAGGATATCCTTGGAGTTAGACATGAGGTGCCCGGTCGCACCTTTAGAGGACGTCCTGAGAGGATGCTTTGTGCCCGAATGGCCACTTCCTGGGGAGAGTGTGTCCTTGCCCAGATGGCCCCTTCCTCAAGGAGAGGGTGTATCCTTGCCGGATAGCTCCTTCCTCTATGGGAGTAGGTGTCATTGTTTGGATGCTTGCTCAACGGTAAGGTACCCGGAGGAAACCTTGCTCACATGGGGGCAGAGCGCCCGAAGGTGAGATGACCAGAGGCAAACACATAAACATGTACTGTTTTCCAATGCAATATGAAGTTTACAAGGACATCATACTTCACAACAGATAAACAAACCTCAATAAATGATTGTCCAAGTTCTGGAGTGAGAATGGCAACAGATTCTGCATGTCTTTTTGCAGCTGCCACTTCTTGGTTTAAACTCTCAACTTCCTCCTCACCTACAAACAAATTAGAAGCTAATTGTAATGCATTGAATTAGCATAGTGGCTCACCTCTGACGATAAAGCCCTGCAAAAACTGCAATAAGATACTACAGAGTGGGGGTTGGAGAGTTGATATACGAAGATGATGTGACTATGAGTGAAATCATGAATTAATAGTACCACTGCTTCAAGACAAAATCGAATGGAAATATATTAGGTTTCAATTGGAAGATGTAATTGTGCTTGGGCACATTTAGAATGAAATGTTACGTAGAAAACCTGAGAGATCATTCCTTAAGGTGAGAAAACTAGCAATTGAAACTAGTACAAATCACAAGAGCAAAATACTCAGAGCAGTAAAAATAGATCAATTGATAAGTACCATTTTCCTTTCTTCTTTGCTTCAGCTTGTTTTTTGTATAGTACATGTCCTCAAACACCAGGTGTTTTATACAGACTGTTTTATCTCCTTTACAGAAACCCTCATCAAGGACTCTCTTTATCTCCTTGCCTCCCCACCACAGAATACAGACCCTGTCACAGCATCCCCTATCCACCCCTTTTGCCATCGTTGCCTCTCCAGCCTATTCCCCATCCACCTCCTCGCGAATTAGTGGTGAGTGGTGACTAACTCCCTAACTTCTTTTTGGACTTCTAAAAAGCGGATAAGACAATACATATGGGAGAGAACCCATCCAAATTTGTCCTTTCCCTCACCTTATTTGGTATTTAAATTGAGGAACAAAGCATCAAAGCTACTGATCCAAAAAAAAAAAACCCACACAAAGCTCCAAATTCCCTCGAACAGCAATTGAACAGAGTTCTGCCAAGGTTCTTGTTCCAGTTTGCTTTTGTTTGTCTCATATATATGGATAAATAAATATATTATATTATCATTTGGAGTCTCACCCAAATGATCGGAGCCATTCAATAATTTGTTTAAACCATGTTTCTAAGAGTTTCAGTAAAAAAATCAACTCATTCATATATTGGTAAGGGCTTGATCGGTATTTGCTGTAAAATTGCCAAACTAAAAACTGATTGAACCGATTAAGCCCTTACCGATAACCGAATGAGTTGATTTTTTATGGAAACTCTTAGAAACATGTTTCAAACAAATTGAACAGCTCCGGTTATTTTTGTGTCAAAATATGTGTCCCCGAAACCACCCCTATATGTATACACATGCATATGTACAGGTATCAGTTGACTTTAAGTAATGCTAACATCTATGTATGTAAGAAAATTAGGTTTAAAAGTTACACTACAATCAGGGAAAATTCAATAACATGTAATTTTGTTAAGATTAATTTGTAGTTAGGGTTATAAGATATATAGGTATATGTTTGTGAGTGAGAGTAACTTAGTCGTTGTATATCTTGTAGTCACCACTATAAATGATATTTGTCTTAGGGTTAATTAACACCCTAAACATTTTTCCTTGCTCTCAAATAACATGGTATTAGAGACATGGAACCCTAATCCAAACCCACCCTAAACCTGAAACCTAATCCTTCGGCTGTTGTCCACCCACCACCGCCATTCATCCCTCAAAACCCTAAGTGTAGTCCTCAAACATCTGATCACGAGTCCCGAAACCCTAGTCACGCTAACCTTTGAACCCTCGAAACCCTTGTTTGAGGATTCTGCGGTCATTCCTCATTGTCATCCGCCCTACTCACAAAATCCTTTCGTCGAAACCCCATTTGCAATCTTTCGCAATAGTTTGTCTGGTTTTGTTTTGTGATCCGCTGATGGTCACTGTTCACTATTGCTTTGTTAGTCTGGTGCTTTGTTGTTCCTCAAAACTATGTTCGGGGGTAAGCTACTTTCTGTGTTTACTGTTCCAGGTTACTTTCCCATATGGAACATTCGTTGTTGGTCAGAAAGGTTCATCCTGTCTCCTTCTTCTAGGACACCTTCTTGTGTCACTTTAGCTAATGGGTCTACCACAGATATTGTTGGTTTGGATTCTGTTACTAAATTTGTCTACTTCTTTAGATATTGTTTTGTATGTTCCTCGCTTTCTTTTCAGTCATATATCTGTTAGTAAGATTACCAAAGATTTAAACTATTCCGTCACATTTTTTTCCTTATTGTTGTGTCTTGATCTCAAGACGGGGAGGAAGATTGGTAGCAGAGCTGAACATGGTGGTCTGTACTATTTTACCAATGGCAAGCACCCTAGCATTGTTGTGTTGTAGTCCTCAGTTTCACCCTACCAGCATCATTGTCGTCTTGGTCATCCGTCTCTCCAAAACCTTAAAGAGATGATCCCTTCACTTCCATGTGAAGTTTAGTGTTTCTTTTTTCCCTAGGTAAAAAGTCTGTGTGTCGAGTCCTTTTCACTGAGTTCATTTAGATGTTTGGGGTCTTATGCGTGTTCCATCACGCTTTAAATTCCAGTATTTTGTTGTCTTAGCTAATGAAAGAAAGATCAGAGCTGTACTTCATTTTTAAGTCCTTTTATATGGAAATAAAATCCTAATTTGATGTTCCTATTCCCATTTTTCATTCTGATAATGCTAGTGAATATTTTGGTGATGATTTGTCGGGATTCTATGATTATTATGAGATTATTCATCAGTCCACTTGAGCTCAGACTCCACAACAAAATGGAGTTGCCGAACACAAGCTAAGACAAATATTGGAGGTCACACATGCTCTCTTATTCAAATGCGGGTCTCCAAAACCCTTTTGGCATGATGTTGTTCTAACTGTCAGTTATCCTATTAATCTGATGCCTTCTAGAGTCTTAGGGGCTCAGATACCATATACTGTGCTGTTGCCTGATCACCCACTCTATTCCTTCCTCCTAGATTTTCGGGTGCACGTGTTATGTTCATGCCCTTGATCCTGGTCGGCATGAACTTGATCACCATTCCATAATGTGTTTACTCCCACACTCAAAAAGGTTGTAAGTGTTACTCCCCGTCACTTTGTTTGTACTGATCTTACCTTCCATGAGTCCTTACCGTTTTCCCCATGTCATACTCCTGTGAAACTGTCACAAAACATGCTCACTTTAGTGACATCTCATATAACCTTTAGGTTACATATTCTGCATGTAACAGCATGCGGGAGAGAGTAAAAAATGGAAGAGAAACGATTGGGGCATTTGGGTCAGTTCACGTGTTCCACTAACAGAGTTAGTTGTGTACTTATAGTTCAAAACTACGAAGGGACAATTTTTTTTTTTTTTTTTTGCATATTTCTAAATGAAAAATAGATACCTTGCCCGAGAGGCACACAAGGGAAAAAAGAAAACTCCCAATTTCCCATCTAAAAAAGAATAATCGGTACTTCTTCATAACTTGTCAACCATTCCTCGTACTATTGACTTAACATTTCATATGTATTCTCCTTACTTTTATTGGTACTGGTACACCATGGATTCAAAGAGAGACAAAGATACGAAATATGAGATGCTATATTCAAAAATAGAAACCTTTTGAAATGGATTAAGCTGAAATCCATTGAATGCACTAACTTACAATATTTTAAATGTGCAGATGCTTGCAGGACGAATTTCTCTTGCTGTTTGGCACTGCCTTCCATTTCCCGAATCTGAGCCACAAAAAATACAATTACAGACTAACACTTAATAACTTAGTTGCTCCAGTGTTATGACCTCAGCCAAATAAAAGTACCTAAGAGGAATATGCATTATAGCCCAATAGGGAACATATATTCTCTAATTGTCATAGACTCATATGTATGAGATCCAGTTGGATTCTTTGGCTTGGAAGTTCCAGTCCACATTTCAAAGTTTTTTATACATAGCTATTTTATTTCCATGTTAGCACATAGCAATGCAAAGATTTTCTTTTTGTAAGCAACACAAATGCAATAATACTATGCCTCCTCAGATTTGCTGATCGTAATCCATTCATCTTGTGCTTCGAGAAGTCCCATTCGAAGTCTATCTTGAAATTCATGAAATGTATCCCATAGGTATTGGCATCTACTCGTAGAAGAATGAGTAATCCCAGACACAGTTTCGAACTAAGATTTAAATTTGGCCAGTTACCCCCATATATTTAATGGTTGAACTTCAGCATTTGGGAAAACAGAGAAACCTTCATATGTTGAGACTCTCCAACAAGAAAAATAAAAAGGAATCTTGAAAGTCCTCCAGACGAGCATTTTACTGCTTTTCTAGAAAGGTCAATGAAAGAAACATCCATAAGCAAGTGACCATCAACTGAAGCTCTAAATGGAATTAGAAACCCACAATCACCACCCTTCTTATAAATCCTCTGCTAATGCCATTATATTCAATCCAATATCAAATATTGAATATAAGAGAGAATGTAATCCATCTCTTGACCAATTTTTAGACTGGTTTGAGCTTTTCCACTCTTTGGGGAGTGCATAGGGCCTTTTTGTTTTGTGGCCTCTTTTTTTATATGGGTGGCATTCCCTTTTATAGATAATTATTTACTTATCAAAAAAAATAAATTCAATCCAATATTGCTAACAAGCATTTGTAGTTTACCAATACTACCATGTTGGGTTTTCTGAGTAGCACTGTTAAAGCATCCAACTCCAAACCAATTGGCAAAGAGTGGAGAGGCCGCCCAGGCTTATATACTAGTTTTGGAGGAGATAATTAACCAATGTGGGACAAATCCCAACACTCCCCCGCACGTGCGACCCCCAATTCGCACGTGGAGAGGTCAATAAAGGATCCGAAACACACGGATCACAATGAAACAAAGTGCAACTATGGCACAAACAAAGGGGAAAAGCCTCCGAAAGTCTAGCTTTGATACCATGTTATTTGGGAAGGAAAAGTGTGTAGGGTGTTAACAACCCTAACACATAACAATCTTATTTATATAGATGACTCACATATTGAATAAGTAAACTAGCAATGTGGGACTACTACTAATACTATATTCTAACACTCCCCCTCAAGCTGGAGACTCTCCAGCTTGTTACATAGCAATCAACGAAACAATTACCCCAACTACTAACAGCAATCACTAAAAAAACCAACTTGCTAAAAATAATGAACGACTTCAACGACCAACGAACGACTTCAACGACTAACGAACGACTTCAACCAACAAAACGACTTCAACGATTTCTACGAACGAAATGACTTCAACGATCGACCAACTTCAACTTCAACGATTTCAACGATCAACGACCAACGAACGATTTTAACGATTTCTACGAATCAACGAACGATTTCTACGAATCAACGAACGATTTCAACGACCAACGAATTAACGAACGATTTCAACGACCAACGTATCAACGAACGAATTCAACGACCAACAAACAACGAGTGAATTCAACAACCAACGAACGATTTCAACGACCAATGAACCAATTTCAACTACCAACTTCAACAACCAATAACAACCAACTTCAATTACCAACCAACAACCACCAATTTTAACGAAATAAACGACAAAATAATATATGTTACCACGCTCACCAAAAGCAAGGCCAAAAATCCGACCATGATACCCAGAATCATGGCTGCGACCATGACCAAGGCTGAATGAAGAACCAAACCCATCAAAGATAGCGGAAGCAAAATCAGAATCAGATTTCATTGCAAATATTTCACCGTGCAATGAGAGGCAACCAACCAACTAGAATATCCAACCCTCATTAGATTAATATACCACGAACCAACAACTGAATGACAAACGTGTTGTGCAGAGACCCAGATGAACGGTTTGCGTGAACAGTGACCGGTGAACAGTGCACAATGAACAGTATTGGTGAACAAAGGCTAAGATTAGGGTTGTGATTTTAGGGTTGTGGTGGTTTGGGATTATTAGCAGTAGATTTAGGGTTTCGTGGTGAGATGATGATGGCGGTAGAGGGTGGCGGCTAGGGTTTTGTATATCTAAGGTGGATAGTGAACCTGCTCTGATACCATGTTAAAGCATCCAACTCCAAACCAATTGGCAAAGAGTGGAGAGGCCGCCCAGGCTTATATACTAGTTTTGGAGAAGATAATTAACCGATGTGGGACAAATCCCAACACCACCCTTTCTCAAAGATCTTCTGCTAATGCCATCCTATTCAATCCAGTATTATCAACAAGTGCATGTATATTTTTGTTTCAGCGCACCTAAGTACATGAAGTTTACCAACTCAAATATGTTGGGGTTTCTGAGAAGCATCACCCATTTAACACTTTCTAATTGTCGAAAGCGTAAAAAGAAAAAGGAAAAAGAAAACGAGCTACCAACCAGCATGTAAAAAGCACATAAAGTATTGGTTAGTTTATGCTTAAACAAGGATTATTTTCACATCTGTGGCCAAACAAGCTGAACAGCACCAAGGAAGGGGTTATATTCACATGCTGAGAGCCCTAGTACTACAACTTTAAGTGTTTGTTTCTAAAACAAAAGGTAGTAAAGATCTTCCTAACAATGACAAATATGATACGTCTACCGATATGCATCCTGTACATTAAGCTAAAGACAATAAATAAAAGTATGCTGGGGCAGTTGTCAAGAGAAGGACAAGTGTCATAATTCAAACCAGCCAGCACGATAGCATAATAGATTAATTAGCCACCTTTGCTTCAAGTTCAATGGAAGCTATCTTTCTTTCAGCAAAACTTCTTCTGTAAGCAACGGCTTCAATGATTAAATTCTGGGAAGAGAGAACAGAAAAGTAAGAATCAAAACAGTACATGAACAAATGAACATTATGCCAATTGCCAACTAGCAGAATATTGATGATGGGAGAAACTATATCTTTGAGAATCAAAACAGTACATGAACAAATGAACACTATGCCAATTGCCAACTACCAGAATATTGATGATGGACGATGCTATATCTCCCATCATTAAGAGTACTATAAACTAGGGTACAGGAATGTCCAAACAGAATATAACCTTAATTTCAATTGCACATTCAAACCGCCGAATGTTTAACTTCACGGCATTGTCAAGCAGCTTCGCAAGGACGGTGTCCAAGTCACCCTCCTGTTCCATCGATTTCAATTTTATCTTTCTTTGATCTACATCACCAAGAAGGGGTTAACATGAAAACCCTAAACCATGTGCAACATTTCTACTCAAAAAGAAGGATCTCAAAGATACTTACTGATACGGTTTTCCATTTCACGCCGCTTCCTTTTCTCAAGTTGTACAGAGCTAATAATCTCCTCCTACAAAAAGCGAGCTGAAATTACATTTGGATTCATAATCACAAGCACACAGAGGCATAGGGATGTTAGGAAACCAAAAGAGAACACATTTACAAGACTAAGATTTTTAAGTTTCGGAGAAGCATGGCAGAAGGCAAGGGCGGAGGAATATGTACAGGTGGCAATGCCCCATGGGAGTTGGCAAAAGTACGACTCTCTCTCACTGTGAAAAATTGAACTCAGCAATCCAGTGTTTTATGTTGCAAAAAAAAAAATAAAGCAATACTGTTTATGCATCTTGCAGTACTCTCTCTCTCAAAAAAAAAAAAAAAAATTTAAACTCACCAATACATTGTGTTATATTCAAGAAAAAGAAGCAATACAAATTAAACTCACCAATACATTGTGTTATAATCAAGAAAAAGAAGCAATACAGTGTTTGCTTCTTCCAATACTGGAATGAAACCCCACCACCCCCCCAAAAAAAAAAAAATTTTGAACTCACCAATACAGTGTGTTCTATTCAAAAAAAGAAAAGAAGTAATACAGTGTTTGCTTCTTCCAATACAGGAATGGAACTCCTCTCTCTCTCTAGTCCCAACCAAAAATCAAAAGAGGAAGGTGGATGACCCAAAAAAAAGAAGCAATAAACTATTTTTTGAAGCTCTGTTTCTTATAACATTACAATTAAGGGTATCATACTACAATTTCAAAATTGAAAAATCATCGACGTCAATTGTAAATGCAATTATGTGTTATGAATAGATATCTATTTATTCCATTTTGTTTTAGCATTTCAGTGTATTCTTTTTTTAGGCAAGTACGGAAAAAAATATATATGCCCTAGGTAATTGACCCCAGTGCCAACAAATCCTGGCCCTGCCCCCGGGAGAAGTACCGTACATAAAAAAATTGGGTCTATCTCTATCTGAGTGCATGTAAGAAGTTCGCACAAAAACACGCATACAAAGTTTCCAAGAAAATCTGTTACAGGTCCAGCAAAATAAGCAGAGTATGCCTAAAAATACCATATCAGGTACATTGTGAATTTCTTTTGGGGGAAGTTACGTAGGTACATCGAACTTCTTTGAGGAAGTTTTGTTTCAAGATTCTATAAAATCTCTTATTTTATTTTGCACTCAAACAATTGACAATCTTTGGCATCAACACAGGGAAAACAAAGGATGTGGATCAAAAACCTTTTATGATAAATTACATGTCTTTGTTGATCCACCAGTGAACTACGGCCCAATTCTCCGTAAATGTTTGGTAGTTTTTGTTTTGATATTTTTGTTCTTCTTTTTTGAATTTTTGTTAGATTCATGTTAGCTAAACCATTTGTCTCAACAAGAGTCTAAAAAGTAAAATCCATGACCGAAAGCAAAAAAAAAAAAATATATTCACTAAAGACCAAAAAACTAGTTTTTTTTTTTTAGTTTCATGAACTTTTTTCAACTTCGGTTCACATTTTTATATTTTTCTAATTCTTCTCGTCAAGACAATAAATTAATCCCAAAAATTACAATAAAAGGCTAAACAAAAAATTGTGAAAAGTAAAAAATACCGGACCAAAAAATTAGGGAGAATGCAGCCTATATACATGAATGTATTCCCAATTTGGTTTGGGGTGTTGATGAACGAGAATTTTTTTCATGTATGATGCTGAAATGAATGGTGCACTGTATAAAGTACAAGAAACAAATTATATCGAGTCATTGACATACACTTGTCGTATATATACATACTTTCTTTTTAGGTTTTGCTCAAATGTCGTACTTAATCCCGTGATTCATAAGCTAACACTTACGATCAGATCAAAATAAATTGTGGAGGTTGATGTAAACTACAAATCTTCATTTTTTTTTTTTTGGAAAAGTACAAAACAAATTAGATCAACAGTAGGCTTATGATAGGGTGCCTAGAGACATCATATGGTGGGTTCTGGAAAGAAAAGGAGTGACCAAAGGATATATCGAGGTGATTAGAGACATATATGAAGGTGTAGTCACTACCATTAGATCACCAGTAGGGGAAACGAGTGAATTTCTAATCACTGTAGGATTGCATCAAGGGTCAACCTTGAGCCCATACCTCTTTGCCTTAGTTATGGATGAATTGACTAGACAATTTCAGGATGATATCACATGGTGTATGATGTTTGCTAATGACATTGTCCTCGTAGAGAAAACCACTAGAGGTGTTAATACGAAACTAGAAGTTTGGAGGGAAGCATTAGAGACAAAGGGTTTTCAAATAAGTAGGAGTACAACTGAGTATACAGTGTGCAACTTTAGTGGTACCACCTGCGCGCATGAAGAAAGAGTGATGATCTAAGACCAGAAGATACCAAAGGGCAACCATTTTAGGTATTTAGGCTCAATTATTAGTAGAGATGGAGAGATTGTCGATGATATGACCCATAGGATCCAAGTGGGGTGGCTCAAGTAGAGGAGCGCTACTAGTGTACTATATGACAAGAGGGTACCCACAAAATTGAAGGGAAAATTCTACGGAACTGCCATAAGACCCGCGATATTTTACGGGACAGAATGTTGGCCTATTAAGAAACAACTAGTGAGCAAGATTGAGGTGGATGTGCGGTAAGATTAGACGAGATAGGATTAGAAATGAAACAGTTCGTGAGATAGTAGGTGTAGCACCTATAGAGGAGAAGTTGAGGGAAAATAGGTTAAGGTGATTTGGGCATGTCTACCGTAGACTACGAGATGTAGTAATTAAAAGAGCCGATAGGATAGCTTTGGGTAGCAATGCTACGGGGAGGGGTAGACCTACATTGATATTAGATGCTGTTGTGCACAAAGATATGAGTATAATGGGTTTGTGTGAACAAATGGCCCTTAACAAAGCTCAACGAAGGAAAATGATTTATGTAGCCGACACCAAGTGATTAGGACATAAAGCTTGGTTTGATTTGGTTTAAAAGTACAAAACTAATGCAAGTGTAAGAGTTATATCAAACTTTGAGTTAGCTTTTTTCTCATAAACTAAAAGCTTATTATGAAGGTAGTTTTTTTGTTATTGCTCTGCCATTATATGTTTGAAGTTCTATCCCAGTTAAGAACCAGGTTCTTTCTCAAGGGAGGTTCTTCATGGATTCACATAGTTTGAATTGGGTTTCAAGATTTAGGGAGAATTTTTCACCCATAAGAGGTTCCACAAGTAAATACCCTTGACTACCCCTCTAGAGGCCCTACATCCCTTTTTTTCTTCAAATTGTTTCACACAAAAACGGGAACAAAAGAATCTTACATTAGTTTTGGAGCTAAATCTTGTACAAGTGCACTCAACTAAACCTCAATAAGATAGGTTATGTTTTGATCTATTTCGGAGTAGTACAAGCTCACTTGGAGATGGGGTTTTCCAAATTACAGGTGGTAGAGGTTTTGAAGACTTGCAATGGGTACAAGGGACCGGGACCAGATGGTTTCATGATGGTTTTCTCCTACAGACCACTTATGTGATAGGACTAAGCATATTTAAGTTGATTGTCATCGTGTGCGAGAGAGGTTAGCCGGTGGTGTGAGAACTACTCCTTTTGTGACTACAGGTACCCAATGGGCTGATATGTTTGCTAAATCGTTGTTCAAACCACGGTTAGAGTTGCTATGTAACAAGCTAGGACTTGGTCATAATTCTCCATTTAGCGGGGGCGGGGGAGGGGGAGGGGGAGGGCGGGGGGGGAGGGTTACTAGATAGATAGTTATATGTCAGTGAATGGGCTTAGTTTTTGGGTATCTTGAAATCGCTTACTATATATATCAATAATATTTGTTTTAGGATTAATTAATACCCTAACTACTTTCCTCTCTCCCAAATAACGGACTTTAATCATTCGAATGTTTGGAAGGGTGGAGGTAAAATGAGGAGAAAGAAGAACACATAAAGGAGGACAATCTTCAAAATAAACCAGCTTGGTACTATAGAGCAGTCACTTGTTTTTTTAAAAGGTCTCCCCTTCTGGTGTCATTTTTTTAAATAGAAATTCTCAACTCAAAAAGCACAAAATAAGTGTGCACCACGTTTATTTCCAACACATACACAAGGACATAACTGCTCCATCACCAAGGTGAAGTAGCTTACCCGCTGCCGTTGAAGTTTGGCTGCTTCATCCTCTGCCTGTCTTAGCTCTATCTGAAGAGACTTCAAACTTTCGTTGATATGCATAATAGTTTCTTCAAGTTCCATTTTCCTGGACCTAAGCCTCTCCAGCTCCCCCACATCCTGATCTGTAAATATAATGGCAGTTTTGAATCAAACAGAAAATCATTCAAGAGATTGATCTAGTTCAAGCAAAGGTTTACAGAAACATACTGCACAAAAGGAGCTGAGAATGAGCCACAGGTTCCACAAGGGCTGAAATATGACCACCATATCTAGATTTAGACCATCTATAATGATTTTCTGGTGTCCAAAAATCAAAAATTCCCAATCTTTGGATCTCATCAGCTCTTTGATCAGTCTCCTTGGAACCAATGTACTGAGCAAAATACAAATATTTGTTAGAAACCCAACTGTAATTATCACTTTAATAAGTTTATTTCCAAAAGTACACCCATAAACTAAATCTTTAAAAGAAAGCAATGTGAACTAATAGAGTAGTAAGGTTACAGAATATTCCAGCCCAAATTGGCCGATCAATACTTCTTTCACAGCTACAGGAGCATCAAAAACCTGGTCCAGCCTAGAATAGATGCCAAGGGCACGCATCTGCATAAATTCATATTTCTTAACTGTGGTTAGCATAGACACTCAAGCCTGGTTGGGAATATCAATTAAGCCATATCAAAACATGCCTCCTCAGACACATGAAAGGGCTCTTCCTCGCGGTTTCCATCTCCCACGTGATTTATTACTGGAACATCTAATGATCCAAGGTTTTTGACCAAGGTGTCCCGATCCCCGGCATCTTGTGTTATGAAAGACTGCGATTAAAGAAAAAGTTTAACAAAAAAATATATGAGAATAATAACATACACTATCCAAACATATTATCAATATCTGTTCAGATGGATTACCATCACAAACCACTAATACAAATGTTAAGGACTTATTGGCGCATAAGCCAAGCAAGGTTGTAGGATAAAGGAACCAACTTAGGCATAGAAAATAATCAAAGCCAGAAAAATCGTGATAGAAAAAGAGTAGGCCAAAAAGCTGAAGATTCCAATTCTGAATTCGAAGTACAATGAACTCGCTGAATAACGCCACAACTGAACACTGGATGCCAAATAAAACCTTGAATACCTCACTACTCTCCTTCCATAACCATTCAGTCCATTCCTCACTTTCAAACACCTCAACAATCCTATTCGCTCACAATCTTGGCAAAAAACTCTAATTTACAATTCTCATTTGCTTTAATCAAGAAGACCATATGGACCGAATGACTTCTAAACGGACTTCCAAACTAAACATCGGGGGAGGCTACACTAAACAAGAAGTTGGTGTTACCAAGCTCATCTCACCCAAACAAAAGAAATCCCATCCAGCTTTTGCTATCTATTATACATGTATAACATTACGGAATGAAAGGAAAAGGTTGTTTTTTAATCTTTGATATATGTAATTAGAAAAGCTTAGGAGATAATAGAAGTCTTGTTCTGAAGGCATTTCCCTAATGTCTGTACTGTCCACTTATACTGAGTATTTAGAGAAAACTTATTGACTTTCTCGCATGAATGTATGCCCACAATGTATACGTGTCTCCTCCCCCCTTTTTCTCCATTTTATGTTATTTTATGTTTTTCATCGTGGTATCAAAGAGGGCTGATTAGACCTTGTCCCAATCACTCTTCTGCAATTGTCTACTTGATTAATGAGTATGAATATAACATGCCTCCAAAACAGATTTTGCAAATCATTTAAGAAAAATCAACAAAGAAACTATTAGAAAAGTAAACAAAAAAAAAGTGCACGGAAAAACTCTATTAATGCAACTCATTACATGATTCCTGAAAAAATGGAAATCAAAATAAATCTAAACATGCTAAAACTCCAAATCCAAGCCTAAGAAAGATGTAAACTCAATGAAATTTCTTCCAAATCAAATCTTACTTCTTTCCCCAATGCTTTCACCACTCTTCTTTCTTGATCACAAAATAATCTATAACTCAAGAGAGTTGGTGTGCAGTGGTATCTGATAGATTTCTTTCTTGATCACAAAACAATCTATAACTCAAGAGAGTTGGTGAGCAGTGGTATCTGGTAGATCAAGTGTCTGGAGTGATGGACTTTAAGATGGGGCGAGGGTTGGGTAGTCCGTAGTTGTGCGGCTACGGGCTTGCCCCAATTTTAGAACCCTAGAGGCTTGCTTTTAGAGGAGGAAGACTTGGGAGCCAAGCTAGGGCTTTGTAGAGGCTCCTCTTAGATGCTTCCTAAGCATTGCCTCTCATTCGTGCATAAAGGCCCAAAAGAGAAACCCTAAATCAAACTTGGTCAACCACACATAGGCGAAATTATGCTTAAGTGGGACAACTTTGTGGGCTTGACCTAACCACTCCGGAATTGGGATTCATGTGTAATTTGAATCATTGAAAAGCTATTCCAGTCTACTTTCGAGTTTCGACCCCAATGGGTTTAGTTTCAATATATTTTGAGCATCTTGAGATACAACAATCTTAGCTTCCGGATGTTGGAAAACGTGCAATTTTGGTTGAATGCTGGTATGACCATAATAAACTAGAATCATTGAAAGCACTTTGAAATTACTAAAATAATTCTATCATTGAAAGCACTTTCAAATTACTAAAATACAGTAGAAACCAATCATAACAATTGTAAAGTTTGAGTTGCAAAAAGTGGGCTGAAACCAGAATATTTCAGAGGCCACCTCAAATAGTTTGGTCATCTTGCAACAAATCCATTTATTTTCACCAATTTTAACCCTTTTAAAGGCCATGTAAAAATCCAGGTCACCTGCTACCCGATGCTTGTAATCATTCGAGAGTCGCATTGGTGTTGTATGTCAATCCTTTTCATCATCGGAAGGGTTCGACGCTACCCAATAATTGTGGTGACAAAAAAACTGGGTGTTAAACAAGTGCACTACCCGATTCATGTCGCACCCTTCATACATTGCTAGGAGGGTTGATTTAGGCACAAAGCATAGCTTCTGGTACCCAATTCTCCATTTACAGGATAGAACTTTAAAAATATACCAAGAAATGACCCTAAAATGTGCAAATTCAACAGACGCGCGTAGGAGCTTGAGAATTCGATGAGAGAATACCTTCCAGATATAATAAGCAATATGACCTTCTAAGTAGTCTGCATGAACCCGATTTGAGACTTTAACCTGAAATTGAGGTCCCAATAGCATTTTAAGGGGGGAGATATAAAGCCCATACTCTAACTTCCTGAATAAAAACACAACTATCTAAATGCCAAATGTACCTCAAGCAACACTGGGCCATACACCTCCTTATTAAACTCATTGCGGTGTTCTTGCACCCAGCGGTAAGCGTCCAGAATCTTTTCAGCACCAGACTTCCGCAGAGCATGTAAGAGCTTGTTATTTGTATTCTCCATATCCCTCAACCTATGAAAGTTTTACAATATTCATCCCGTAAGATCATATTACTGCCAGGAAGGTACATGAACAAAATCATTGACTTAAGATTGAACTTTCACCTGTCAACGCTCTGTCTTAAGATTCCATTATTATGAGACAGAAGCCTTTCCTTTTCTGCCTTTTGGTGCCTCTTCTCCCTTGCGATCTCTTCCAGCTCCATAATTTGAGCACCTAATTTTTCCTGCCGAATTTATATAATTCATGAAGGGATGCAAACAATTTTCAAACACCTGACTTCCAAAGCACCATATTTACAAACACAATAGGATACTCAAATGTAGCAAAGATATATTGGGGAGGGGTAGACCAAAATTGACTTTAGAGACAGCTTGAGTTTCTTGGATATCATGAAACAACGATACCCTCAACAGAACTAACTGGAGACAATGGATTCATGTAGCTGACCCAGTTGATTGGGAGATAAAGCGTGGTTTATTGAGGAAGTGTATAAATAATGAAGACAAGTCCTAGTGTCCTAGCTCGTGGTTTCACTTTTCTGCTTCGTACAAACTTTTGTCCGATCTGATCTCCAACACGCACTAGCAACTAGGGACGGCACTGAGGGCACACCAGCTTGTCTTGGGCCCTAAATTTTTGCCCCTAAAATAGGGCAAGTCTATCTGTTCCCAATGTGGCCATGTGTCTGACACGGCACATGGTATGTCCGGTTAGTCAATTCACTTTAAGCGGGGACACAGGAAGAACACCACAGGACTCATCAGGACACACACAACAATCATAGTACCCATGTAATCCCCAATGGGTGCGGGTATGGGCAGGGGAGGCCTAAAGACAAGACCTTCTACAATACATGCAAGAAGTGGCTGCTCTCAGAAAGTTTTACAATTGATATAGTGGCCCCCTATACCTCCAAAAACTCGAGTAACTTAAAGGACAATATGTTGTAGAACCACACCCCCAAATCAAAGCCAGAAGACATCAAAGAGGGCAGGCCTAGAGAACTGCTTCAAAAACTATGCTCATTTCCTTGCTTCCCTCACTCAAAACACAAAGCATCGATAATGCGCAACATGTCAATGACCTATGATGCACAGACACGAATACTGACACGGACACGGGGACATGAGAATTCTAAAAAAATGGGGACACAAACACGACGGGGGTCACGCTACGTGTATATTTATTTATTTATTTACATTTTTTTCAATTTTTTCCAAGTTTAAATGGCAAAATGTGGACAAAACGAAAAATTCATAGTTGCAATACCATTCAAACAAAACAAGACATCCATAAGTTCAATACAACCCTATTGAAAATTACAAACAGTAATTTTACTACTCAATTACACATTGTGTTGAATTATATTCATCTAATTCTCGTGCTTTTTCATTTTGCATGTTATTTTAGTTCAAGCCCAACCAAATAAAATAAAAATACCCAACCACCCAGAAGTCTCAAAACGAATTAATTGTCTCTCATCCAGAAAAACACCAGAGTGCTCCGATCAAATATACTTTCCCTGCTCTACAAAAGAATTTTAGGATAGATCCTAAAACAAGAATTTTAGAATGGTAGGTTGAATAATAGTCATACTTCTATGCCGTGTAGGGCATACAAAATCCGTACCCAAATATTTTATAATAGCTTCAGCTACCAAGCATCTACCCAAGCAGTACTCCGAGACGAAGTTCGTTTGCTAAGATTTATCCAATGAGTGTCATGGTTTTCGAATTAAGCTTTTATGGTATAGTTTCTCATGAGAATATAAATAATAAAGTTGGCTATCTCTCTAAGAGCTTAAGCTTTTTAGATGAGTTAATGGTTAACAATCTAATATGGGATCCTGTGTTCGAACTTCGACGCCTATTTAATGCTTAAAATTTACACATGTTTACCAGCTTATGGAGGAGTGCCTAGCTACACATGAGGGGGCATGTTGAAAGTATAAATAATAAATGTAGGGAGGTATTCCCGAACAGGCTCAATTAATACCCGAACACATGGTAAGTGGGACCACGGAAAAAGTGAGGCGGATCACACCACCGACGAAAACGATGGTCGGCAGTAAAAACAAATGACATGAGAGGTCACTGGATAAAGCAGTTTGCTCGGCAATGAAATGGCCGAACAGCGCGAAAGAACTCTTGTAAATGTGGCCTTAAGACATAAGGCAGTAAGCATATACCAGAAGGTTCCAGAACAACTGTACTCCATAATGAAATAGGATCCTGGAAATAAAGTATCTGCGCAAATCTCCTAATGAGAGTAGGATGATCGGCCCGTAAAAGGAAAGAGTCCTAAACGGACAAAGTAATTCGCTAAGAGAACGAGAATCCAGAGTATCCAGGGTTCCCTGCACGAGATAGGAAAACTTAGGGCAATAAGAATGCTTGGGCGGCAAGCATGTGTCTATATAAACAAGGTAAACCTAGAGGCAAGAGGTACGCAACACACTACAATTTTCCTATTGATATTTAGGGTTTTATACTAGTACGTGAGACTAACTTAGACATCGAAGGGTCTGTGCTGACAAGGGGCATAGGTGCGCTCACCCTTGTCTGTTTTGCAGATTAGGGTTCCAACAATAAACTAGGGTTCCGGTCAAGAGGCACGAATAGCCGTTACATTCAACGTGCCATTGCTAGCACCATCAGTTTTTGTCCACCTACAATAAAGTTGCCTCTCTCTCTACAATAAAGTTGTCTTTCTCTCTAACAGCTTAAACTTTTTTTAGATGAGTTGATGGTTAACAATCTAATAGTTTCTTTAATTTGCAACATTAAGTTTGCATCTTAATTTCGGCCCTAAACTATGATTTGAACTTTGAATCCATAATTAACTAAGTCATTTAAGTAGTTTTTTATCTTTTTTCAAAATACATCTTTTCTAGAAAGGAATCCAATCCCTAATGATAGCCTACTATTTCAGGTTCTATCGTATCAAAACATCCAAAATGTACTTGTACTTGTACCAACACAAGTAGTGGCGGATCTAGAAATTTTAGGTTAAGGGGGCAAAAATTCTAAACATAACCATGTTTCCTTAAACGTAACGGTAAGTCATGGATTTCATCTACCACTAGAAGAATACATTACTCTTTTTGGCTTATTTTATTTTATTTTTAGAAATTTAGTCCATACGATAAAAGTTAAAACTTTTTACACATCACAAGCAAAGCTTTAGAGAGAGGAACCAGTAAGAGGATGGGCAATTTAAGTTTTTCTCAGGATATCATGGAATCCTACACAATTAGGGATGGGTACAAGTGTAATTAATCAGGGGGACACTTGAAATGTTTCATTATTTTGTGGGGGTGCAAGTGTAAGGATACAAAAGGTAGGAGGGTCACGTGACCCTCGTGGACTCTGCATGCATCTGCCACAAGTGCTTGAAAGGTATAGATTAATACTCGCTCCGTCCCAAATTCTTTGTTCGGTCCGCAAAACGGAGTGTTAAAAATAATGCAATTTTTTTAAGAAAAAATTCAAACTTTTTTCACTAATTAAAAATACTCATTGATATCTAATAAGTTGTTGAAAAACATTTGATTTTTTCTTGAAAAATTTGTATTATTTTTAACACTCCGTTTTGCGGACCAGACAAAGAATTTGGGACAAAGGGAGTAACATAATCCAGCACCAATTCATTGTTTTGGATTTGATGACAAATTTCCAAGAAGTATAGCTTACAAGTTCGTTCTTAGGAGTCTCATATGGAGGCAGATTTGCAAGCTCCACTTCTGCAGAAATAAGCTCTTCTTTTGCTCGTAAGATTCTTTGTTGACGAGACTCTTCCTGTCTCTTCAACTCTTCCATTTCGCTGTATTTACTGCGAACCTGTGCACCCTATAGTTTTGAAAAAGAAAAATGGAAGCAATTGAATAAGTAAAAACTCAACAATCAGAATGCAAAACCTTCGCATTACAAACAATATCAATGATTGGCACATACCAAAGAGTTTTCATTTTCCACAAGTTGCATACGTTTCTTGGCATTGCCATCCAATAGACTGCTTATTTTTTTGCATTTAGCATCCTCAGCTGCTTTCGCCGCCTGTTCTTTCCTACAACCAATTCATGTTATAGCTATTGCAGTCACAACTTAAAGCAACAGCACTGAGAAACTCAGGAACAAATATAACCAAGAAGAACGAGAAACAAAAGTCAAGCAGAATACTCGAGGGAACTGTTTAGTCTAATATCCCAATATTCAACCTTAATAGGAATATAATTGTGAAGGAAGTACCACATGGCAACAACACTGAGAAATTGGGGAAATACAATAGATACTCGAGCAGAAAAGATAATGGCAATGCCTTGCCCACAAGCGCTTTTCTCTCCGGTCGTCATTTTTAGGCTGCATAATATTATGATTGTGAAGGAAAGTACCACATTGCCTGGGTATGAAACTAATGGGTGGTATATATAACAGTCCCAGGTAGAATAGAACGTAACCCCCAAAGCTAGATGTTGAAATGAGAGTGCCCTCACTTTACTATACTTCAAATTACTTAGGTACCTGGGCAACGTGGGACTTTGCTTTACACCCTCCTTTAGGTGCAGCATGCCACTCCCGTGCACGCACTCTACCCATCCTTATATTCTTGTGTAGAACTCAACCCCGAAAGCTAGTTATTGAAGTGAGAACCAAACAGACTAAAGGAATAAAATCTGTGCATTGGAAAAGATAAATCAGAAACTAAATCTCTACACTCACATTATATATGCATTAAGGAATCGTTAACTCAATTGCTAGCATTTGGAATTGAGTTCTATCCGAGATTGTGTAACATGATTTCACACCCAAAATACCCATGAATGGATAAGGTGTGTGTCCTTCACCTTGGGTGCATAAGGTGCTACTGAGAAAAGATACTAGGCATGAGGGAGGAGGTGCCCAGGTAGGCAGGTACATATGGCCAGTATATAAGTGAAGACAAACCCTCAGCTCAATAACTAATTTGTGGTGTTGTGATATCCACTTATAGCCATTGAGAAAAGTGACACCAACCATCTGCTAATTGGAACCACATATATTTCAAGGCAATTCAAGAAGACTCGAAACTGAGTCTTTTAAGCTACGGGAATATTCCCAATGCCATTGGGCTTCTTTAGGAGCTGATTAGAAGAAGCTGAATTGTCTAATATTTGAATTTTGAGCACTCGAAGAAGTAAACATACTTAATGGGTTCTCTAGCATCATCCAAACTTTTAACAGCTTCATCCAACTTCTTCTTAGCATCCTTCTTCTGCTCTTTAGCTTCCATTAATTCAGCTCTCTTTGCATCATATTTCAGCCAAGGCAATTTCTTCTTCATAGACTCAGCCTACAAATCGCATGGGAAATGAATATATAAATACATTGTTCCAGCAAGAACAATACATGACAAATAAACCTCAAGAAAAACCTTTTCTAGTAGTTCTTCTCTTTGACGAACACGCTCAACATCCCTTTCTTGCTCAGAATTAAGTAACCTCAGCTGATTCAAGTATTCTCCATTTCTCTGGATGTTCTGAGCTCAATAAGCAATGTTTAAGAGTTAGTAAACCTATTTCTGATGACATATAAACCAATAAGTAGAAAATTATGTTCAGGAAATGGAAAATTTTAGAGACGTACTCTTTCAAGCTTCTTCAATTCACCACTTTTGTCAACTAGCGCACGGTGCTGGACTGGCAGTTGTGGATCACCCACAGCCTTTTCCGTCTCTTCAAGAAGTTGAACTGGCGTTAACTTAGCAAACTCACAAACCCTGTCTTGTGGTAAAAACTAAAAACCCCTCCAAAACAAGCAAAATCGAGCAAAGTAAATACATGTGTAAGAAATAAATAAAGAAGAAAGAAGGGTTAAATCATGAATGCCGTAAGTCCATATATATAGCAGATGTGTAGCCAGCATGAGTTCACATCTGGGTTTTATGACGTTAGATATCAATAAGTACCAAGAATGTAGGAATGGAAGGTCAAGGATTAGGAGATGAGCGATGACCAATGAAAAATGTTTCAAAATTGAGCATGAGATGGAAAGGCAAAAGCCGCAAAACAAATGATCCACTTACAGTCATCACTAATATATGTTTCAAATTATAATTTAAGTATGTTCGAATATATACACACATTGAATTTTCGATTTATGACACATAAAAACACTATGAACAACGTAGTTAAACTTTTCAGCTTATTTGTGAGTGCCAAATAGGTGATTCATGGATCGCCATTCATAAATCTCAGTAAGTGGCTTTCTTTTCCAAGTATACAGATTTTTGCTCCTTTTCGAAATACCCATGCTTCTCAATGATGGTAACTTAGCCGAATCGTTCGAGATTGTTAGCCTCGACACAATCATTAACAGTTAGATATAAAAGTGAGAGAAGATAAAAGAGAAAGGGCAAGAAGAAGAGAGAATTATGTAGGGCAATGAGATCATAGAGTCACTTGCGGTTCACTCCCTCGTCTGCCGTCATGTAAATTGCAGAAGTTTAAAGTAAGATGCTGCCCACGACAAGCGCATAGCTTTTAACTAAAAACAAAAGATGTCTCCAAAATGGTGACCATGAGCATGAGGCTCCTGCTGAGACAGAATCTGGGGAGAGATGCGCGTACGCAACCTTACCAACATTTATAGGAAGGGAAATGTGTCTCTATGGTACCTTTTTCTGATAACGTGCCTATGCAGCACTTTAAGTACCAAGCTGCCTCTTGAAATATCTAAATTTGCAGGGAATAGAATGTCGTGATCCATAACTTGATTTTTTAACATGAACTTAAGTTTGGGCTCTAAGATGGTCACAGCATTACAAATTCCTAATGTTAGAGCCCTACTTCTATCCTGGTAGGAGTAAGAGCTAAGAGGCAAGTCTGATTACAGGTATGGCTATAACAACTGTATTTTCATAATTTAGAGCAATGTATTATAACTACTAAATACACTTCAAATAAAGGAAATACCAAAATGACTTGGGCACTTGGGAATCCAACATCAAATAATTGTTTATTGCCAAACTTACATGAAAAACAGAATTTAATGCTATTATACTAAAGAACCTAAAGACCAAAGTCGACATTGTACAATCATGCTAAGCATGGAACAAGGACATCTTATCAATTTAGTTTCATCTCTATGTTGGGTACAGCTTGATATATACTATGGTAATTCTAGGGTACGGCAAAAGTCAAAGAAAAAAGTTCCGCTAGGGGTTTCGTGTACACGGTATAGATTTTGAAGTACCGTGCAAAGTACCGGTAGGTTCCGGTCATAAAGTGCGCCGGGGTTTCAAAAGTACACGTGCTTCATGGAGTAAGAGTAATCCAGCAGGTCACAGTCTATATAAACATACCCATGCTTCATGGAGTAAGAGTAATCCAGTAGGTCACAGTCTACATAAACATATCATCTTTAAATCCAAGGTACCTATGGTCAGAGAAGAATGATAATTGTTTGAGATGTCCTGCTAAATGTGAAAGTTGTGCAGATCAGCAAGTCTTGAACATGCTCCAACTCAAGTATTTCTTTTCATTTCTTCTTTTCCTTAAAAAGACACAAAAAATCACTAAATCCTAGTCATTCCTTGTGTCTTTGGCTCATTTTAGGGCTACAAGCCCTTAAATAGTTAGTGTCTGACATTTTTGAAGTTTGAACCACTAAATTCTCTGAAATTCTGAATATACTTCAAGTAATCACACAATAAGAATCCTGATCCCTGGAGACTACGCTCTCCCTTATTACATTTTCAAGCCATAAACCAACAAAATACCACTACGAGTTCCTTAAATAAATCTTTCAGAAGCAATTAAAGACGTGGATTGATAACAAATGATAAGTAATGGAGATGTGCATTTATCACAAGACTACTCAAAGAATAAATATGTGGCAACGTATACAGTCATGATTCTGGATTGAAGATAAATTGTCGAAGAACTCACTTGAGTCAAATTGTTAACTTGGATATTGAATCTTTGAATTACTTCAACAACATCCTTTTTTGGCACTACTTTTCCTGAAAACACAATAACACGTACTATCATACCAAAGATACAACTAATTTAACTAAAAGCCAAAAGATGGGGAATAAACAATACATGGGTTGACAGAGATTGCAAAAACAAAGCATCAACTCAAATTTCGGGCATCAAATAACTTAGTGGATAGTGGAGATCTAGCATTTCAACCCACACCACTAATATTATGTTTACTCTTTCTATCAAAAAAAAGGTAGATTACTAGGGAGGAAGAGAGACTATAAGGTCTTGGAGACAAGCTATGTATACACAAGAAGACAAAATGCCAAAGCACTTATGTGGACACTACACCACAAGAGGAGGAAACCAATAGGAAATTTTCCTTTTAAATTTTAAGCAGGCTGTTTAGAAAAAAATTCTACATAATATCTACACAATGCAAACAAACGAAGAGTATAACAATCCCTAGTTCCACATTTATTTACTGGACCAAGAAATACCCAGTGCTGATTCAAAAGACCCTTCACACCCACTTTACAAGTTTATTTTCGCCTGGAATCATAAACTAGCAACATACCATTGAATAGCCACTCAGATTTATTACGCGTATCAATTTTACGCATAATATTCAGGTGCTCCTCCTTAGTATCCCCCCTCAAAGAAATCTTAATATAACCAGACTCTTCACCTCGCTTTACAAATGCTGCAATGCTTGAAGCTCTTCCGAGCAGCTGCACAAATAACAAGACACGGTGTCTGTCATAGTTCAAAACAACTCAAGTCCATAGCCACGAAAAATTCATTGTCTGTACAAACCTGCGGTTCGCCACCAAGTCCAAGCGCTATAGCACAAACAATAGAGCTTTTACCTGAACCATTCGGTCCAACTACAAGATTTAGACGCGGGCCCGGTTTGCACGTCAATATATCGAAGGTCATGAAGTTATGAAGTTCAATCTCAACGATATTTCCCGGCATATAGTCGTCCTCCCCTCTGCGAACAAAACATGAAATTAAGTTACACAAACAATTACAGATCAGCTATGTCGATAAATTTTCATTTCCCTTGTTTTATTGTAGTAAAACAGAAAGAAATCTCTTCGAAAACACCGCACGCACGCACGCCCATTCCACTTGGTTGATATTATTGCTGATAATTGAAGGCCTTGCTTGGAACTTGAATACATATACCAATGTGGAGAGAATAAAACAGAGGAACTCTTCCTCATTACATAGGAAAAAACAATGAATCCCATCCTTTTTTCCTCGACAAATGCCTTGCAAATCCAAGACCCAAACACAGCCTAAGTAAAAATCATTAGAACGCAATCTTAAGCAGTGTTAACAATGTGAAGACAAAAGAGTGAGGAATTCTTCTTCGTTACAAAAGGAAACTGACAGAGTGACAGTTAACTAGAATCCCTAATCTTTATTTTCCCTTAACAAATCCCACATCCTATAACACGGACCAGACCAAACTAAGCCTTATGCGGTTATGCCCCAATCAGTCGTGGTCGGCTACATTAATTTATTCTTCCATTCTTCTCTGACAAAAGCTATACAATCAACTGGAGTAAGAAATATCCAGATACGCCCTAAGTAAAAACTAAAACACCCAATCATTGATAGATCTATGACAATGGGAAGAGCAAAGCATTCTCGAAGCATGAATAAAATGGTAGAACAAAATCAAGAGTGCAGCGGTTATTGATAAACGTAGAAAACCTGCTGATTTTGGGGCGTTTACTAGGGCGACGGTCGGCCATCGGAGATGTTTGAGTTTATGAATGGAGATTAGGGTGAGCCTTTTGCCTTCCGATTTCTGCAGTTGAAAGATGCAGCAAGAGCTAGGGTTTGAGATAGCGAGAAAAGAGAAGCGAGTGCAGCAACGAAAATTGGCGCCAAGAGCAAGAGTGCGATGTACTAAACTTCTTACTTTTACCTTCTGAACAACACTTAGAGCCCGCAAACGAAAAAAAATCCTTATTTTTTACTAACGTAATTTCAAGCTGAAAAATTATGATTTTATTGAAATCTAAAAATATACAATATGAATTTTATTTGAAAGATCTCGATAAAATCTTTTATACGATACAAAAAAAATTGAAAAATTATTTTTTATTTATATTATTTTTTAATTTAAAAATGTGAAATAAGCTGTTTATTTTTTAAGAAAGTTTTTGGAACGGGGCCTTAAGCGTAGCAAAGACAATCTAGAATCAATAATTCTATAACCACGCCCATTTTACACATTCAAATACATATCTACACACATAAATATCTGGAGCCACACATTTGTGTGTATAGGTATGCATTTGGGTGTGTGTTTAGATGTAGTTGTAGAATAGCTCATCTAGAATTTGACCGTAAATGAACCGAGCAATTCTCTTTTTTTTAATATCACTCCTTTTTTTCACATAACAAATTATCTAATCAAGGCACAAAGATGAGTTGCATTAACAAAAAGTCATCTAATCAAGATATAAAGATGAGTGGCATAAAAAAAAGGGGAGTGACAAAATTACTCCCCAAAAATTAAGGAAAATGATTTTGTCACTCCTTTTTTTGTTAACGTCACTCCCCTTTGAAGATGAGTAATATTAACAAAAAGGAGTGACAAGGTCAGCAGCTAAAATTAATGAACAAATCTGAACATTAGCATGCTCATTGCTCAAGCTCGAGCTCATAAAAAATTACTCCATCCGTTTCCAAATAACTATTTGGCGCACAAACCTATGCATTTAATAAGGTACATTTGTTTTATTAAAAAAATAAATGTTTGGATGCTAATTCAAAAAACACTTATTTACTCCTATTTCCAATCATTACTCTCATTTATCTCTCCACTCATTATCTCTATCTCCAATCATTATTATCATTTCTCTCTCCATCTCATACCACTCATTACCTCTATATCCAATTATTACCTTAATTTCTCTCTCCATTCACTATCTCAAAAATCAAACTCAAAAATTTTCAAAAACTCATCCAAACAAAACAAAAAAATTTCCCCACAAATGAATAGATACCAATGAATTCTATTAGATTGTGAAAAAATAAGTTTTTTAAGGAAAAACATGACCTTTGGGTGTAGCCAGTTGGTCGTGTATCTACCTTTGGGAGTGAGACGTCATGCGTTTGATTCCTTTGGATATACGATCAATCCCTTGTGGTAATACTAACTTCAAACACCCCTCACTAACCCTCGCTGATATATACAATGTTGACAAAAAAAGAAAAGAAAAACATTTATCTTTTGTAAGGACTAAGTTTGCGCGCTGGACACTTATTTAGAGGCAAAGGGAGTAATAAACAAGCTTGAAAATTAGCATGTTTGGTTAAACTCGGCTCTATAAGGCTCATTTTATTTTAACGAAAGGAGATTATATATTGGTTCTTATTAATTCAAAAAAGTAATATGTTGTTGTGCAATACTTAAAACTATAGAAAAATTGTACCACTATTTTGAAAAATAGACTTTCTCTTAAAACTTATATCCACAGACCAATATAAAGGAAGCACTTCAACCAACGATAACGCCTTTGCCTTTTGTGTGTCTTACTAACTAAAATAATTCGTAACTATTTATTTTTTAAATTATTAAATGTGATGTATTGTGAGAGAATGACTTGTCTCGTAAAACGTAAAATAAGTACTTAAAGATAAGAACCTTATCGGAACTGGGTCTAAGGCCGGGCTTTATCTTGGATATTTTAAAAAATATTTGGGTAAAAGTCATAATATTTTATTTACTAATTTGTCTTGATGAAACGAATGAGAAAACCAAAAAAGTGGACGCAGAACTAATAAACGCGAAAAAAATTTAAATAAGAATAAAACAAGAAAAATCCCAAAAAAAAACTTAGCGGAACACAACCTTACTAGTCGATATTGGCTGACGCCATTTTCATTAGCCATGTGTATTTTTTAATCTAATTAATTTAGGTTAATTAAGTTCATAAAAGTAAGTTGGTAAAGTAAATATCAAACAAAAATAATAATCATCACCCAACAATAGAAAAGTAAATCATATTAGTTGTAACCAAACATATCGTGTTAGTTTGTGTTTTGTTTATTTGCTTATTCAAAATATTAAAATGCAAAAAACAAGTGAGCCTAAATTGTATGGTAAAATTTTGATTTATTTTACCATGAGTTTTTGGGGGCTTATGTGATTTACCTCCCTAACTTACAAAAAATATGCAAAGATTGCTCTACTGGTCTTGGAGTAAATCGCAGGGAATTCAATCTGCAACCTGACTTAAAGGAAAAAACACCCCGCAAATTCTTTCTCAATTACATTTTTACAAAATTAAACTACCAAAAAATAAATGAACTTTTCAAAAAAAGATATATAATATTTTTTTTGTATTCAGCATGGAAAAACCCCACAAAAAACATTGCATTACTTATTAAGCGCCAAACTGAAACCCTAGAACGAAAGAGTATGTCAGCGAAGAGAACAAATAAAGAATCAGGATTGATTACTTCTTGGAAAATAATTTTCACACTCCCCTTTTAACCATCCACACACTTTTTCTTGTTTTTATCCACACGAGTTTGTAATATTGTCCTTGAATGTGTGAAAAAAATGTATTGAATAATGGCAAGATAGTAAATTCAAGTGGATAAATATACAAAAAAAGAAGAAAAAAAAGAGTGCAGATGCCATATGGTTAAAATGAGAGTGTGAAAATCAATTCTCTTACTTCTGAAATCTCTAATTTCTCCCTTATTTCTCATAACCTCTAATCTTTGTTTTTCTCCCTTGGTCTCTAATTTATCTTTTCGGGTTTTTTCCTACTCGCGTTCTTCCCCTTTTATTTCCTGTTCTTCCCAAAAAAAATATTTAGGACCAATTTATCCCCTAATTTATTGTCATCTCACAACTTCATTATTATATTCATCTCATAACTTCAGCAATGATGATTGGTAACACAAATAAGGTGGGGCTAAAAGCTAGGGTATTCACTATCCACAATGGCATATATGATAAAAATTAATAGGTTTCTACGGTTAAAAATATTTGTGCAAAATATATGACTCATAATAGTATAATCAGACTTAGCAACTTCTTTAAAAATAATCACATTTTCAGCTTTGGGTAACCACGACTAGCAGCCTTTTGCCAACAACTAAATTTAGTGGACCACGCTAATTCTCAATCAAATTTAAAAGACTATTTTCTATTTCTATTTATTAGTTTCAAAACTATTTAGAAAACCTATTTTCGATATTCACAGTTTTTAGTCTTTTTATAGTTTGAAAATATGATATGGTAAGTTTTGGTTATCCAATTTTGATTGTCATTGTAGACTTTTACATTGCGCTAACCTTAGCAATTTGGATTAATGAAAAACTGGTGTGGCAACTTTTAGATATCCATTTTTTGTTATGCCATTTTGGATACCTAAGAGTGAGCTTTAACTGTCAACTTGGTTTTTAAAGAGGTTCTGTGATTTTAATTATTTCGGGCTTAAAACGAAATCAAATGAATTTCCTTCAATCCTATGGAGTCTAGACAATTACGTACTTTGTTAACCATGCATATTAGAAGGTGATAGGTTCGTTATCATTTATTTTTCCAGTTAGAAACAAGAAAACACATGATGATCAGCTCAACAAGCGACTATATTGGTGTTTTTCATTTAAAAAAAAGAGAGTATAAAACCAGTGATGCTTTTACTATAAGATCTCGAACTGAAAAGTTTTCTGTTTGATTATTGAAGGCCAATTGATGTTTGAGCACTCTGATGACAAAGGAAGAGAGAGAGAGAGAGAGAGAGAGAGAGAGAGAGAGATGAGCTTCTCCCTGATATCACTTCTTATTCAGAGTTAAAAGAGGGAAATATAAAAATAACTCGAAGTCTCATCACCATTAGTCCTCGACCATACCCAACGGGTATACCATACTAGAATAACTCGAAGTCTCAGTGCCATTAGTCCTCGATCATATCCAGCGACGTCACTTTATCTTTTTTCCGTTATAACTTTCATACGACTACCAAAAGTGCCTAAAAACATCCATAAATAAGCATATGTCAACGAGGAGAGGGTAATTTTGAGATTCTCCAGTCACCCAATCCTTTCCTTTCTTTGATCATCCAGTCCTTTCCTTATTCCAAAATCATTCAGCTTTCTGAAGCCGGAATAGTAAGAGCATCAACTGACTGTAATAAACAAAAATACGAACCAAGATGGTTTTTTTTTTAATACAAAGTTAACTACAATTTCATTACTGGCAACCAAAGATAAGATTTTACACAATATCTCTGACTTGTGTTTTGGGGCAATGTTAGTCTTTGTGCAGATTGTGAAGTATGTACAAGGAAGCAGAAGACAAGAAGATACAAACAGAATAGCTCAACAGATCCATTCCAGTGGCTATAGTCACCATCTTGCTCCTCTCAAACATCTTCACCAAAAGAATCATGACAATAACATGCCCGACTTTCGTCTTCAGTTCGTCAAGCGAGCTTATTTTCATCCATTTAGGCCTTTCCTATAGTCAGTAAGAAACATTCAATGAGTTTATTTTACAGCAAGAAAGAGGGGGAAAAAAATCAGGGAACATTGACATCAAAATGAAGGTTTAAGATCATCCAAGCACCGAAAAAGAGAGAGAAGGATTAAGATTATCCAGGTCTAGATAAATGCTCAACCGGTAAAACAACTTAATCACGCAAATGGTTTGCACTGAAAGCAGCAAGTGTCATGAACTTCACAAAATAACATGAACCTACACAAAGAAAAGAGAACGACGCAAAACAGTTTTGCATCTGCCAAATTGGGGTGCTGGTATGGATAATGAGGTTTACAAAACGGATTTAAGGCCATCTGTTGTGGATGGCTTGCATTTTGGGAAGAACGTTCTGATGTGAGTCATGGGTGTCCAGACAGACGTCAATAAGACACGTTTCTAGACCTACTGAAAGAGCTATCTGGACGGTGATTAAGTTTGTCCGGACAGGCCATAAAGCCCATAACCCAAGTTTTTTTTGTGAGCCAAACTTGTAAAACAGAGGGGCACAATTGAGAGGGTGATCAAAGAGTGTGTAATTCTTATTGTTTATAATGGATTGATCTACCTTCCAAACCTCTTTATCTTGATGTGGAATCTTAGCTCCTTCATCTCACTGAAGCTTGATTCTAATAATTTCATCAGATGGCCGAGTCAATTTCAGAATGTTCTGAGAGCAGCAGGACTCCTGCCATATGTGGATGGATCTAGTTCTTGTCCTCCTATGAACACTGTGGATTCTGCAAACCAGGATATTCCAAATCCAGAATACTTATAGTGGATCAACGTTGACGCGCATCTATTCAGTTGCATCACTGCAACTCTTTCTCCTGTCATCTTTCATTATACTTTCACTGTAAATCCAGTGCTGAAGTGTGACCATTCCCAAAAAAGGTTTTAGATCTCTTTCAAAAACGCACTTACATCTACTGAAGAGTAGTTCGAACAATCTGTCTAAACAATCTGGTCCTATGGAGGATTATCTTCAGCAAATTAAAGAAATAGCTGATCAACCGTCCTTGATTTCTTCTCCTGTTACTGATGAAGATAAGGTTCTTTTTTTTGATAGGCGATGAAGATAAGGTTCTTGTAGGAATGAATGACCTGATTTAGCTCCGGCTGTTAATATTGCATGTCAGTATAAGCATGCTCCATCTCAGGGTGATTTTAATTAGCTTAAACGTCCTCTTGCATATGTAAAAGGTACTCTTTCCCATGGTCTTTCCTTGACACCAGGAGAATTTGTTCTACATGGCTATTCCGACTCCGACTCTGACTGGGCTGGTGATGCTTCTGATAGGAGGTCAACTTTTGGTTATTGTGTTTACTTAGGGTATAACCTCATTACTTGGTTTGCCAAGAAGCAACCAACAGTGCTAGATCCTCAACTGAGGCAGAACATTGTGATCAAAATGATGCTTTGTGATCTGTCTATTTCCCTCCATCTACACTTGTTTTGTGGTGCGACAGTGTTTCTGCTTTATCTCTTGCTTTGAATCCAGTTTTCCAAAACCAAACCGAGCCTTGTGTCCCAATCAATTGGGGTTGTCTACATGAATCATGTTTTTCTATTGAGCTCTATCTAGGGCTACCTCTTCATTTAGATTTAGTAAGCCTAATCACAGTATCCAAAGTCATTTTAGGTCTTCCTCTTCCCCTAGCCCAACTATTCACTATTATCACGTCACTCTTCTAAGTCTTCTTGACTACTGCGTCTGTAGGTCTACGGTAAATATTTCCAAACCACCTTAATCTATTTTCTCTCAACTTATCTTGCATAGGTACAGCTCCTACCGTCGCACAAATAGTTTCATTTCTAATTCTATCACTCCTAGTCTTACCACATATCCACCTCAACATCCTCATTTCAGCTACACTCATCTTACTCACTTGTTTCTTCTTGATAGGCCAACACTCCGTCCCATGCAAGAAAGAAACAGATGGAGGTTGACTACCATTTTATCTGAGAGAAAGTTCAATCTAAATATTTTATTGTGAAGCAAATCTCTAGCACTTATCAATTAGCTGATATCTTTACTGAGCCACTGCCTACTTCCAGATTTGTCTTGTTGAAAGACGAGCTCATGGGTAATTCTTCCCTCATTTGCTTGATGGAGACTGATAGGAATCATTTGCAGCTATCTCAACTTAATCAAGATTCAGCTAAGCATCAGAAGATTCAATCAGTGTCAGTCGACCTTGGTTAAGCCTAATCCAGGGTAGTGGTTGGGCCGTTGGGCTGTTATGTTAGAGTTAGCTTTAGATGGTTATATTAGGCGGTATAATAAACTTTACAGCTACTCTACGAATGGTTACTGTGTTGTCTATATAGCACGTAATCATCCGAGATCATTAAATCAAAAGAGATGAAATCTATTCAAACTTCCTTTAATCAAAATGACAATCGAGTTGTAATTTCTGAAATCTCCAAACTTATCCTCTCTCTCTCTCTCTCATTGCAAAAGGATGCAGGAAAACAAAGCAAATTATCGAGTTCTAGGAGTAACTCAAAGCTGCAATGAGCTTCAAGATTCGTGGTGTCAAATGCCTTGTTTTTGTTGATAAATAAAATGGAATTCAATAAAAAACAAATAAAGCCAGATGCTATCTTCCGGTAATTAATGATGCACAGAACTGCTGAAATCAATACAAAAAGAGATTTAACCAGTCCATAAAGAGATTACTACCTTTAAAGCGAACATCCCAAATAAGGAAGACCCCTTTAGAGCACGGTCAACAGTTGGCGGGACATCAGGAGATACATTGGTTATAAATAAACCATATAAGCCCATACCAAAAATTAACATGACAGTCCCAGCAAGATACACATCTGCATTAAGTGAGAATTCAATATTAGTGAGGGCTGGCTGACCAGAAAAGGAGTTATCATGTGTCACACCAAATAAGAGAGTTAACGGAAGTATCGAGGAAGGTAACACTGGATTCGGTAGAGAATAATTCATGAAAGGTTGATATACATGGTATAACACATTTGCCTGATATGTATTCTAAGATAAAAACACCATTTGTGATGTATGTCAATGTGCAGTCTGTTGCATGTGTTTTTGTGTGTTATGCTGCGTCCATAAATGGAAGATGATGTCACACATAAGGGTCTATATATCCATTGACGAGAGTACCCCCACCTAGCTTCACTTTTTGGTGCAATTGACCGTCTAAATTCTTCCTAAATTGACTGATTTCATGTGGGGGAACGTTAAGGAGATTCAAGCTCATGCTCGCTCCAGCTCAGCAGATCAGCAATTAGTTGAGAGTCGGTTGAGAGTTAGTTAGTTGTTTAGCCATTTAATCCAAGTGTTTGGATATGGTTAGTTTAGAAGCTGTCTTGATGTTGACGGGTAAACTGTTTTTGGCTTATATAAGCTTCTGTATTGTAAGCAATATCGAATATTCAATCAATGAAACAGAACCGAGTCCATAGTTTCTAGTTCTTCATCTTCTTCCCCTTCTTTTTCTTCTTCATTTTCTGAGAATTCTTTGAATATTGCAAGTCAATCAAGTCTACAAAGGAAAACACGGTATTCAAGTGAAAATAATAGAAACAAGATATAACAAAGCCTTAGCCTCCTCTCTATCGTGGTGATTGAATCCAGAAACTCCAGATGAGATCAATGCAGTCTAGAGAGTAGCGGATACTACGTAAAGTTCTGTTTGGAGAGCTATGGATTTTAAATGAAAGGATTCAGCATTTTTTTCAACGGCCATATTAAGAATTGTAGTTACACAATGACTCTGGTAACTTGTTAAACATGTATTTGGCATTAACAGAAATATTTATGACCAAATTGGATTTATCTTAAAAGCAATTCAGAATCTCACCAATAGCTTCAACTAGCAGTAGTACCATCTTTCCTGTGTGTATCCCTTTGACACAGCTCGTCCAGTAAACTTTGTATGCCTCAACTATGTACACACAGCCCTACAGAAGAGAAGCAATCAGTTAGGGAAAACCAACCCATGCAAAAGATACAGTCACTAACCACACTGCTAAATTCCAGAGAACGATAAACAATTTTCACATGGTAGTGGCTCAGAAACCAAAATAAGATTATAATAATCCGTTTAATCTTCTGAAATGCAAAGCGCACTTTGTGAATTCCAACTGGGATCTGGGAATACGAATTGGAGCTTAACTTGGAGAAGGATTTTCCACAGGATCAAGATGGAAACCTCAGTTACCATTCAACTAGTAGCAATACCAGAAAATATGTCACAATGGAAGGATGTGCCTCTACTGGTGATTTTTGACACGTCCATTATAGAAAAACAGGATGCCGCTGACGACAAAGAGTATGAACTAGATTATTCAAGTGTTACAGCATGCAGCAAAAGAAGCACTCCGTGATGTGGAAAATCCAGATATCTTTTGACTACCATTAAAAATGTAGAAAAGAGCACAATGAGATTGTGCATATCCGGAAGTCCTTCGCCACAAGATACCATCAGATAGAGATAGTTTCCTCTGATGTCAGGTCAAGGAAGTCAGAATTTGAGTGCAACTATAACCAAGATCACTCCAGCACCACGTCTCACATTGAACTCGCTTATGTCATAAAAGAATGAGCTTGCATATAAGGCAAGGATCACTCTCTATTAGGTCTTTCCTAACTCCTAAACCTTAATAGCTCCACAACTCAAAACATTTTATCAAAGAACAACCCCCTAGGCCAGGAGTAGGGTCTAGCTACCTTGCTCGGGACAATAGGAAGCATGTGGTATAGAGGCTAAAGCAACAGGGTTTGTTATGGCTCATTTGCCACAAGGATAGCTCCTTCTTGACAAGTCAAAGCAGCTGGCATCTCGGAAATGTATCATAACTACCGCTTGAAAGATAGGAGCCCGTATCATACCTACAACCTGTTCTATAACAATCCCTGAGATTCCCATGATACAGACCCTAAACTCCGATCATAAGAATCAAAGAGAAACCTTGATAACCTCCATTTTTCTCCGTAATAAGGAGGAAGCTACGAGCTGGCTTTTCCTTCTTCCAAGATTGTATATAATGATGGGTTGGACTCATCGTTGATGACAAACATGAAATACACGTTATTACACATTTAGCATACTTGACTCGCTGGCTGACTGCTCTCTCTCTCTCTCTCTCTCTCTCTCTCTCTCTCTCTCTCTCTAAGGCTGTCCTGAACTTTCTCATCTAACTCCATTTGTCTCAAGCAATTGTCCAACAGACTAAGAATACGAGGAAAACATTTCTTTTTTATGGCACTGCGAGAAACCAGGGCTGAGGCTATCTTGGATGAAGCATGCTTATGGTGGAGTAGCTCATCATTTACAAAAACAAAATCTTTAATGTTTTGCTTTTTCATCCGATACAAATATAGAAAAAAAGGAGGTGAAAGACAACTTCGATTTTTAGAATGGATGTGAAAAGGCATAAACTGAATAATCATATGATGCGGGACTGGTGCGTCAAACAAGAAGTTGGTAACTTCCCACTCCAACTACTGTTATATTATGGGCCAATCAACTTCGAAGCTTGATTTTGGACATAAGTGGAAGGTAAAGGCCAACCATAAGACAATGTTCAATGAATAAGCTCTGAGAGACACTTCCATGAACCATAACCATAAACATCACATTTCAAAAGTTCAAATGTATGCATGTTTGGTAAAGACTAAAATGAACAAGAGGATCACAAAAATGTAAAAGAAAAACTCTACAGGTATATGAAAATAAAAAACAAGACACATTGGAATAGCTAAAAGAGTTGTACAGGTTAGAAAGACATTACATTCAGAAAGCACAGCAAAGAACCAGCCAATGAACCCGCGATAGCAAAAAGTGCCAAAAAGCGGAAGTCAAATATTGCCTGCTCAATTAAGATAAAGTAAGAAATGTTACAATCTGACAGCTGAAACAATCCACCACAGAATTACAACCATATACAGAAGTGCGAATAAAGGATAGGTGTATACAAATACTGTGTGATGTATCATGGAACACACTAGTATGCATGCAAACTTATAGAACACACAAAATCTGTCAAGTACTCCAGGAATTGTACGTGGACATGAAGCTACACTTAGCGTTGAAGGTAAACTGATTACAGAAATGGAAAAGTGACGCAGGAACCAAATTCTGGTGCAGAAGCATCTCAGATTATATTCAAAAGGCCTGGTAAGTAAGTTTGGACTACTATGTCACTTGAAGCCCTTTGTTCATTTGTTTCAGTAAATTCATTGTTTCTTAGGTTTGGAATGCTTTTTGATATTGTCAACTGTAGAAAACAGATCCATGTTGCCAAACCGCAATACTAATGACTTACGGATTATTTACTAAGTTTGTTACCTAAGGTCATGAGTTTTCTTTGTACCAGAAGACTCGCATGTATCTTTCTAAGTAGCCATTAAGAACTGCTATTGACAGGATAAAGGAGAATTGAAGAGTAAATATCATATGGCAAGAATAAATACTGGGTCACTCTCAGATTTTGGTTGGTTTCTCTGACAGTCTGACTAACTCTAGAAATCAGACTCCCAACTCGTTCTTTTGTCTCGTGAACTCCAGTCTCGTTTAATTCTTCCCTGTTTCTAGGAATTTGTTGGAGGTGCAAGTTTTGAACCACTAAAACACCTAGACAACATGATTTTAGTCCTTTACATTCTTGCAGCTTTTTAAGATATTTAATTTCAATCCCAGGTACCGCTGTAAGCTATAATCCTTCACACAATGTGTTGGAAGAGCAAGTTCATAATAAGCAGTTTACAGAAGATAAAACAACGCAACAAATAAAGCTTCGTTGCAATAGTAGGATCTGCACTAGCTCTATGCAGAAGGTGTTGATCTCCTGCAACTGAGAGATGCATGAAGGACGTCAGAGCCCTGTTAGCTAGATAGTGGGCTTGTCGGATATCCTTGCATTGAACCTTCGTGATCCAAGGAAACTAAGTTTGTATTGATCAAATATATTTTACCGTACGGCCATACTACTATATGTTTAGACATAAACAAGTAAATGGACCTCATTAAGCATGATAACTGCAAAAAAAGTGACAAAAACTTTGAGAAGAACACGGAAACTCTCTATAGGGTCACTATGTTTGTCTACTAGGGAATCAGCTAGTCTACGCTATAAGGACACGCAAATGTAGTCACGGAGAGGCAAGCAGAACAAAATCACTTACACGACTAAGCTAGTAGCCAGGACAACGAACGAAGACATTGTCCATAGGCAAGAGGATCTCAGAACAGGTACACATGAAAATGTTTTTTCAACAGATAGGCATCCAAATAGACTGCAAATTGCATCAATAAATAATGTCAACCTTTAGAACTCATCAAAACTAAAGTCCTTCCATTGACACAAATGTAATCAGAAGCACATTAAAAACGGCCCTGCTACGCAAGACAAGGAAAATATGTCCTTGTCCAGCATTTCAAGATAGTCTCGTTTCATATAGTATTTGCAATTTGTCAAAAAAAAAAAATATAGTTTTTGCAATTTGTTGTGGAGTTGTCAATAATGTTCACCAATAGATCGATGCAAACAAAAATGCAAATTCTTGATCATGAGGATCGCTTTCTGAATTCATTGCTGACACACTTGCTTTAGCACTAAGATGGTACTCACCAGTTTTTCCACTTCCCATACAAGAAAAGCGGTAAAACGATGTATTGACAATTAGCACTTATATCAAGCATCTAAACTGCAACTCGTGATTTGCACTAAAAGTTTATGTACTTTACATAAAATTTGATCTTTTTCTAGTATTGTCTGGATCGTTCCTAGAAGTCTCACGTAAATGAAATTCACTTAAATTTGTTAGAGTAGATAATATAGCTCAATAAAACAAAGTGAACTAGGTCCGATAAGTTTTCAGCCAAAATAATTGTTATATTCTTAATAGTGTTTCGTGTACAAATTTCTTTTAACCATTTTTGATTTTTGTGACTACTGAGCTAAAATCCTGCAGCTGCTCCTGAAAACCACCAACTATAAAAAGCGCAGAAATTTATTTAATGTCAATATGCACAATAACGAGTGATGTCAACTGAAATATACCCTTTCAATGGAGGACTCGGTGGACTGAAAGAAGCGAAGAAAAGGGTTGTTGCCATTTGGGCCGGCTAGCGCGTAGTTGAATCCGTTTTCTGGGATTTTAGGTGATTCCACAAAGGACTTTGGTGGGGGCGATGATGAACCAGAGGAAGGCGATGAGCTCAAAGCAGCAAGTGGAGTAACAGTAGGGGACGATCGTTTGTGAGTGGTTCTTGTTCTTGTTGTACTTGTAGGGCGCGGGGAAGCTATGGAGAAGGAGAGAGGGGTAGCTGAGACTGAAGCCAGAAATGCCATGGCCAAATCTAGAGAGAGAGAGAGAGAGGGTTGGAATGGAATGTTTGGAGCATCGGTCGATGAAATTTTTTTTTTTTGAAAGATCATTGGTCGATGAATGAGGGTCGTGTTTTTCCTGGACCCAGCTTTCTTAATCAAGTTTTTGGCGGGTAGCGATAGAAGCAACGGTTATGCTTAAAAGGGCCCCACGCCCGACACGTGATAATGTCCAAAAGTAACCCGAAAAGAGCAATGGGTGACATTCAATTCGATGTGTGTAATCCAATCGTCAAAATGAATCTCAATAACTGGTTGCTTTTTTCGGAGTATTTTCTTTCGGGTAGGTTTGTCAATGGGTTGAATCCGATCCGGATTCGACAAATTCGAATCCGACAAGACTCGAATTCGATAGTGGTAATCCGGCTCCGAATCTGAAAAATTCGAATCCGATCTGAAAACTTTTTTACTTCAAAAATTTTCGCAAAAAAAATTATTACTTTCAAAAACAAATTTATTTTTCCAAAAAAAAATTAAAATAAAAATATAACTTCTTAAATATTTTTTTTTCAAAATAAAAAATTTACAGCTTTTTTTAAAATTAAAAATAAAATTTCGGATCGAATTGATAACGGATTTAATCCGATCCGTATTTGGATTACCGGATTCGGATTATCGGATCGACGTTATCGGATTCGAATCGAATTTTTCAGATCAGATCTGGTCTATTGACAGACCTAAACTTTCGGGGTAAGTTTCTCCTTTACCTAGAATTTTTTTTTTATTTTTATGTTTTTGTCCTTTTTCTGATAAAGTGAGAATGGATTTTTATCTCTCTCGTTTTTTAAAGTGCAAAGGGATTTGGGGCCGCCTCTGTGGACGGGGTAAAAACGTGCATTGGTCGAACAAGTATCGCATTACTTGGGGTAGTGCAAGGATGGAACGAGAATTACGTAACCAGACTGAATTATGAACAACAAGATTTTGAAATTCGAAAATTTAATAATTTGTTTGGTTTACGTTTTGAGAGACGTTTTTTGAGTAATAAATAGAAAAAGATACAAAGAGAAATGAGATAAATAATTAAAGGAAATATTTATGGGAGATCATACGCAGATAGAGAGATTGAATTTTGAGACCCAAAACGAGTACATTAAGAAAAATGTTAATGTTAGTATTTTTAAAAAATCCGAAAAAAACAGTTAATATTAATATTAGAATTTTAAAAAAAAATCGAAATGACGTGGGGGCCTTGATCCCCATAAGCCCCATAATAGTTTCGCCTCTGCGATAGTGTACATATCTTTATGTGTCTTCTTTCCTTCTTTTTTTTCCAAGGAAATGGTAATTTTCGTTAATAAAGGAGACCATCAAAGCGCGTAAAGAGCCACAACCAAAAAATCATAAGCCCCGGAAAACAAGAAACCAAACTAGGAAATGGTCCTAATGCATGTCGTTCCTACACACAAATATAATCCCACAAAGCTAGGTATAATAAGATGATGCAAATAATCGTGAAAAAGAAAGATAAAGTAATAAAGTAATGGAGCAATAGCCTCTTGTTCCATAGAACTTTGAAGAACGCATTGCTCCTTTATTTTATTATCCCTTTTGTATTACAACTCTAGTATTCTTGTATTTACATCTTTTCGTTTTGTTTTTATTTTGAATTTATATACCTTGGACAAAATTATGTTCTAGATATACGGGGGATATCTAGGGTGGATCACCCATGGGCCATGGCTGATCCGTCGAGGATCGCTAAATCACCAAGGCCGAACAGACAGAGCACAAACGAGAAGTAATGGAGGGATGAGACTACCGTCATAAGACTCACAACCAGCCCAGATCCGTCTAAGCCAAAACCGCGGACAACCACCATGGGCTTTGAAACACGACTACGCATCACAATCCACCTGCAACGTCTACCACCGAGTCCGAATATAAATACTATTCAATTCAAACTGAACGCCTTTTGGTCTTATCTTGAGTCACATAATTAGAATGTGGGTGCAAACGTGAGAGTGTAAGCGTCTCTAAAACACATTCTGAATTACTAAAATCCGCGAGAGCGAGCGCATGACATTTTGGAGTCGACGAGCCAAAATGAACAAAAAAAACCAAACAAACTACCCTTGCAAAACGGCAAAAACCTCGGGAAGTCTAAATTATTCCTAATCCTTACCATAACTTAAGCAATGAAAAAGATCAAGCCCTGGCAACTGGAACAACCATAACTTGATCAAGGACAGGGCCACAAAGAGACCCAAAGTCATCAACCCTGGTGTGGTAAAATGAACTGAAGAAAGTAAGCCTTGTCCTGGCTGAAATTGCTCTGAACTTCAAAGTAGCTCTCTTGAACCTACCCTTCCCTTGGGACTTGAAGGGCACTTTTATGGTATCTTTGCCGGCGAACGCCTCGACCATCATTGATCCGTGGCAGCCGTTCTTTGCATCTCCCACGGAAAAAGATAGGTTGTAGTATTTGTTTGGGATCGTTCGGATAATTTGGGCAATGGCGCTTTCTCTTCCCGCAACCAATTCAATTGCGGCAAAGCCAAAAGGGACATTGAAGTGCTTCGAGTCTATTATTTTTACGGCTTTGAGGGATTCGATGATCCAGCCTGGGAGTGGGGATGTGAGATCTTCTTGTCTGGGAGGGAGGAGAATACCATTGGAAGAGTTGATTAGCAGGTGGGGGATCTCCTCGAAATTGCCGTTCTTCACCAAATTCGCTGCAAGAAATCATCACAAGAAGGGACCAAAACCGTGAACTTCGTGAGATTTTTAAGACAAGAATCCTAAATTGAAGTACACAGAGAGTTTCAGGAGCAGAAAAAGCAGAGTCGTTAAAACAAGGATCAAAAGTGCACTTCATAAGATTTTGTATGGACAAGATCCCCAAATTAAAATGGACTGATAGTTTTAGGATGCAGAAGGATCCATGAGATTACACATACGCAGATCAGGGAGTTGATTTTGATAAATATATCAAAATCGGTCGCATGCGTATTGTTTGTGAATTGTGATCATCAACTCAGTGCCAAACATCTGAAAATTGAGGACGTAGATCTACCAGACAAACAAAGAAAACCAGATTACAAATCTAACAGTACCAAAGCAAAAAGCATCAAATGAGTCGGAAAGTTCAGAAAACCAAAAGTCACAAGCAGGAAGAATTTTACAGATTTTTAGACAGGATGAAAATTTGTAAACAAAAAATATAAAAGAGTAGTGCTAGCTGTGATCCTTTAAGTTGAAATCAAAATAACCCACAGTTTATGGACCATAATTTCAAAAGGAAAAAAAGATATTGTAATAGAACTCATAGCCAGAACCCTTCAGGAATAATATGGCAGAAACAATTCTAATGTTATAAATTTATAAGCCTGTGGCATTGTTCCTTGAAGTTTCGAAATTGAGGCATCTATATTGGATTTCTCTCTAGCATTTTGTCCACAAAGAACCTCGCTGGTGCACCGTGTTCCACAACTAGAATGACAGAAATACGGAATGACATCCTCGTATTACATTGATCTTTTGAGCATATATCAAAATCAACTGCCCAAATTTCTGAGAAACCCATGAAATAGAAATAACCAAGAAAATTGAAGATGATCAACCAATGACACACTTCTTCTCCTGGTGGACAATGGGTTTTGATCCCCAGAATTTAGTCGAGGTGCGCTTAAGCTAGCCCAGACACCTTACTATAAAAAAAAAACACATTTTCTTCTCTAAAAAACCATCATAATAAGATGCCAAACATACAAAAACCCAAATAACCAGACAACAAAACACAAAATGCATAAATAAACAAGCATAACGAGAGAGAAAGATATATCGATACATGGATCGATATTCATATACCTCTTGTTGGCCTCGGAGGGAAAAGCTCTTTGATGGCTACAGCATCCAAGAGGGGTCCACAGCTAGGATTCTCTTGAACCCCAGGGTTGTGGAAACTCACCCTAGCAAAATCAGAAGTAGCCCTGAATCCCCAAGCATAAGTATCCCCACCATTGCTGCTATACAGTGTCTGCAGGGGAAGATCTCCGGTCTGAGGGAGTACCGAAACCCTCAACACCTCATCCTGCGCACAAGTCCTCGATGCACCGAATGTTAGTGCGTAGAGTGATCCGTTTCTCACTGGGATTGTCTGAGAGACCGAGGCGTCGTTTCCCAGCCTCACCGCGTGGACCCCGTGTGCCACGTTAAAGTATATCCCGCCGGGCTGAGGCCCGCCGGAGATGTACTCGACTAAGCCGTTGATTTCCCATTTGGGTAGTGAGTATTTCCCTTTGATTACCGTTTTCTTGATGAGGTTTGTTTTGTTGGGTGCCTCTTCGAAATTTCCATTCGGGAGGAGTCCTAAATAAAACAGGAAAAGGAAATTGGAGAAGATAGCATAAACAAAAGGATAAAGCCATGGTCAACACAATCCAACAGGTTGGTTTACTCTAAATTAAAAAACTGGAGTACAATCTAGTAATTATTTTAAGCACAAAATATTCCATAAGATAAAATATTACTATATCCCAAATCATTCCTGCAAAACAAACTTCCAGGAGCATGATATCAATTATTTAACATTAGCCCCAGGTTGCTCCAATTGAGGTGGGTTTGCTCCCACACAATTGAGCAGTGTTCGATTTTTAGAGTCAGGAGTCGGACCACATGAAAGAAAGTAATTTCTTCCGAATTTTTCTAGTCCCGACGCGATGACTGCCTATTAACAAACATTAATTGAGGTGGGCGTAAGTTGACCCGCACATCTGACTGCGGGAAAAAAAAGTTTAACAATAATCCTTCCCAAAACCCCACTATCCCTAAATAGTTATAGTTTATTTCAATTGGCATTTCGAAAAAATAAGATGCAGGTCTGGTTTGGTTCGCTATATCTATCATTTTGGAACCAAGATGCATGTTTAGTAACGTGCATTCCGTCACTAGTCAATTTGCTAGGGTATTACTGTTTGCGGTGACGCATAGATAACCTCAAGTACAAACGAGAGAGAGCAGAAACAGAGAGAGTAAGAATAATCTGAAATGCGTGTCTTTGTGGGTGTGTGAGTCTCTCTCTCTCTCTCTCTCTCTCTCTCTCTCTCTCTCTCTCGTGTGTGTGTGTGTACGTGAGAGTGAGAGAGAGAGAGAGAGCACAAACTGCTGAGTAAGGGCAAATGCTAAGCAGTTTAGATCAAATTCCACACTCCAAGTAGAACAAAAGAGTTCAAACAAAGGATATAGAAGTACGTAGCTCCAAAAAAAAAAAGGTTAGATCTGGGTATTCGAATACCTTCCAAATAAGTAGCTCCAAAAGCAGAGCCAAGTAAATGGAAGCAGGAAAACAGGACAAGTGAGCTCAACACAGCCATTCTCACGCGGATGAAGAAGACAAGCTAGCGGAGAGGGGCAGGGTTTTTTTTTAGGTACAATGGTGGTGAGGGTTTGAGATCTGGGATTAGGGTTTCCAATGCCCTACATTTATAGTGAGAGGACAGAGAGTGTGCTCAGCGAGAGAGAGAGAGAGAGAGAACAGTAGCTTGAGTAGCCAGTTGCAGCAATCAGATAGATTTGTCTGCCTGTTTGTCTACATGGAAAATGAATGGGCACCGCCAAAGGAGTGATTATTCAGTGGAGCACCGTCACACGTGGTCTTGGGTTTCTACCCGAACACATCTACGCGGGTTCGTACCAATTGCGAATTTCAAGGATCGTTCCACTTTAACCTTTTTGAAAAAAAAGTAATTTCAATGTAAAAAATTACTCCATACTTTTACTATGTATTTATGTAAATAATTTTTCTATCAATATAGTAGATTTTATTTGATAGATCTCATTGAGATCTTTTAAATGATACAAAAAAAATTAATTTTTTTTTTTTTATTTTCATTATATTTAAATTTGAAATTATATTCTTTTTAAAAAAATTTTTTTTTGAAGAAAGTGAAATAGCAACACATGAATGTGGGGGGTAAACACCCATGCAATATTGTATAGTATAGCGATGCTCCATCTACGGTGGCAACTCCAAGAATATCTAAGTATAGGGTCAATTATCGGGTTGAAGCGAATTGAGCGATTCCCAAGTTCAGCTCGTTAAGTTTAAGAGAACAAGCTCGATTGGTAAATTGGCCAAGCTCGAGCAATTCGAAGCTCGACTCGGCTTGACTCAATAATAACTCAATAAATGATTGATATGCTCAATAAAGGCTCGATAAGAATTTGACAAGGGTTCAATACTTAATATTGAGTACTGCTATGAGTACCGACCAGTCGGGAGGGAAATCGTACCGATCCGTCGCGTCGGACTGTCTCCGCCTACCGGACGGCTTATCCGAGCCGTTCAAAAATTTTAAAATAAAAAATCGAGGGGCCTCTCGTGAGAATCAATAGCATCCGATGTGTGTAGGGTGCTTGATCCGAGCACCCCTTTTCGTGTATATATGTATATACGTGTATATATACGAAAAAGGAGTGCTCGATTAAGCACCCTACACACCTCGGATGCCGTTGATTCCCGCGATGGGCCCCTCAATTTTTTATTTTAAAATTTTTGGACAGCCCGGCGCGGCCAGTCGGTACGATTTTCCTCCCCGGCCGTTGGTACCTATATCATTAGTGCTTAATATTTAATGTACAATCTTAATAAAAGAACATTGAATTTTCAATTTCTTTAGAATAGAGTATATTCTTGAACTTGCATATGTATTTATACATCTAAATTACTTGTATATGTCGTTAGTGCTTGTAAATTGTGAAGGCTATATTTTATACGTTGTGTTTAATTGGATTGCGTTTTGAGCAAGATTTTGATCGATTAGTTTTAAGAGCGAGAAATAATTTAATGTGGAGTCAGTCGAAAAAATATTTAGAATCATTTATGAATTGAGAAGAAATTTTTATAGAATAATAAAGCAAAAAAAAACTTCCATGGAGTCGCGCGACCCCGTACCCTATAGGGTGGAGTCGCCTCCGGCTCCAAGAGAATGTAAATACTACTATTTTATCATACCCTGATATTTGAAGATAATATTAAGGCCAGGAGAATGTCACTAATAGAATCCACATTGTAATAAGTAAATTGCAATGGATAAGTAAATTTAACAACAATGCTAAAAAAATACCTCATATTGTAATAAGCAAAGTTACAAGTCTTTTAGCAAATAACCAAATTTCACCCATTCCATAACCAAACTTAACAATTTTTACTAATAACCAAAACTCAATAATCAAACCCAATAACCAAATTCAAAATTAAAAAAATTAAAAACACCCCATATTAGAATCGTCTCATCGAGAATAATAATTTGGTGTAGTCGGGTGCGTGATTAAAACTCGTTTGTAATTGGACATAGATGCATTGCGTATTGTGAGGGGAGTTTTTTATATGGATGCAAAAATAACCAATGTGGAAGTAAAATTTGTTAAGTTTGATTATGAACTAAATGGATAATCAAATGCTGACGTGACACATTTTGATTATTGATTTTGATTATTCCCACTGCGGATGCTCTAACATTGGAATAATTTGGAGCATGCCAATACGAGTACATGCATCCTATATGTTTTGAAACTTAGCAGAACCTTAGAGCATGTACACCAACATTAGTAAAATACCTTTTCAGCTAGTATTTTGAAGAAGAGAAACTCAAAAAATATCCTAGCACAGGATTAGGTAAAAGGGTAGGTAAAATTCATTTATGAACAGGACTTAGCCACTTTTATCTAAGCACTATTCACACTCCTTTCTTTTTTTATGTTTCTTTCTCTCTCTCTCTCCTCCCTCCTTGGGGAAAAAAAATAATAGGAAAAGAGTGAAAAAATATATTTTTTAATTAATGTTAGGTAAAATAGATAATATTGATGTAGTTGTGAAAGAAAAATTTGATAGCTAAAGTAGAATTGTGAACTGTTCACAAGTTAATATACTTATCCATTAGTAAACTTGCTCTTAGTCGCAAGTGTATGCATCCCAAGAGAATGTCGCTAACGTTGGAATAATTTGGAGCATACCTATATATACGAGTGTCACCTTGAAAAAAGGATCACGAGACCAACAAAAGTATAAAGGGTAGTAATAATATCGAAATCATTTATGTGTGTCAAAACTTCAGTACACAAAAGTTTTTGTATCGTGTGTCGGATACAAGTCTTTTATACATTAGAACATTAATGAAAATAGTGTTTGGCATTACCTTGTTCCAAGTATAAAACGGGAGTTATCTTATTCAAGTGATCAGCAAAGTAAATTAAAGTCACAGTTACCGGATAAACAATGAAAGTTCGTTAGTTGTCTTCATCCTGGATATTTGCAATGATTTCTCTAGTTGAAACGGAAAATACGGTGTCAAAATTTGACCAAAACAGTAAAAAAATTGAGAAAAAATAACAAAAAAAAGACCGTGCCAAAAATCACATGAAAAGTTGGATTGGGGTTTGTTGCTGCACTTCAGTCTGTAGTGCGGCCAATCCTGCCGTCCATTTCGGCACGGACGGTTTGGATATAATCCAACCTCTTACAAATCTTAATCATCCATTGTTTGCATGAAAATCTGAGCCGTCTATTACCGAGATAGATGGCTAGGTTGGCCGTGTAGTGCGGAAGGTGCACTACAACACCCAAAATCCTGAAATGTTATGCCAAACTCACGTCCCATATTGTTTCGTTTTCGAAAATTGTGTATTTTTTATTAGAAATTAAAGCACCAAAACATTTCAACTTTGTGGACACTAATTTCAAGATGTTAATTAGTTCTTCAAACTAGTGTGAAAAAAAGTCATAGATTGTGGTGTACAGATGTTTGTAGTGACTGGTGAGTCGATTTAGCTGGAGAACACCTTGGTGTAGTTATGGTTTGGATCTGGGCATAAGAAGTGATGTTCACCATGATCTGCATAAGGAACACCCACCGTTAGGGCCTAACAGATCGGAGGTGATTGGGATGGCATTCCAATGGCTAAGTGACCGGAGGTGGAAGGAGATGCGGGGAAGGGTTTAGAGTAGAGTAATTGAGTAAACTGTTTAACTCCTCAGGATTGATTATTGTAAACTACTACTACTTTTTATGGAATTCCAAGACTTGTCCTTTAAGATGCCCATACTGTAAACGCACGGTAACTACCACGGTTAACGTTATTCATGACGTATAGAGTTAGACAGTTAAGTACTACTTTTTATGGAACTCCAAGACTTGCCCTTTAAGATGCCCATACTCTAAACGCACGGTAACCACCACAGTTGACGTTATTCATGACGTATGGAGTCAGACAGTTAAGTGCACGTGGGTGAACTACCTTCCATATATTGCAAGGTTATATCGGTCGGTCTTAATGCAGCCGTTTGGGGAACTTGTCTGCCTGAAGCGAAGATAGGAGGATCCAGACCACTAAATTGGTCCGGCCCAACTGTTAGAACAAGCCCAATTCATCTCAAGCGTAGTGGCACACTGGAAAATCAAGAAATTAGAAGTAAGTTTACGGAAAAGACTCTTTGGAGCAACGACCACAGGGGACCCTACTGGCATGGAGTGGGATGAAGCTGGAGGCCCCATGTGCATTTGTTTAACTTCTTGGTTGTTGCGTGACTTACTCCAGAGAGTCTTGGATTGGTAAAGCTGTAATTATTTGACCAAACAATGGGCCAACGTCCTAATATTTTTTTATTTTTTATTTGATATAGAGATGGTCAGTTTCCCACAGCGTTTGGGTGGTGAAAGAGGTTACAGCTTCGAGTCGTGCTAACGACCCCTTTTCGAACTTGATCCTTCTGAGAATTCCAGTTGTGGTCCACTAGCCCCTAGTGGGGCGGCACTTGCTATTGCTTCTTGGTTCCCTTTGAGCCTTTCATAGATATGAAATCCCTATGCTCACGCTCAAGAGATGGTTGATATGCTCGATTGCCCCTTCTCCACCCTTTTTGAAGATTATAAAAAATGGTCGCGCTATGTACCACATTATTATCACCCTTTTATATCATTCCGCGACTAGGTTCGGTTTGTTATCACATACTGTATAAGTTAGATTATTAAAACATCTCCAAAGAAAGTAGTAAGTGTGTGTCTATATATATATATATATATATATATATATATATGATCAAACTTAGTCTTGTTGCCACGCGTGGTAAATTGCTACTTGCAGCAAGTGCCCTTCTAGCAACTATTCAAAGGTTTTTTTTTTTTACTTAAAGGGTTCAACTTTGACAAAAAATTATTTAGTTTATCAAACGTAATTAATAGATTTGATGAGATGAAAGTTCGGTATGCCATTTCTTATTCTTCAAATTAAGAGAGAGAGAGAGAGATGGTGTACCAAATTTTGCTACTTCTCTTTGGAGTGTCTTTTGTTGATATGGATATTTAATTATAGTTTAATTTGGATTTTGCTACCTCGCTTGGTAATGCCCTTAGATTATGATTATTTTGATTATTCATTTAAAAAACTAAAAATAAGTTGGAGATGTGTTTGGTGCAACTTTTTGTAAAGCTAAAATAAAAAATAAATAAGTTGTATAATAGCTTATTATAAAGTAAATGTCTCGATTAATTTTAATCATTGTATAGAATCAGTATTAAATTAAGTGTTTTGTTTTTTTTGGAAAACGTATTCTTACAACTTTAGATAAGCATAAAAAGTAAAAATTGAAGCTAAAAATAATCTCCTTCTTCTGTTTTTTTGTCAAATAAGTTAAAAAAATGATTATTCGTAATTCATACCAAAGACATTGATCAACTTATTTAAACAAGTAAGTTATTATGTAAGCTTAATACAATTCGAAAAGTATATCGAACGATATCCGATCAATGTAATTTTTGACGTGAACAAAATTCTCGATGAGCTCTAAAAAGTGACAAAAATGCTATGTGCACAACCGTTGTGTTGGTTGTGTGCGTAATTCTGATCGTTCAAATATATTTGAACAGTTTAGATTTTAAAAAAACTCTTTCAGGTAAAATTTAACTTTTTTCGGGGAAGAATTTGAGCGAATTTTGGCCATTTATTACAACAATGGATAGCTAGAAATTGGGTGTGTATTGTGTTTACACAACCGTTGCATGTGTTGTTGTGGGCCCACAAATAGTCCACAAATGGGCAAATCTATTTGAACGGTTTAGTACTTTTGTGAATGGTTTCGATCATTATTGTGGGCCCACAAATAGTCCACAAATGGGCAAATCTGGATTGAATTGGATGTGTTATAACACTGGACAGGAGCGGCCCCTCAAATTGTATGGTGAAATTGTTTTCTTATTTCGTTAATTGAAAGTCTTGAACTATTTTCTAATTTTATTGGAAATTAGGAAAAAACAAACATAAGTCAAATAATGATGCAAAATAACTAGTTTTTGGTTTGAAGTTTTTTTTTTTCTTACTTTACCTTTTGGTAATTAAAAGCCTCCAACAACTTTTTTTTATTTTCTATTAAAATAAAAATTAAATTAAATCCAAGTAATTGCAAAAAAAATACACATATTAACTTGAAAAATTAAATAACTAGCACTTCGAACTATCATTCATTCAAAAAAAAAAAAAAAACATACTAACTTAGAGAAAAATAACACAGACAACTTAAACAATACACATGTCCTGATCAATATCGTTTTCCTAGAAAACTCTCTGACTTTCTCTCTCTAGAAAGTGTCAGAGCTTCTCTTCTTTCTCTTTGTCTTGGGCAGTTTTGAGTGGTCGGATGCGGTACACGTCTTGGTCGTTGGTTGTGATCGTAATAGCTTTAGTCTGGTTTCGTGGTATTTTCAAGGGGTGTGAGATTTCCATTTCTGTTCTGTTGCTTTCTTGGCCCTCTTTTGGTCCAGTTGTCGGGAGAACTAGTTTTCTTTTCCTTGTTTTTTGGCCCCTTGTTAGCCTGGCCTTTTGTGGAAAGTGTTGACTATGTCAGATTTAGAAGAGAGTGGAGGAGGTACGGATAGTACTGAGACAGGGTATGGGAGTGAATATTCAGAGGAATATCGAAGCACTTCTGTTGATCAAGAGCTCCCGCATTTTTCGGATTTTCAACGAAGGAAAGGGCTAGAAATGGAACTTCCTTTGGCCACGTCGGGAGCTGGGACCACAAGGTATGAGCTTTGTCTGGTGGGCTATCTGGTGGATATTCGTCAGTTTCACTCTAGGTTTGTTCAACAACTAGTCAATGAGCTGTGGCACACTCGTGAACCAGTCCGCGTGGAGGGCAGGTCGGATAACTTTTATGTATTTCATTTCCGAAATGAAGTGGACCTTCACTTTGCCATTTCTAGAGGTCCTTGGTCACTGAGAGGAGCTTTGCTAGCTTTGGATTATTGGAGGAATTTCATGGCTTTAGGGCGTGCTTGGGTGCAGAGGCTAGCGGTGTGGGTTCGTTTGGTGAATTTGCCTTTGGAATATCTTACGGTTGAAGCTACAACTTTGCTGGGACGTGCTGTTGGTGAGGTGGTCCGCGTGGACGTGGATGAGAGACCTACAAGAAATATCAGGTATGTCCGGGTTCGCGTATGGATTGATCCTGAGAAGCCGCTGGTTAGTGGTTTTTATTTGCGTTGTGGGGATGGCTCGATAAGGTGGATTGCTTGTAGATATGAGAGGGTGTGTAAGTTATGTCGAGCTTGTGGAAGGATTGGTCATACCTACCCTCATTGTGATCTATTGGAGGAGGACGCTAGGGTTATGATAGATAATCATCTGCATGAAATGGGTGATCGACTAAGTGCACCCATTTTGGAGGACCCGAGATTTCCGCTTTATGGGGCCTTTAATCGGGCCTATGCTCACCACCCTGAGCGTCGCAACACCCGTATGAGAGTTCCACCGGAGCAATCCCCAGAGCAGGATTTGAGCCTGGGTTTGGCCGTGTCGCGGAGTCGTGTAGAGGAGAGACTCGAAGTTTCTGAGCCTAGAACTCAAGTGGTTGACCGAGCAGAGGTTGCGTCTCCGCCGCCGCCGCCACCTCCATCTCCACGTTTGCATTTTGATCAGGTTGCTCAGGCGACACAGACAGAGGTGCTACAAGAAAATGCAGATCATTTTCTGGCAGTGTATGAACAACAGTGGGAATGGGGAATGCAGGCTAGGGCATTGGAAGAGGAGCAAACTCGCGCGGCTCAGGTCGCTCTCAATGCCGGGTCAGTTCCTGGGCTTGAACAAGTAACAGGGGGGATAAATTTGTCCGCGTTACATGCGGAGCTGAACCAACTGCCGTGGATAATGGAAAGGTCTATCCCGGCGCCGGAGGAGATGGATGGTAGGTGGCAGGATTGGAGCGTGATCCTCACGCGTTTTGGCATTAATGCTGGCAATTGGGGGTTATTGAATGATATTCCTGAGCAAATCTTCGGGAATCCTCTGTCCAACAGGGGTGAATCTTTTCCATTTAATTTGGAGCTAATTTTGAATGATGGCTACCTACCGAGTATTAATGAGAATGAGGTGGGTTGTAGTTTGGGCCAGAATTTGGACCTTGGGCTTAATTCGCTGGGCCATGAGACAAGGGATGATTTGAGAGCAGTATTGGGTATGGGCTTAACTGAACAAGATTTCTTTGGGCCTGGCCCAACCTCTAATGCGCCTTTGGTTATCCGCGAGGCTGAGTCGGAGCATGGATCTGGTATTGGCCCAGGGCCTGAACATCAAGCAAGATCTAATAATAGGCGGAGGGCTCGTGATCAAGCAACGGGTGATAAAAACAAAGGAAAAGCTGTGATTTGTGAGAGTGCTTCTAGTAGTGAGGATGATCTAGACATTCTATTAGATTACCCTCCACCTCCTCCTAAACGGCGTGCTGTTGGGAGGCATGATGGCGGTGGTTGTTCATATTGGGGTGCGGATGCGGAGGATTGTGGTTCTGCCCATTCATTCAGGCAAAGTGGTAATCCCAAGGTGGTCCTCATGCTTCCTCATAAAAAAGCTGTTAAAAGGAAGGGAGGGCTGGCCCCTATTGTTCGAGAGAGATTAAGAGCTGGAACGCAGGTGCGGGGAAAGAATAGGGGGTTGAACAAGAAGAGGTATGATGCTGTCTCTTTGGCAAGGAAAATTAGTGGTATACGGTTGAGAATGCTCCAATCTTCGAGGGTCGGCAAAGGTTTTAGTTGGGGAAATTGTTTGGCTAGGATGGTGGTGCAGAGGGCTCGGAGGACTTTGAAAAGAGCATTTACTCCAGTGGATGAGGAGGAGGGACCTCCAAAAAGGAAATCACGATCTTCCTCTTCATCACCTTCAGAATCTTCTCCAGGGTCAACTCCGTCCTCCCAAGTTCCTGCAACGACACCGGATAATGTGTTGGATTTTGAAAGAAGAGGGAGGGATGGGGTCCCATCCAGCGCTATTCTTGGCAGAGAAGGGGTATCGGTTTCTTTGGATCTTGGTGCCGTCCAGCATTCAGGGGTGGAGGACATTAATGTGGGTGATTATTTGAAGATGGTGATTCATGAGTATTGTCAAAATCTCTCTGATGCAGAGCGAAAGTCAGGGCGCTTGAAGGAAAAAGTGAAACAGTTGATCCGAGATAAGCTTGTTGATCTTTTTGCTTTGAATTCAAACGGGGCAAAAAACGGGTTTTCGGAGGAGGTTGTACCTCAACAACCTCCTCCCGATCAATGAAGCTTCTTAGCTGGAACTGTCGAGGGCTGGGCCATCCCCTCACAATTCGAGCAGCCCGTTCTCTGGCCCGTGGGAATGGCATTAATTTACTATTTCTTATGGAAACTAAATGTTCAGTTTACTCTTTGCGTTCTTTGGCTTTTAAGTTAGGTTTTTGTCATTCTTGTGGTGTAGATGCTTGTGGTAGTAAAGGTGGCTTGTGGGCAGCTTGGGATAATTCGATGAATGTTCAGGTGATGGAAACAAATTTGCATTTTTTGCTCCTTAAGATGGTGGATGGTATTTATGGGGACTGGTTTTTGCTGTTAATATATGGGCATCCGGTTCTCAATCGGAGGGAGGATACTTGGGCTTTTCTAGGTGAAGTGGCATCAAAGCTCTCAGGACCGCTACTTGTCATGGGGGATTTTAATCAGGTTTTAAATGATGATGAGAAGTGGTCTAAGAATACAGGTCAGATCCGAGGTTTGAATTGGTGCTTAAATTTTGTTTCTAGTTGTGGGTTATCTGATGTACCTAGTTTTGGGGTTAAGTTCACATGGTCTAACAATAGATTTGGAGATGCTGCTACTTATGAAAGGTTAGATCGAGCTATGGGTAATGCGGCTTGGACTCATTTGTTTCCCAAGGCGGCGCTTCTAATTCTACCAATTTTCAGATCAGATCATAGTCCTATAATTTTGGATACTCATTGGCAGCAAAAAGCGTATCACCGAACTCAGCGGTTTGAAGAGGCTTGGGTGGGTATTGATGCGGTTCGTCAGATTGCTAAGAAGGTGTGGAATGTGCCGGTGAATGGTTCTTCTACTTTCAAAATTTTGCAAAGGCAAAAAATGCTTCTTAGGCACTTGGTGAATTGGAGGAAATTATCTATAGGATATTTGACTGAGGAGATTGAAAGTAGGAAGCGTCAATTGGAAAAAATCCAGTCCCAGCTAGGTGGGCAGCATTGGGGATGGGAAACAGAATTAATTGTTAAACAAGATTTGTTGGTAAGAAGAGAGTTGGAAGATCTTCTGGCTCGTGAAGAGGTTTACTGGGCTCAGAGAGCTAAGCAGAATTGGTTAGCGATGGGGGATCGTAACACGAAGTACTTTCACAAGATGGCATCTATTCGAGCTCAAAAGAATCGTATTGTTGCATTAAAAGATTTGACTGGGGTATTGGTAACCGATCCTGATGCAATTGAGGCTATGTTTCTAGATCATTTTCGTTCAATTTTCAGATGTGAGGAGGGCTCCAGTGTGTCAAACCATGGGTACGCAGATTATGTCAATGACGTTCGGGACGAGCCTCGTGTTAGTCCTAGTTTATTGGCTACTATTAAGACTAAGCTAACGGACGCGCAGCGACAAGACTTGGACCAGCCTATCACCCCGGACGAGATAAGGACGGCTTTGTTTCAGATGGATGGTCGTAAGGCGCCGGGGCCGGATGGATTTGTGGCTGCCTTTTATCAGGAAAATTGGGATTGGTTGGGAACGGATGTTGTTCAAGCTTCATTGGCGTTTTTTGAGTCGGGTTTCATGCTAAAGGAATTAAATCAAACTCTTATTACGCTAATTCCTAAAGTTCCAAATCCTCAAGGCGTGAGTGATTTCAGGCCTATAAGCTTGTGTAATGTGTTATATAAGGTGCTAACCAAGGTCCTGGTGAATCGACTCCGATTGGTTCTTGGAAACTTGATTTCTCAATATCAGAATGGTTTTGTTCCATCTCGGATGATTTCGGACAATGTGTTAATTGCTCATGAAATGTTGGAGTTCATTCGGAAACGGAAACGAGGGAAACGCGCAATGTATGCTCTTAAGCTTGATATGAATAAGGCGTATGATCGAGTGGATTGGAATTTTTTGTTGGGAGTTTTGCGGGTTATGGGTTTTAGTCAGAAGTGGGTAACGTGGATTCATCAATGTATCTCTACTGTTTCCTTTTCGGTGGTGGTTAATGGAAGAAGGTCTCGCCCTTTCATACCAGCTTGTGGACTTCGGCAAGGGGATCCGCTCTCGCCGTATTTGTTTATATTGGTGGCCCAGGCTTTCTCAGATGGTTTAGAGGAATTTGCTTCTCATAACATTTGCAGAGGTATCTCTGTAAGTTCTTGTTCCCCTCGCGTTTCCCATTTAATGTTTGCGGATGATTGTTTTATTTTTATGGAGCACAATGTGGACCATGCTTGGTGTCTAAAGTGGATTCTTGATGTCTATTGTGCTCAAACGGGTCAAAAAATCAATTTTAATAAGTCGGAGCTTTTCGCCAGTCCCAATATGCAATCTCATGAGGTGGCATACTTAAAACATATTTTTGGTGTGAAGTGTGTGGACAGGCCAGGGGTTTATCTTGGTGCTAACATGGATTTTACTATTCGAAAAGGTAGTCTTTTTTCTAGAATCCTGGAGAGGATCGCGGCTAAGCTGAGTTTGTGGAAGGCTCCTTTGCTTGCTTTTCCTTCTCGGGTTATTTTGGTTAAGCATGTTTTGCTCTCTATCCCCAATTACTTGTTATCGGTTTTTCGGGCTCCGACCTATTTCCTAAATAAAGTTAAGTCTGTGGTGTCACGTTTTCTTTGGCATGGGGAGAGTGGAAAGGGGATTGTTTGGCGTCGGTGGGAGGTGTGCTGCTTACCTAAGGCTAAGGGAGGGTTAGGTTTGAGAGATTTGGGTTGCCTCAATCAAGCTTTGCTGGCTAAACTTGCTTGGAGATTGTTGAAAAATCCGAACTCTTTGCTTTCTAAGGTGCTGGTTGGTAAGTATTGCCAGAGGGTTGGATTTCTTGATGCCCACCCATCATCTTTAGCGTCCTGGGGTTGGAGGAGTATTTTGTGGGGTAAGGAGTTGTTGTGTAAAGGTCTTAAGTGGCGGATTGGTAATGGCAAGAGGATTAGTGTGTTTCGAGATGAATGGATCCCAAAAATGGCGAACCCTCTCAAAGGGTCTCCTCTTAGTGGTGGTTTACCAGACTTTAAGGTTTCAGATTTATTTGATTCGCGCTGCGGCGTCTGGAGGGAACCTCTTCTTGAGGTTCTTTTTCCCAAAGAGGTGGTTGAAATTATTCGGTCTATTTATTTCCCAATCCAGGAAGTTGAGGATGAGTTGATTTGGGAGCACACTAAGAATGGTGTGTTCTCAGTCAAGTCAGCCTATCTGCTTCGGTTTCAAAGCCAGTTTAGTGAGATTTTCCGACGTGAGCAGGGTAGGTTCCACGGTTGGGGTAAAATTTGGACTTTAGGGTTGCCCCCAAAATTTTTGCTGTTTGTTTGGAAGGTTATTCATCGTATTCTAGCGGTTAAGGATGCTTTGCTCAGAAGAAACATTACGGTGGATTCGTTATGTCCTCTTTGTGGGAGGGATGTGGAAACTATTGAGCATTTGTTTTTGCAATGTAGCTGTGCAATGAGAGTCTGGAGAGCTTCTCATTTGGGTTTTGATTTTTCAAAAGGAAGCCCAGTTGGTTTTAATGACTGGTTTAGTCGTTGGCTCAAAGAAGCTCCTGACAAGGAGCTGATCCGGGACTCTATACTTGTTATGTGGTCGATTTGGTGTGAGCGTAATGATGTGTTATTTAATGGAGCTAATGTCAATATTGATCATGTTTTACAATCTGTTTCAGGCCTTATGGGTGTTTGTAGGTCTTCTCAAAGGGATAGTGTGGTAAGATGTCCAAACGAAAGTGAAGTGGGTGCTATACGCCAGTCCATTAGTTTTTATTATTCAAAGCCTGGGTGTGAGGAGAATTATACAGGTTGGGCTACTTTTGTTTCGGATGGGGCTTGGTTAGCTAAGTCTCATAAAGGGGCTGCGGCATGGGTATTGGAATCAAGTGAAGAGGATTCGCCGTATCAGTGTGAACAATGCAGGGCTTTATCTGCTTCTTTTGTAGAGATTCGAGCAGGTTTGATGGTGTTACATTGGGCACTCGGGCAGAAACTGGATAGTATTTGCATCAAGACAGATTGTGCAGTGTTTGTCCAAGGGCTCGTAGATCGACAAAGTGCCCCATATGATGTTCAAATGGCTCTTTCTGATTTCTATTTTTTGTGTTCTAAGTTTAGTGCTGTAAAGGTTGTTAAAGTTTCTAGACTGGACGTTAAAGCTGCCCATGTTAAAGCTAGGGCAGCATTAATGCGTTTGTAAGGTTATTTCTCGTTTATATGCAGTTTATCTTCGGTCAAAAAAAAAAAAAAAAAAACTTAAACAATACACAATTAAATCTACAACTTTAAATAACAAGAAAAATAATTTCCAACACCTTTTTTCCCGGATGAAAATTTTCCATTTTCATTAAAAGCCTTGCCAAATAACTCATCTAACGTGTAGATGAGGGTGTTTTGGGTATTATCCAAAATTGGAGAGTTTAAAAATTTGGTCCTTATGCAAACTTATTGAAAGAGAATGCGAAAAGGAGGAGAGCAATTTTGTTCACCCTTCCTTAAAGAGGGTGAACAAAACCCTCTCTCTCATTGGCTAAGAGAAGAGGGGGACCACACTATTAACTCAACCCAACCCAACCCAAGTTACCTTTTGTTCTTAATTTCAAAATACCCCCTGAACAAGTTTATTTTTTTTACTTCTCCCCTCCCTCCTGAACGACTTATTAATTTCATGAATTTATAATTTTAAAATATTGTAATACCTTCTCTCTTGCAATACTGTAATACCTTTTTTATACTTTTTTTTTATCAAAAAAAAAACTGTAATTTCTAATCTTCTATTTTTTTTGCAATACCAACATCCATACTAATTTATTACAGAAAAGTATTTCACTTCTATCTTCAAATCTCCTCATCTTTGCTCTACCAAAATTATCGTTAGTAGCAATGGATTGTATGTACGATTTCGTTCCTTTTTCTTTTCTTTTTTTTATCAGCAAAGAAAATTTTATTAATCAAAGAACCGAAGTTACAAAAATTAAAAGAAAACGGAAAAAAAAAGCATCACAACCTGCAACTTACATTCCACATATACCAAACCAATCAGCAGCACTATCCTCTGTAACCGCAAAACTCAAAGCTACATCAGTAAAGCCATATTAGTGTCACCTTCCAAAAGTTATACTAAAACCATCTATTGTACTACAAGGATATAACTTACGGTTCAAGACATTACAGTTACAAAACATTACTTGCATTGCAACTTTGCTGTGAGACATGTCAAATTTCAAAAAATTACAGTTCAAGTGTGCATCTAAACTTCATAACCATCAAGCAACATTTCTGTGAATGTTGGATATGGCCCTTGGGTTGAAGTAGTATCATGTGCATTTTCATATTCTTCGACCTCCTTTAATGGTTTAGATCTAGTCATTGCTTTGGTTGTGGAGTTCTCCCCTTTGCCACTTGAAAAGTTAAAAAAAAAATCTTCAAAGGAAAAGGCAAATAAAAAGAAATACTGTTATACATACATTGTATATGTCTATGTATACTTACCCTTATTTCTACATGGAGTCTTCTTCTTTTCTAATGAACCTCTCTTTCTTTTGTTACCTTGACATCGACGTTGTCTCTTTGTTGGATCTCGCAACGGTGCCTCGTCATCCACATTTAAGGTTGAACTATTTTGTGCATTGGATACAACGTTCTGATTTGCACACCTAGAACTTATCCATGATTCAACTTTTGCTTCAAGCTCTAGTAATCCAACCTCAGTTAAAGAAGACACGTCTGGAAACTTTGAACCCTTACTTACAATTCTTTGAGAAATTTGCGACAATCCACTATAACGAATTGTGAGTGAAGGATCAGTGTCATTTGGAATTAAATCTCCATGAAGGTCAAAAACATCTTCATCTACAATTGTCCTAGTCCATTTCTTCAAATAATACCGAGGAGGCAAACTCTCATATTGTAAGTCACGAAATAACTTCAATGAATGTGAACAGAGAATGCCATGGAATTCAAACTTTCGACAAGTGCATAATACCGAATGTTCCAAGAGATTATATACAAGTTTGCGAATTTTTTTCCAACCCTCCAACTCCTTAACAATATATGTACTAATTGTGCCATCATCGTTTTCCAATTTCAAAGACAAATCCAAAGTTTGTTGGTATTCTTTTTGGAATAAGTAGAACACCTTTTTCATGTATTTTTCAGATGCTTCAAGCTCGACAGACCACTGAGAAACTAAGATCGGCGACGTTTATTGTGTCTTATTTTCAACTTCCCTTTCTTTTTCACGCCTACTAGCTATGGCCTTAGCATATTGATCGACAAACTCCCGAAGAACAAGGGTACTCCCAAAATACTTTTTCAAAAACTTATTAATGCTCTCACTCCTTTGTGTTGTAGTCATTCTGGCACAAAAATAAGCACGACTGTAAACTTGAGCCCACTTTTCTCGAAACTCATATAACTTTTGCAACCACACGTTATCGGTGAGCTTAAAATCTACAAGTAGCTTTTTCCAACTCTCTTCAAATTCTTCAATTGTCTCTCCATCATATATGCAAGCTTTGAATTGTGATGTAAATGATTTAAACTCAGCAAAGACTTGGGATAAGTGTTTGGCAGCATTTTGATAGATATGCCATAAACACAATCCATGATGAGAATCTGGAAACATAGCACTAACGGCATTTGCAATTGCTCTAGATTGATCTGTAAATATGGATACCGGCTTCTTTCCTCCCATGGCTTCCAAGAAAGTGGTAAACAACCACATTACCGCATCCGTTGTTTCTCCATCTAGTAAACCACATCCAAAGAGCGTGGTTTGTCCATAGTTATTGATGCCAACAATTGGTGCACATAACATATCATAATTGTTTGTCCTAAATGTTGTGTCAAAACATATTGCATCACCAAATAAACCATAATCCCTTCTTGACTTAGCATCACAAAAGAAAACACCACGTACTTCATTCTCATTAGTAGTGTGAAAAGAGTAGAAGAAATGCTTATTCTCTTGAGTTTTTTGCTTGAAGTACTCTAGAAGACATTGTGAATCACCCTTTTTGAGAAACCCAGCCCGTTTCTTTTGTATCAAATTATAACAATCAGAAGGTATGAAGTTAAGATACTGAGGACCTCCGGCTTCTGTAAACATGTAAGAGTAAATATCTGATTGCTTGAACCCTGACGAGTGCATTTTGTCGATAAGTCCAACTTGGGAAAACTCAATCCTCCTTTGAGATCTCAAATATTGGGCAGACTGAGGTGGTACAAGATCATGGGTATTCTCAGACATGAACTGAATTACATGATACTTATCCCCAATTAGTTTAAACTCAAGCAATGCCTTGCAATCAAATCGTCGATTTTCTCTTCTTTTTCTAGGAGTCCTGATTTTTTTGTATGTTCCTTCACGTGAACAAACAAGTACTTGTCGCAAAATTTTAGTTTGATCAGCCTTATTTTTGTTTGTCCTCTGCTTCCTAACACTAAAACCAATTTTTCTCGCATATCCATTGTAAAAATTGTAAGCCTCATCAGCAGTATCAAAAATCATTCCACACTGTGGCACAGCAACCTTAACCTCATCTATTGACCCATTATCCCCTTCATCTATTTCATGAGCTTTCTTATCATAACTCAAACCCAGATTCATAAAATCTTCAAATTCAAATTCTTTCGTCAAGTCTACATATCAAAAGGTATAATGAGTATTATCCTACAACCCAGACTTGTAAACGTATGTTTCAATGATTTAACTTAAAACCTAGGACGAATACATGCAAGCAGAGAAATAACAAAATTTCTGTGAAGAGGATTTGAGGCATACCTGGAATATGAAGCCAGCTCTGTTTGGGTTCAATTTCAACAGAGACACCAATTTCTTCTTCTTCTGCCATCATCGTTCTTGTCTTCAAGAGAGAAGAGATTAGGGCTTCACCATCCAAAGCTTGAAGTGAGCTCTGTTCGATGGGATTAACATCATCTGCGACTCCAATTTCTACTTCTTCCATCATCGTTGTTCTTCTCTTGAAGAGAGAAGAGATTAGGGCTTTTTTTCGTCTGTTGGGAAATAAGCGTCGTTCAGGGGATAGGAGGAGAAGTAAAAAAAATAAACTTGTTCAGGGGGTATTTTGAAATTAAGAACAAAAGGTAACTTGGGGTTGGGTTGGGTTGAGTTAATAGTGTGGTCCCCCTCTTCTCTTAGCCAATGAGAGAGAGGGTTTTGTTCACCTTCTTTAAGGGAGGGTAAACAAAATTGCTCTCGAAAAGCAGAATCCAAAAAACTCCTCCCGGCTCCTACCCTTTTTCTAACAACATTTCGGACAAATCATTATGGAAAAATGAGTTTGGGTCGCCCTTGCCAAACACTAAACTTGAAAATGAGATTTGGGATGCTCTTGTCAAGAGCGCAAGTGTTTGGTGTAATGGTTGATGCATTTGAATTTGTCCTACTCATATGCTTCTTAGCGGTACTTATTCCAGACCGAGGGGATCCTGTGGGGCGGGCGCCCTGCAACCCGTGGAGGATAGATCTAGGCCGTCCATTTCAGCAATAAATGACCCAGATTAAAATCTGATCAGTGGACAATCCAAAGAAAGTTCAGAGCACAAGTGTTTGGTGTGATAGTTAATGCCTTTGAGCTTGCCCTACTCATATGCTTCTTAGCGGTACTTATTCCAAACTGAGGGATCCTATAGGGCGGGATGCCATGCAACCCTTGTAGGACACATATAGGCCGTCCATTTTGGCAATGGGCGACTCAGATTATAATCCAATCAATGGATAGTCCAGATCAATAGGAGTTCGGATTAAATCTGTGTTATCCATGCCGAAATGGACAACTGGATCGATCACCCTACAACCCCCGTAGGGCGGAGCGCCTTACAGAATTTTCCATTAAAGAATCCCATTCCATAACACCTTCTTAAAAAATAAGTACTTATTTTACATTTTCAAACTCAAAAATGATACAAATGAAAAATATATTTTTAATTTTTTTTGCACGGTTCAAAAAATCTCAATGAGATTTATAAAACAAGATTCATATTGTTAGAAAAATTATTTGCATAAATACATTATTTTTTAGTCTGAAATTGTCTTCTTAAAAAATAAGTATTCAAAATTGAATCTGGAACAAAAAATTCTTAAAAAATAAATACTTATTTGTAATTTTAAAAATTAAAAATAATGGACTTACTGAAATACTAGTAATTTTAAAGCTTTTTTTTTTTTGTGAACGATGCAAAAAAAGTCAAAATTTATTTTCATAAATATACTCCTTACTACTAGGAGTAGTATTTAGTTTGAAAATTGCAATTAGGAATAGGCGTCTATCTATCCACTGAAGAAGAAAAAAATCACTCTATGAACTACGAAGCAACACCAAGACTGCCCTTTTGTTTGGTTAGTTTTTAAAATTTTTTTATGAGAATAGTAGAGGTAATAAGTGAAAAGATAGAGAAAAATAATTAAAAATATGAAGAATATTTTAAAAAATGCTTTTCAAAAAGTAAAACAAAGAAGCAGCGCGTTTCCCAACTACCAACTTCCACCTTCCGATCACCAAAACCCCATCCCGTCCCTCCGTTTGAAATCCCACCCAGTTCAAATTTCAAATCACAACCCGACCGTTAACCTCTCTCCCTCTTCATATTCATCCCCAAATCCCCCCATTCTCCCATTCCCCTCACCCATCTCTCTCTCTAGAATCCGAAGACACCATCTCTGCGTGTGTGTGTGTCTCTCTCTCCCCCCCCCCCCCCCACAATGGCCGCAGCCAAAAAGCTCCCCTTGCAGACCAGCTCCAACGCCAACGTCGCCGCCTCCATACCCCCACCCGGAAAAACCATCGAAGAAACCTACCAAAAGAAAACACAGCTCGAGCACATCCTCCTCCGCCCCGACACCTACATTGGCTCCATCGAGAAGCACACCCAGACCCTATGGGTCTACGACGACAACAACGAGATGGTCCACCGACCCATCACCTACGTCCCGGGCCTCTACAAGATCTTCGACGAGATCCTCGTAAATGCAGCCGACAACAAGCAGCGGGACCCGTCCATGGACGCCGTCAGGGTCACGATCGACGTGGAGCAGAACCTGGTGAGCGTGTACAACAGCGGCGACGGGGTGCCGGTCGAGGTTCATCAGGAGGAAGGGGTTTACGTGCCGGAGTTGATTTTCGGGCATTTGTTGACGAGCAGTAATTACAATGACAACGAGAAGAAGACTACCGGTGGGAGGAACGGGTACGGCGCGAAGCTTACGAATATTTTCTCGACCGAGTTCGTGATCGAGACGGCCGATGGGAAGCGACAGAAGAAGTACAAGCAGGTACAAAGATCTTGTTAGGGTTTGCAAATTTTTTTTTGTCTAATGATGTTCGAATTAGGGTTTCTTGAGGGTTACCACTTGTTGTTTATATATGAAAAATCATTGAGGCCAGTTGGAGATGAAATCATCTGTTATGGATTGACTTGTTTATATATTATGGATAGATCTCTATTTGATATTTTGTAGACCGAGTTCACAATGTTGGAATTGGGTTTCTTATTTTGCTGCATTTTGATTGACTAAACATCTAGGGCTTTACAATTTTAGTGATATTGGAATTAGGGTTTATTGAGGGTTGTAATTATATGGTAGACATGTAATGGATATATGGGGCATTTTTCAAGACCTTATTTTCTGCTTTTTGATTGTAGAAACAACTAGGACTTTACAATTGAATTCTGATCTTGGGATTACAGGTTGTTGAGGGTTTTGCTTGTATGGTATTTATGTAAATGGATTTATAGGGCATTTTTCAAGACCTAGGTTTATTTTGATGTTGTCAATCTTGGTTCGTTATCAGTCATTGACAGCTAGGGTTTCTATGTAAATTCTTCAGTATCTGGTTATTTAGAGTTCATTTGTCATAGTTTGGTTGTGATTGGATGATTGCTAGCTATCTACCATGTATACACAATTATTGGCTATATGATTTGCTGGATGTTCTAATAGCGGTTAGAGATTTCCTCAGGTTTCTGTTCTTGAATTGTTGGAATCAAATTAGGGTTTTCGTTACACAATTTACAGATTTAGGGAATTCCACGACTTAGGTATTATTTTGCGCATTATGATGTGACAATGTTTGTTCATGTCTGATCGTCATTAGCTCGGTTTTTTTGTTTTTTTTTTCCATCTGGTGGTATGGGATTTCTTGTTTTGGGAAGTATAGGATACAACCCCTCTCTTGACAGTTACCCTGACTTCACACTTCATTTTTCTTGATAAAACTTTCCAGCTACTTGCTTTGGTATCTTGCTCAAATGCGTCTAAAGTTGTTGTTGTGTCATATCTGTTATGAGTGACAAACATAGAGGATGACTTAAGTTGTTGTGTCATATTTGTTTGGTCTGCGGAAAAAATGTAGCTAAGAGAAAGGAACCAATAATTCATTCCATTTGCCTCTCTCTTGACTGAATATTGTAGTCTGTAGAAGCCATCTAAGCCAAGCGTTTCCATTCCCAAAAAAATTTATCTGTACCATGGCATCATTCACAAGCATGCTCACGTATTATCGCAACTGATAATCTATTTAATTATTATTTTTTGATCAGCCATTTTAATTATATTTTCAATTACGTCGTCTGTACATCATGTTTCTTTAAAGCATACACGCTTGCAAACTGGGCTAATTTTTCCCTCTGCAATGAAGGTGTTCTCTAACAACATGGGAAAGAAATCGGAGCCCATCATAACAAAGTGCAAGGGGGGCGAAAACTGGACCAAAGTTTCATTTAAGCCTGACTTGGCAAAATTCAACATGACCCATCTTGAAGATGATGTTGTTGCCCTGATGAAAAAGCGAGTGATTGACATAGCAGGATGCCTTGGAAAAACAGTGAAGGTTGAGCTTAATGGGCAACGTGTACCAGTAAAATCTTTCCTGGACTATGTTAATCTCTATCTTCAATCTGCCTCCAAAGCCAGACCTGATCCCCTTCCAAGGTCCTTGTCTGAATCTTCAGTTGAGCAATTTTATTTTTGATAACAATAATCATAGCGCTCATCAATTTTTCTTTAAATCCATCAGGATTGCTGAAAAGGTTAACGATAGGTGGGAGATTTGTGTGAGTCTTAGCGAAGGGCAGTTTCAGCAGGTACTGACTACTGATAGTTGGAATTTATGTTTTTATTATGGCGTGATACACAATCTGTTCATAACTTAGATGTTGTTTCCCCGAAGCATCGGGATTTTTGTATTGGGACATAACGTACAGTCTATTGATGAAACTTTCATGTTTTGTTCGGGGATATATTGATGCCTTAAACAGGTCAGCTTTGTCAACAGCATTGCGACAATCAAGGGTGGGACTCATGTTGACTATATCACAAACCAGATTACAAACCATGTAATGAGTATTGTAAATAAGAAGAACAAGAATGCTAATCTAAAAGCCCACATGGTGAAGAACCATATTTGGATTTTTGTCAATGCTCTTATTGACAACCCTGCTTTTGATTCTCAAACCAAAGAGACTTTGACAATTCGCCAGAGCAGTTTTGGGTCGAAATGTGAACTCTCACAGGAGTTCCTAAAGAAAGGTTTGTGGCATCCTCAGTTTATTTGAAAGATCAACTGTTCATTCTTTGATTTTGATGCTTTCTTGGTCAATCCTTTTGCAGTTGCCAAGTCTGGGGTAGTGGAGAGTCTCTTGTCCTGGGCAGATTTTAAGCAGAGCAAAGATCTCAAGAAAACTGATGGGACAAAGAGACAGAGAATCACTGGGATTACTAAGTTAGAAGATGCTAACGATGCTGGAGGGAAGTACTCTGATAGGTGTACCTTGATTTTGACAGAAGGAGATTCAGCCAAGGCCCTTGCGGTAAGTTAGTTGTTTTGTTACATGAACTTGTCAGAGGACAACTCAGCTACCTTTGATTTTTGTTTTAGAGTAAATGCCAATAGTTTTTCAATCTGTACAGATGGCTGGAATTTCTGTTGTGGGTCGAAATTATTATGGGGTGTTCCCCTTGAGAGGTAAATTGCTCAATGTCAGGGAAGCAAGCCATAAACAGATCATGGAGAATGCAGAAATTCAAAACATCAAGCAGATTCTTGGACTCCAGCATGGAAAGGAGTATGACAGTGTCAAGTCTTTGCGATATGGTCATTTGATGATCATGACTGATCAGGTTTGACAGACTTCTTTATTTTGTTATTTTGTTTTGTCTGTCCTGCTTTCAGTGCTTAACGAAGTTATTTTCTTATGCTTTGACAGGACCATGATGGATCACATATTAAAGGGTTGTTAATAAATTTCATTCACTCTTTCTGGCCTTCGCTGCTAAAAATTCCTTCATTCTTAATAGAGTTCATTACACCTATCGTGAAGGTCTCTATTCATTTTTAACAACTCTGAGCTTTGTTCTGTTACTGTATAAGTGGTATTGAAAGGGATGTTTTCTAATATCTTCTACAATTCATTCTTGTGCAGGCTACTCATAGAAATGGGAAGGTTTTATCCTTTTATTCCATGCCTGAGTATGAATCATGGAGGGAAAGTTTGGGAGGCAGTGCCAGTGGTTGGTCTATTAAATACTATAAGGTTTGTATGGGCTCATAGTAGGAAACCAACCAACAAGTGGAACTGAGTGCCCCATTTTTGTAGGCTACTATACTACTATTTTGTCTATTCATTTTTCCTGTAAGGAACCCAATAGATCACTTGGTATTTCTGTTCGAATTGTCAGATTTGATACTTGTACATTTCGTAAGATAGTTGTATTCATGACAGGGGTTGGGAACAAGTACATCAAAGGAAGGGAAGGAATACTTCAATGATCTTGAATGCCACAGGAAAGACTTCATCTGGGAAGATGAACAAGATGGGGAAGCAATTGAGCTTGCCTTCAGCAAGAAGAAAATTGAAGCAAGAAAGAATTGGCTCCGACACTTTGAGGTTTGAAGTTATATAATGTATTCCATAAATTTGTAAGTTCTCTTTTGTTTTGCAAATGTTCTTTTTTCTAACGGTGACAACACTTTCTTCTTTTTTGTGGTTGCAGCCTGGTACTTACCTCGATCAGAAGGAGAAGCTCATCAAGTACAGTGACTTTGTCAACAAGGAGCTTATACTGTTTTCAATGGCAGATCTTCAGCGGTCAATACCTTCGATGGTTGATGGTTTGAAACCAGGACAAAGGAAGATCCTTTTCTGTTCTTTCAAGCGCAACTTTGTTAAGGAAGCAAAAGTTGCTCAGTTCTCTGGATATGTATCTGAGCATTCGGCTTACCATCATGGGGAGCAAAGTCTTGCTAGTACCATTATTGGTATGGCACAGGATTTTGTGGGCAGTAACAACATAAACCTTCTCCAACCCAATGGCCAGTTTGGCACTCGTCATCAGGTGAGATCAACAAAATCTTGTCTCTTAGGCTCCATTTGTTAATGTCAAATATTTGCTTCAAAAATATTTTCCTCATTATCTTTGTTTGCACTCAATGAGGGAAAATGTCAAAATATTTTGGGAAATAATTTTCATCAGATGTCGCAAGATGACTAGCATTTGAAATCTCTGTAAGTCAGTTTTGGCACATAGCATTCTGAGTGTTCTCATATCGCATATTGCAGCCTCAACCATTCTTTGCATTGCCATCTCATGCATCCTCAAATTTTCCTTTGTATGGTATTTTAATCCGAGCTTTAATTAAATCGTAACAGGCATGCTGGGATTGTTTTGTTTGGGTTTTTTTTACACCAAGTTCATAGTCTTGAATGTAAAACTTGTTTCTAATCAGGGAGGCAAAGATCATGCGAGTGCTAGGTATGTATACACTCGCCTTTCTCCTATTACGAGATTCCTGTTCCCCAAGGATGATGACATCCTTCTTGACTACTTGAATGAAGATGGGCAATCTATTGAACCTACTTGGTATGTTTTTTGATTAGTAGTAAACAATTTATATTACGATGAAGTTGTTTGGCATGTTGTAAATTCATTTGCCATTTTATAAAGGTACATGCCGATCATACCAATGGTACTAGTCAACGGAAGTGAGGGAATTGGGACAGGATGGAGCTCCTATATTCCGAATTATAGTCCAAGGGATATAGTTGCTAATGTGAGACATTTATTAAATGGTGAGCCAATGGAAGTTATGGATCCATGGTACAAAGGGTTCAGAGGAACGATTGAGAAAACAGCAACCAAAGAATCAGGGGTTAGTTACACTATCACTGGAATTATAGAGGAAGTCAATGACACCACACTCAGGATTTCAGAGCTGCCAATCCGACGATGGACTCAAGATTACAAGGAATTTCTGGAATCAATTATGACGGGGAATGATAAAATCAAAGATCCTTTTATCAAGGTATATGATCTGATATTTAGTATCACAAGATTGTGGTCGTCTGGATTAGTTCCAGTTCTCATATAGATGCTGAAATTGGTTGCAGGATTACAGAGAGCATAATGATGACACCACTGTCCATTTTGAAGTTATTTTATCAGAGGAGAACATGACGGCGGCCAAGCAAGAGGGCTTGCTGAAGAAATTTAAACTCACCACTACAATCAGTACAAGCAACATGCACCTCTTTGATGCGAAAGGCGTGATTAAGAAATATGATAATCCTGAACAAAGTAAGATTTTTACTGATAAGATGCATCGGTTTACATTAATCTTATCATGTATCAAGTTTTCTGGTTATTATCTATTCACTTCTTACCTTTTGCAGTTCTTGAGGATTTCTTTCACATAAGGCTTGAATTCTATGAGAAGAGAAAGGTAAGCCGGTTCGCAAAAACCTAAATGTGCAAATCTGCTACTTCTTAGCTATTCACATGTAACCCATTGTTTGTCTTGTACAGAAAGTCTTACTGGACAATCTTGAAATGGAGCTGTTGAAACTGGACAACAAGGTTAGGTTCATACTCGGGGTTGTGAAAGGAGATATCATTGTGAGCAACAGGAAGAGAGCAGAGCTGTTTATTGAGCTGAGGGATAAACAGTTTACTCCTTTCCCCAAGAAAACAAAAAATGTGGATGCAGCAGTTGCCGGGGCAACTGACGACGCCGAAGAAGCCGAAGAGAACTCAGAGGTGGTGGCTGGATCCAAAGGAGTTAGAGCTGGTGATTACGAGTACTTACTGTCAATGGCCATTGGAACCTTGACACTTGAGAAGGTTCAGGAATTATGTGCAGAAAGGGATAAACTCAGTGGAGAGGTTGATGAGTTGAGCAAGGCAACTCCAAAGTCTTTGTGGATTAAAGATCTTGACGCTCTGGAGAGAGAACTTGATGTATGAGTCCATGGATCAATCTTTTTCCCTTCTTTTTCTTTTTTCATAACCATTTCTCTTGATGCCATTGAACTGATATGTATCTATGGTTCAGGAACAAGATAAAACCGATGTTCAGGCAGAGGCGGCAAGAAAGAAGATGAAAAGCAGGGTGATGGGTGAAGCTGGTCTTAAGGCGGTGACCAGACAAGCACCGAAGAACCCACGGAAGAATAATAAGAAGAAGACCGACGATACAGAAACTGTTTCAGAAGCAATGGAAACAACAAGTAGTTCTGCAATGGAAACAGGTGAGTTTCGAGTCATTTTTCATGTTGGCCTTGCTTTTTTGATTACCATTAAATTGGATTACCTCGTCTTTTGTAGATAACGTTCCAGAGGTTGCAAAACCAAAAGGCAGAGCAGGTCCAAAGAAGGCCCCAGCTAGAAAGGTTAGCACTTATAGAATATTTCACAACTGGGTTGTGTTATTACTTGATTACATCCATTAGCTCTTCTGCTGCAAGTATTATACTCCGCGGTTATTAGCAGGAGAAGCCGTCCTTGATTTTGAGAGATGAAGATGATGATGATGATGATGAGGTTCTTGAACTGAAAGACCGACTTGCTGCTTACAACCTCGAATCTTCTCCTGATCACTCCGAAGGTTATTCTATCTTCCTATAAGCCTAGTCAATTGTTTCTACTTATTCCACAAGGTTAAGAATCACTTTATATTTTAGTTAAGGTTCAGTAAGAATCACTTTATATTTTAGTTAAGGTTCAGTAAGAATCACTTTATATAACGAGAAGGAATGCATACCCATAGTCTGAAAGTGTCTGTAAACTATACCCACTATCAAAATTGAAGCAGTGTAGGTGTAATATGATGAAGGGATGGCTTTCTCTGGGAGAAATTTCGGTCCTTTCAAATATTATACAAATTCAATGAACACTGGAGGGAGGACTGTGTTAGTGTAAGAAGCAGTTGGAGATTTGTTTGCTTAAATTTTTGTTCCTTGTAAATGTTACGTGCAGGCATGGAAACTGAAATGCACGAAGCACAGGCCAGGAAGAAAGCTCCTAGTAGAAAGGCTGCTGCTGCGGCACAGAAGAAGAATTTGTCAACTGTGACAGAAATTTCCGACGATGAGGAGGAAAAGGAAATGAGTGATGAGGATTTTGAGCTTGAAGTCGTAGATGTGGCAGAAGTAGGAAAGAAAAAGGGAGGGAGAAAACCAAAGGCAGCAGCAAGTGCTAATGCCGCTAAACCTGCTGCAAGGAAAAGAGAGCCAGCTAATAAGCAAACAACGGGTCAGAAACTGATAACTGATGTTTTGAAGCCTTTAGAAAGTATGGGAATTTCACCTGAGAAGAAAGTGAGGAAAATGAGGGAATCTCCATTTAACAAGAAAAGTGGTTCTGTTTTGGGAAGGATTGGAAAAGATCTTGAGCAGAATATTTCGGTAGAAAGCGAAGAGAGTACTGAGGATACCAGTGAGGTATTGGCTCCAAAGGTCTTACCACGAAGGATGAATCGCGGGAAAGCAACGTATGTTGTGAGTGAATCCGAAAGTGATGCAGTTACTGATGATTCTGACTTTGATGAAGATAAAGATTAGTTTTTCTTTTATTTTTTATGAGGTCAGGTGAGTACTGCTGACTGAGATTGGAAAATTGGAAACGAACATTTTCCATGTAGTGTTCGTTTATGACTTCAAACTTGCATTGTTTTCTTGTACTGAAAATTTGAAATCGTGAGATGCAACTTTGACGTGTAAATTGTGACGAAAACCCGCGAAACTTGCTAATGTCCGTTTAAAAAGAAGTCAGCAAGCTTGGCATTGCATGGGACAAGTCCTACTAGGATGGCTGCCGATTGCTTGATCAAGCCAAAGGAGTAATGCTACGACCACGTGAATTATCATTCGTGCATTGGTAAAAAATATTGTATGTTGGCTCATTCTACCAATACTAAACAAAACTCACATGGTATTCAAATCATGGTCACCGCACCATAATTGATCAAGATTTGTCAAAAACTAGAAGAGTGTTTGATTGGTGAAGGGGGTGTTCCACTTTTTCAAATGAAGGTAATTTCAAACTCAAATATAATGAAAATGAAAAATATTTTTTCAATTTTTTGCACCGTTTAAAAGATCTTAATGAGATCTATTAAATAAGATCCATATTGGTAGAAAAATTATTTGCGTAAATATATGATTTTTTGAGTTTGAAGTTGCCTTCTTTTTCAAATTAATTACATCATAATTGATCGAGGTTTTTTTTGGTTACTGAAATGTGATTACCATGCTGATAAATTAAATTAATGTCCCTGAAATTTTTTGGCAATACACCGACCTCCTTGTGGTTTCAAAAAATCAAAACAAAAATGCCTTCGAATATATATCAGGGTCTTTTTCAATAACCTATACGATCACTGTAGGATTGTCAATTGATTTGTATTTCTTTTAACTTTTCAGCGACAATCAAAAATCAAAACTTTAAATTATTTATTCTAGGAGCCCTAAATCAACAAAGAGTCTTGTTAATGTATGCCCAAGGCACGTGATAGGAATGCATTATACCTCCAGAATTCGATTCCACTTCCATGGGAAATCCAAGGTAATCCTTGAGTAATCAATTCTGTTTTTAAAGAGGGTAACTGTTTAGGTAATGGACGGAAATGCCCCAACTTTACATGATAAACATACCAACCCATGTTTTCTTTCCTCAGTAATATTCTAAGTTGATCTCAACAAATTTACTTGACAAAACAAAACAAAAAGTCGGGCTATCCAGTTGTTCTCCCTAAATTTTGGTATTCTTCGTTTTGCGTAATTTGTTCATATTTTTTGAATTTTGGTTAGATTCACATTATAATTTTTAGATTAATTGCTTATCTCAACGAAGGAGTCTAAAGTATGATCAAAAGAAAAAAAAATTCACTAAAGACGAAAAATACCAAACAATTGGTATATTTTTTGGTATCTTTGTCGTCTTATATGAAATTTTTTAAAGTTCGGTTCATATTTTTGTACTTTTCTGATTTGTCTATTCAAGACTAATGATTAATATAAAAAATTACGACGAAAATCTAAACAAAAAATAACCAAAAAAAAAAAATATTGAGCAAAAAAAGGGGACCAAAAATTTAGGGATAATGGGGACTGAAGGAGACCCACTAACTTTCTTCTAGTCATTTGAATTTTTTTTTCCTCACCACCTAGTGTGGTTGGTTGCTTACTGCCTCTATTAAGAGAGAGGTTTTTAGTTCGAGTCCCTATGAAGGAAGTGCTCGACTCATGTTATAACTATTTAAAACTAACCCCTAACATCTTGTCGTTGGGAAAAAAAAATGTAAAAAAGATTCAGCGAATGCAAATAAAAAGTCAAATACTTGAGTTGTTTTGGCTTACTTTTAGCTTTAGGAACTTTTTCAAATTTTGATCGATAGTTTTGATACTTATCTGCGCAGACAAATACTCCGTATAACAAAGATAATTCAAACCATGTACATATGAGTTTTGTGGGGTCCACCTCGGGTCCTACAAAGATGATTCAAACTGCCTATTATTTTTAAAACATTTTTTTACAGAGTCCTGTAAAAAACCAACTCAACCCGATATCAGTAAGATTTTTTTTGAATTTGTAGGAGTGAAACTAAGCAGTTAAGTAGATTTGCCCCTACAAATTCAGAAAAAATCTTTACTGATATCGGGTTGAACTGATTTTTTACAGAGCTCTATAAATAAAGGGTAGTAATTTTGCCACACCCTTTTTTGATAATGCCACACCTTGCAAGTGTATTTTTTGGTGCAAAAATACACTTGCAGAATGTGGCATTATCAAAAAATGGTGTGGCAAAATCATTTCCCTAAATAAATGTTCTAAAAATAATGAGTGATTTGAATTATCTTTGTAGGACCCAAGGTGGGCCCCACAAAATTCAAATGTACACCATATGTACATTTTATATGTACTCATAGCGACACACTCCAAATATGATGATGTAAAAAAAAGAAGAAGTTATAGCTTGTGAAATTTTTATTTTATTTTTTTTGGTACACGGTATCAGGTATGTAAAGAATTATAGGTATGGAAAGAATTACTTGCTCTATGGTGTAACATTTTCGTTTCTCATTCAATGTACGCAGCTGGGGGAGTCAAATTAAGAAAAATGAAACGAATAAAAACGAAATGGTAACATGAAGGTTTTGTAAAGGGTATTTTGGTCTCACCGAAACTAGTTTTTCTCTTTGCCCAGTACTCCAGCTAACCTATTTCCTGATTTCACTATTTCCCGTGTTGGTGGGGTGGTTTAGTTTCATTAAATGATGGTTAACATATGCCTTAGAGCATTCGCTACGAGGTTTGGTATATTTGTGTGTTAAAATGTGTATTAGGATAAAAATGGGTCCTACAAGTGTGTGTTAGATATTGTTAATATAGGAGTGTGTTAGAACATCTACAATGAGTTTGGTAAATTTTTGTGTTAAAATACGCGTGAGGATAAAAAATGAGTCTCACAGGTATATATTAGAAGTAATAGATATTTATATTTTATGGTTGGAGTTTGAATTATAGAGGTGGGACCCATTTATTATTTACTAGCATAGTTGTCAAACTTCACACACATGCTAGCACCAAACTAATGCAAACATTGTGGTACAAAAAATATATTTTTATTTGTTAAGTTTTAACACATGCAATTAAACACACTAGTTTAGTACACTCATTGTGAATACTCTTAGGGGCACATATTAACAAAAGGCGCTTCAGTAATTAATTGCATTATCTCCGTTAACAGAGCAAGCCCTCTCTCTCTCTCTCTCTCTCTCTCTCTCTCTCATGCATGCACTGTCGTTTTAGGTTGTGTTTGGATCTTTGTATATCTTTAGCCTTTCTCATTCTTCCTAGGCAAATCCCTTCACTAATTCTCGATTCAAAAACATGCTTATAAAATTGTTCATTACATTCTTTGAAATCTACCTCACAAACGTAAGAATTGGTCCTTCACATTTATATCTTTGTATATCATGCCTTTTTTTAAACAAAAAAAATTATTGAACGGATCAGATCATCCGTGCTGCTGAGATGTGGAATGGGCACTGTGTGTCCGTCAGTACCCCATCGGTACGAACCTCGTCAGTCCCCTTAGGATTATCTCCAAAAACCATGCTTTGTCAAAATTGATAATTGCAAAGGCCACTCGACTGCAATGAGCCAATGACCAAAAACTATTCCAGGCAATGGTTCAAGTTAGTGCAGCTACTGACCATGCTCTGTTGGTCCTAAATAGAAATATTTTTACCAAAAGGTCAGCAAAGAAACTTGAGCAAGTAAAGTTACCTTTTACTCCTTCTTGAACAGCCATCGCGTCATCAAGACATACAAATATTTTTAGTTTTTTTTTTGGTACAACAACCTTGTATTCGAAATTTTTTAACTTTTTGAATTTTATTTTGAATAGAAAATTCAAAATTTCCATTCCCTACTGTTTTGAAAAACCATGCCCAATGAAAATATAAGAGGTTGAAAAATTCAGGTTCAAGCTGCTTAGTGTGGTCCAGGGACGATTCAGAAATTCATATAAGTGGGGCACACAAATAAAACTTATTCTTATGTGTATATTTGTAATATCACTTTATAAATAGCAGAAAGGGATGCGTTTGCACAAAAAGATTGTGTAAAAATTTAACACTCGAAGAAATAATCAGACAAATATGCTGATAATGCAAATCAAGAGTAATTTTATTGGAACACTATCACAAATTTATTTGATAAAGTTGAAATGTTTAAAAAAATTAATATAATTTTACAAAATCAAGTGGGGCCCGTGCCCCGCGGACCCCCACTTTATCCGTCCCCGGTGTGGTTGATCAAAGTTTCAAGAAGCAAAAGTCTAGGACCACCGCATGGGTGGCCACTGCACGCCGCATATGGTCCACTCTGGGCCTCAAAAAAATACAAAAAAATATCCACAAATTTTAAAATAATTATTTATGCAGTCCTATAAAAAATCAGCTCCAACAGATATCGATAGGTATGTTTTTTGAATTCGTATAGGCATAATTGATAAGTTTCACAGTTTTGCCCCACAAAATTTCGAAAATATACCTACCAATATTTATTATAGCTGATTTTTTACAAGACTCCTAAATAATTATTTTAAAATTTATGAATATGTTTCTATATTTTTGTGGGGCTTGACGCGGCGTGTGGTGGTCTCCCGTGCGGTGGTGCTAGCCATAGATATTAAAAACCTACAATAAATTATACGTATTCCACCTTGTATCCTTTTTGTATAAAAATCGTACAATACAACCATGTATCCTTTGATTTATATGCATATCCTAATTCGGTATGTATCATACGATTACTTATTAGGAAAAAGGCGGACCTTATTTCAAGAAATGGAACCCCAAATGCATTGATTTAAGCTATTTGATCTAATTATGGCATCTTTAAAACCATTTGATAAAATTCAACCTCAATGTAGGACTTGTATAGAAGAATGAACCGTATTTTGATTGTGTTTAGTTGCTTGCCTTTTCTTTTCTTTTTTTTATTCCCTTACAATGGGAATTATTTTTATTCCCAAACAATGGGAATAGAAAGTCTTAATGTAGTAGGCTCTGGTTCAAAGACTTGAAATTTTGTTTCTTAAAAACTTTTTTTTTAAATTTAAACATAGTTTGTTGGTGTTATTAGGTGTATCAACTTTTTAATTGTATATTAATTATAATTAATATTGTTAAAGTATAAACTGAATTTAGTATTTTGGCATTAGAAAGTTAAGCCCAAGCCCAATTAACAAAACCAGAAGATGGAAGATAATATTTTTTTGAATGAGGGCAAGAGGATAATTCCACATACCAACTCTCCTAGGATGAAAGATATTATTGAATAAGATATAAATATCTGGTTTTAAGAAACTCTAAAATATTTAGCTCTATAAATTATAGAATATCCTTGTGAAATATCTAGAGTTTTTTTTTTGAGAATTAGTCACATATAATTCTAGAATTACCTCAAAATTTATCTTATATGAAAATATCTTTTTACTAGAGCCTTCCATGGAATAGTATAAATAGGGATGAGTTCTAGCCATTTTCTACCAAGCCAAAATCTTTTTTGACCTCAAGTGTAATACAAATAGTCTCATTCCCCATTCTTGAAATGAAGACCAGCTTGATATTCTGTGTCTTTCTCCTATCACCCGTCCTTTGGGTCACAGCTCTCCCACCACTACCACCTCCGATTTTTGTTGTTGTGGTTCCCACCCCACCGGCCCCACTTATACCGCAGGGGTGGATGATGTGGGTACGGGAGGTGTTGTCGGTGCTATTTGGCGCCGTGATACTACTCTGGCTCTTCGGATTATTTGTGAGAGTTGTTTCGTATTTTTTGCGTTCAGTTCCTCCACCACATCCGATTCATTCGGAGGTACACGAGCCACCGCATCCGATTCATCCGGAGGTACATGAGCCCCCAGCACCATTCCACGTGGCGATTGACATTCCCCACTAGTATCAGTAGGTGGAGGATATTGGACTAGTCGGCCTAGGCAATAGAGTTTTGGAGCTTAGGAGTATTTTGTTTTTAATGTTTTAATTTTTCTATAATTTGTATCGCGGTTATGAATTAGGTGGCAATTGTGGTCTTGACAATTATAATCTAAACGGGTAATTTGATTTCTCGGATGGTTCATGTGAATTTGGTTGCTAATGATTTGATTAAGATGGCTACATGTGTTAACTTGGGTGATAGTGATTACTTATTTGTATTGTTAGTATTATGACGGTATAATGTTGATTTTCTAAATGATTTTGGATTTTTGCACTGTCTGAAAATTATTTTGTTGTAATCTCAGAAATTTGTTTGTTGTTGATATGGGTTACTTAAACTGCTATATAATGCCTTGTCGAATAGCTTGAATGTTTCAGAGATCAATTGACTTACTTTCTCATCTAAATGGAAATGGAATTGCTGACTTTGATGAAATAAAAGATCAGTTTTCCTTTTATTTTTTTATGAGGTTAGGTGAGTGCAACTGACCAAGATTGGAAAATGCGAAATAGGAACTCATTTCCCTGTAACGCGAAAATTTGAAATCATGAGGTGCAACTTTAATGTGTAAACTGTGACAAAAAGTAAGCTTGAGAACGTTTGATTTTTTGAAACTTCAACTTTTCTACAGCTAGAGGGCTTGCTAATATCCGTTTAAAAAGAAGGCAGCAAGCTTAGCATTGCACGGAACAAGTCCTACTGGGATTAGCTGCCAATTGCTTGATTAAAATAGTAGTGGTACGATCATGTGAATTATCATTCCTGCATTGGTAAAAAACATGACAGGTTGGCTCATTCTACCAATAAATACACTAAAAGATAACTCACGTGATATTCAAATCATGGTCATCGGCTCACTAAACCATAATCAATTAAGTTTTGTCAAAAACTCTATGAGTGTTGATTGGTAAAGCCAAATTAGTTATATCAGCATTTTTTTTTTCCTCTGAAATTTGATTACCATACTGATAAATTAAATTGAACTCCATGAAATATTTTAGCAAATACACGAACCTCCTTGTGGTTTGAAAAAATCAAAACTAATATCAGGGTAAATGCCTGTAATTTTAAATCGGAGTTAAATTTAGTTTGTTTCCTCTGGAGAAAGTATTAGATCTATTATCATAGAAGGATCGTTTAATATCGCCATGAAAATAAAAGAGTGGCGACACATTGTTTTTATAGATCATTTTTCTTTTTGAAAAAAAATTTGTACACTGTATTTTCCTAAGAAATGCACTCCAAAATATTTCAGTTATCGTACTTTGGAAAATGTATAGTCGTATTTTGAAGCACTAAAAGATAAATTTTTGAAGTGCATCTACGCAAAAAATGTGAAAACCTTCCATTTCAATTTTTTATGGACACCTTTTTGGCATAAAAAAAATTGTCATGTACATAAGAGTAACCTTTCTATTTGAAAAAATAACATGAACATTTTTGCACAAAAAAGATAAAATGTATGTCCTATTAGTACATATGAACGGGTCCACGGACCGCACGGTCCGTACATATGACATTAACTGTATAAAGTTGGCAACTGAACCAGTAACACAAATGGTACATAGTTCACTTTTTATGGTCATTTTTTTTGATAAAAAAGTGGCTGGTTGTGCTTAAGAAAATAACCTTTGTATATAAAAAGTAACCTCTTTTATTTTTCTCAAAACTAAATTAGACCGGAGATTACCTCGTAATGGAGACATCGATATTTGAGCGAAAATACAAGGGCTTGACAAGTATTATTAAAAGTATAAGAGGCAAGACAACACAAGTATAAAATACAAGGGTGCAAATTGTTATTTTGTCCCTATTGATTTAGGCGAAAACCACAAGGCCAAACCCCGTTTCTTCTCCCATCCCCCTCTCTCTCTCTCTCTCTCATTCGCACAGGCTTGTATAGAAGAATGAACCGTACTTTGATTGTGTTTCGTTGCTTGCCTTTTCTTTTCTTTTTTATTCCCTAACAATGGGAATAAAAAGTCTTAATGTAGTAGGCTTCGGTTCAAAGACTTGAAATTTTGTTTCTTAAAATCTTTTTTTTAAAAATTTAAACTTAGTTTGTTGGTGTTATTAGGTGTATCAACTTTTTAATTGTTTATTAATTATAATTAATATTGTTAAAGTATAAACTAAATTTAGTATTTTGGCACTAGAAAGTTAAGTCCAAGCCCAATTGACAAAACCAAAAGATGGATGATAATATTTTTTTGAATGAGGGCAATAGAATAATTCCACATACCAACTCACCTAGAATGAAAGATATTATTGAAAAACATATAAATATCTAGTTTTTAGAAACTCTAAAATATTTAGCTCTATAAGTTATAGAATATCCTTGTGCAATATCTAGAGTTTTTTTTTTTTGAGAATTAGTCACATGTGTAATTCTAGAATTATCTCAAAATTTATCTTGTATGAAAATATTTTTTTACTAGAGCCTTCCATGGAATAGTATAAATAGGGATGGGTTCTAGCCATTTTCTTCCAAGCCAAAATCTTTTTTGAGCTTAAGTGTAGTACAAATAGTCTTATTCCCCACTCTTGAAATGAAGACCACCTTGATATTCTGTGTCTGTGTCTTTCTCCTATCACCCGTCCTTTGGGTCACAGCTCTCCCACCACTACCACCTCCGATTTTTGTTGTTGTGGTTCCCACCCCGCCGGCGCAGGGGTGGATGACATGGGTACCACAGGGGTGGATGACGTGGGTGGAGGTGTTGTCGGTGCTATTTGGCGCCGTGATACTACTCTGGCTCTTTGGATTATTTGTGAGGGTTGTTTCACATTTTTTGGGTTCAGTTCCTCCACCACATCCGATTCATCCGGAGGTACACGAGCCCCCAGCGCCATTCCACATGGCGATCGACATTCCCCACTACTATCAGTAGGTGGAGGACATTGGACTTGTCGGCCCAGGCAATAGAGTTATGGATCTTAGGAGTATTTTGTTTTTAATGTTTTAATTTTTCTATAATTTGTATTGCGGTTATGGATTAGGTGGCAATTGTGGTCTTGACAATTATAATCTAAACGAGTAATTTGATTTGTCGGATGGTTCATGTGAATTTGGTTGCTAATGATTTGATTAAGATGGCTACATGTGTTAACTTGGGTGATAGTGATTACTTATTTGTATTGTTAGTATTATGACGGTATAATGTTGATTTCCTAAATGATTTTGGATTTTTGCACTGTCTGAAAATTATTTTGGTTTAATCTCAGAGGTTTGTTTGTTGTTGATATGGGTTATTGAAACTGCTATAGAATGCCTTGTCGAATAGCTTGAATGTTTCAGAGATCAATTGACTTACTTTCTCATCTAAATGGAAATGGAATTGCTGACTTTGATGAAGATAAAAGATTAGTTTTCCTTTTATTTTTTTATGAGGTCAGGTGAGTGTTACTTCCAAGATTGGAAAATGAGAAATAGGAACTCATTTCCCTGTAACGCGAAAAGTTGAAATCATGAGAAGCAACTTTAATGTGTAAACTGTGACAAAACGTTTGATTTTTTGAAATTTCAACTGTTCTGCAGTTAGCGGGCTTGGTAATATCCGTTTAAAAAGAAGGCAGCAAGCTTAGCATTGCATGGAACAAGTCCTATTGGGATTAGCTGTCACGACCCAAATCCCGTGGGTAAAAATTCGTGACATGGCCAGTGATTTAAAAATCACCCCAGACCTGGATATCACACAACAACAACAAAGTAAAAATTTCTTCTTCTTTTTTTCCATAAACTCCCAGGATCGTAAATTAAAAATAAAATATTATATTCAGAGCTGTCTAGCGTGCTCACCAATTACAACTTTAAAACTACATAATTGTGGCTCGCACACACAAACGCCACTCATTAACACATTATTTTCTTATTTAGCCACGACAACTGATATCTTTCTCACGTAACGGATAAGCCTTCTTTAACCCTGAATTCCTGAAAAGGTTTTATGAAACACAAAACCAATTCAGTAAGTTACGATATACTAAGGCCACATAAGAAAATATAGGATAATTTGAATTAAGCATGCAGAGCATAATCTCAATTACCATAAAACGTGGCATCAACATGAACCATGGCATAATAAAACATTCCGTAGGCATAATATCAACAATATGTACTAGCAACTTCCAGGCTCGAATCCGTAATGGGCGTAATACCAGCGGTAGCCTGGGGAGCGACCCCAGCAAAACAAGGGGAATGATATCAATTCCAAAGGGATACCCAGCAGTATCCATCGATAGGCGCCAAGAGCAACTCACTGCCCATAATAACTCACTGCCCACATATAACTCGCTGCCCAAATGTTGCCACAAAACTTCTCATTTTCTTTTCAAAATTAATCCCATGTTTCTTTTAAAAATTCCTTTTCGCAAAAGTCGTGCTTAATATGCACTATATACAAAACATCTATTTTTAATATATTCGAATATAACATTTTTATAAAAACAAACGTAAACAATTTGAAAGAATTATATAGCCAGAGTATATTCGTAACTCACCTTGCCCCCGCGGTACAATTATCGTACTAAGAACCATTGATTAGTTAACGGAACCAAGTATTTTCCTCCTCCTCCTCTCTTTTCTTTCTTTCCTTCTCTCTTTTGTTTCTTTCTCTCTTTTGTTTCTTGCTTGTGTGTGTGGTGTGTGTGTGTGTGCAAGTGTGGTGTGTTGTGTGGAGGGGAGGGGAAAGGAGGCCTATTTATAGTAGTGTATTACAAAATCTATAATAATCTTATGCAATCTTTCCATATCTAGAATTATCTAAGAAAATCTAACCATATCTTCCCATATCTTTTAATACCTAGCATTATCTTATAAAATCTATACATAATCAATATCAAATCTTAGAGAATCTAATAAAATCCAATAAAATCTTAGTGAATCCAATAAAATCTAGGATAATCTAATGAAATCCAATCAAATCTTATCATATCTAATAAAATCGAAATCAAATCTTATCCAAATCTAATAAAATCTAGGGAATTTAATTCGATTATTTCCGGATTCGCGGAGACTAGTGCCTTATTCCTGTGTCGTGATGTTATTTAAAAGGTTATGGCGATATCTGTAAAGTTTTATAAAAATCAAAAAATACTCTACTGAAGTCACGAATTAATATATTCTCTAAATTTTAACGATAAGTGACTTGCTAAATATCAGCTGAGTTGGAGGGTGGGGAGGTGTGACGTTTGGGGAAAGAGAGTTAAGAAAATCAGTGTGATTGCTCAGTGAATCACAAGATGCTCAAGGGGTATTTATAGAGTAACTCAGTGAGGCAACTTAGTCAATGTGTCCAGATAGCCCTGGCCCAAGTATTATATTTTCCCAACTAATTCCTACCAATCATTGAGAAGAATCGAAAAATCAGACAGGAAAAATATATTTCGAGACAATGGATTAAATTTTGGCCAATTTTAAACCACACACTTTTTATACCCCAACTAGCTCCCCCAATATTTTATCCAATCATTAACAAGGTTTAAAATATCCTCCGTCAACTAATGCATTTGCTAGCAATGTGTATTATAGTCCCGGATTGATTAAGTTGTTTGGTCTTTGTTTTCAGAAAGGTATTCAAAATTTATCATAAGCTAGGATTTTTTTTTTTTTGAGAATGGCTAGGGTGACAAAATTGCAAGTAAAATTTTGGAGGTTTAAATTGGGTTATCACATTAGCTCTGCCAATTGCTTGATTAAAATAGTAGTGGTAGGATCATGTGAATTATCATTCCTGCATTGGTAAAAAACATGACAGGTTGGCTCATTCTACCAATAAATACACTAAAAGATAACTCATGTGATATTCAAATCATGGTCATCGGCTCACTGAACCATAATCGATTAAGATTTGTCAAAAACTTGAGGAGTGTTGATTGGTAAAGCCAAATTAGTTACATCAGCACATTTTTTTTCCTCTGAAATTTGATTACCATACTGATAAATTAACTTGACCTCGATGAATTTTTTAGCAAATACACGAACCTCTTTGTGGTTTTGAAAAAATCAAAACTAATATTAGGGTCTTAAATGCCTGTAATTTTAAATCGGAGTTAAATTTAGTTAGTTTCTTTCGGAGAAAGTATTAGATCTATTATCATAGAAGGATCGTTTAATATCGCCATGAAAATATATGAGTGGTGACACATTGTTTTTATAGATCATTTTCCTTTTTGAAAAATAATTTGTACACCGTATTTTCCTAAGAAATGCACTCCAAAATATTTCAGTTATCGTACTTTGGAAAATGTATAGTCGTATTTTAAAGCACTAAAAGATAAATTTTTGAAGTGCATCTACGCAAAAAATGTGAAAACCTTCCATTTCAATTTTTTATGGACACCTTTTTGGCATAAAAAAAATTGTCATGTACATAAGAGTAACTTTTCTATTTGAAAAAATAACATGAACATTTTTGCACAAAAAAGATAAAATGTACGTCTTATTAGTATCTATGAACGGGTCCACGGACCGCACATATGACATTAACCGTGTAAAGTTGACAAGTGAACCAGTAACGCAAATGGTACATAGTTCACTTTTTATGGTCATTTTATTTGAAAAAAAAGTGGTTGGTTGTGCTTAAGTAAAATTTTCTCAAAAAATTAGACCGGAGATTACCTCGTAACGGAGACATCGATATCTGCGCGAAAATACAAGGGCTTTACGAGTAATATTAAAAAGTATAAGAGGCAAGACAACACAAGTATAAAATAGAAGGGTGCAAAGTGTTATTTTGTCCCTATTGCTTTAGGCGAAACCACAAGGCCAAACCCCGTATCTTCTCCCATCCGCTCTCTCTCTCTCTCATTCGCACAGGCTTCACAATCTCTCTCTCTCTCTCTCTCTCTCTCTCTCTCTCGTGTTACTTCTATTTTTATTTTCAATTTTTATTTTCTTTTCCTTTTAAATTTCTAGTCGTAGTAACAATCGTTCGCTCCCTCGGCCAAATTCAAAATCCTTATGGCCTTTCACGTCGCTTGCCCAATTACATGGTATGCATCTCTCTCTCTCTCTCCAAATCTCTCTCTCTCTCTCACTCTCTGAACACCACTCTCTCTCTCTCTCTCATCTCTCTCTCTCTCTCTCTCTCTCTGTGTGTATTTGCAGCCGGCGAATATGTTTCTGCACGCTAGGGTTTCCTCGCGAGCTGCAGAGCGACAAGGCGAAGAACGAGTTCCTGGAGCAGGTGGCTAGGGTTGAGGACTTCTTCAAGGATCCGTGGCTACTTAGGGTTCGAGACGAGGGCGCCACCGTCCAGGTCACCGTTCCCAGGGTGGTCGTGCCGCCGCCGCCACCGGTGCCCGCGGCGACGACGCCTGGAGAGGGGGGATTGGGGGGTGGGGATGGAGAGGATTTGCTGCTGCTGTCGGCGCAGACTAAGCGGGCCGCGATGCAGAGGAAAGCGGCGGTGGCGTCGATGGCGGCCGAGGATTACGCGCGGCGGTTCGAGTCCGGTGCTTTGGCGGTGAGGGGTTCTGACTTTACTGAATTCATGATTGATGATTATAAATTGTTGTGTTATTTTTGCTTTGTGGTTTTGAATTTTTGGCAATTGTGAGAAAGTGGAGTGTGTTACTTGTGAGGAGTTTATGTTGTTGATTCTGTAGAATGTAGAATTTGCAATTTTTGTTTATTTGGGATGGGAATTGGTGTGAACATGCTTTGAAACGACTCCAGTACTCCCTTTGTTTAAGAAGTCGAACTCCTCTTATATGTAACTCTAGTGTAAGAAATATTGATCTGAACTCCTCTTAGATGTAGTTCTAGTGAAAGAAACATTGATTTTGAGTGCACGCACGCACACAGTCTTGTGCATATGTTGGTGCAACTAAAAAAGAAGACATTGTCTGGCTTAAATTTAATTTTCATGGCGTTAACATGGTAAGTGGTATTGGATTAGATTCCATGCTCACCGAAGGCACAGAATACCTCTTCTTTTTAGTACCAAACTGGGTGAAGCCAGGAAATGCCAGGTGAGGCTGAAATTGCTCTCCTTTCTCCTCTATTTCGTCTGGCTCTTTTCTTTTTTCCTCCTTTGTCTCATCAGTCTTGTGTTCCAACATAAAAAATCCTCCATTTACTTAAAATTATTACACATGGTAATATACAGAAATTAAATGGGAATATTTGACTGAAATTTTGTTAGCCATAAACAAGATTTTTAGAGTATGAGATGGGAATATTTCAAAATTCAAAATCTAAATTTTGTGTAATGGTAATTTTTTGTTACCCTATGCTTCCTCTCATGGTTTCAACATGCAATACCAACAATTGTGATTGACTAGGTGTTCTTGTGTGTATGCTTTATGTTTCTTTCATTTGGACTAGATCTAAAGAGTGGTTCAATTTTCTGTGGAAAAGGAGTAGGAAATATTTTTGCTTCCAGCTTATCTGGATTTGGAACTCTTTGTATTTGTTTGAGAACATGTTCCATGACTGGTCAAAGAGTGCTGGCTGACAGTGAAGAAAGTTAAAGAGGACTAAAGGTGAAGAAAAAATATGTCTTAATTAGTCGTGCTTGTGCAATGGACATTGAATTACGAATCCACGCATGATGTGAAAACGTCTCTTGCAATGTGAGATTATCTAAATGTGTGTACTGTATCTTTTTCAGTATGACATGATACGTACTGTTCTGTAAATTCGCTTACAGTATAATTTGGAGACACCGACACGATACCAATGCATTTGCATTTGTGCATGATGCCTTTTTTTTTTCCTGGAAGATTTTCTACTTTAGGAAAGAAGCAGGACTTCAGTTAAGAATGAACAAAACCCATTTAAAGTTTTGTGCATGTGGAAAGGAGAAAAAAGTCGGTTGACTTAGAAGGATCAAAACCTTCCCGCAACTTCTATGCAACTACTGTGTGTAGCACGGTATTTATGCACATAGACATGGGAAACATCAATTCTCAAAAAATGGGACACTGCAATATTTCAATATTTATTTTCTTTGTGAATACCTACAAATATTTAGGTTAGGACTCCTATCGAATGTGTTAGTGACTGGTGTTGTATGCCTTCATACGTACATAAATGTCCTATGGTACACTTGTGGCCCAAATACACTTGAAGTTATAAATGTTTACTGTCGTAAATGCTTTTAAAATTTTCATAAGGCACCCTGCCGCATCCCATGTGTTGCGTGTCCCTGACGTGGTGTTTCCTCTACGTATTTTGGTGTTTTATGGTGTGTCGTGTTTCCCTGACATATCTTACAAGGATACAATGACTCAGTGTGTAGGTGCTTCAAAGCAAATACTGAAATGCAGCTCAAACAGGCATTGAATACCGAGTTGGGGCATTACATGAATTCATTTCCCTTTTATTTCTCACTTTGAATTATTTTCCTTGGTTTAATATGAGCTACTTATGCCCCTGTTCACCACCTCAACACATGTACTTCTTCAATATTTCTATCTTTTAGCACAACCCACTTTGACATAAAGTAACTTGTCCATGCAATTGTTTTTCATGCTAAACCTTCCCGGACCATATTAATTAATTAATTAATTGATGTTTAGTTGTCGCAATTCCTAAATTTGAATGAATCAGTCATTTCTAGTTTGTTGTTTTTGTAACTCAAGCCATCCATCTGACATTATAATTTCTACTCCACAGTACACTCAACTATTGAATATGCTATTGTTTTTATTGGCAAACCTTGTGGACTAGAAAATGTTGTGGGCTTTATAGGTGTCCTATGGAACTTACTTCAACTTAGTTCAAATATGCTGTTAAAGGATCCAACTCAAAACCGATTGGCAATGAGTGGAGAGGCCGTCCAAGCTCATATACGAGTTTTGGAGGTTATAATTAACCAGCAAACTCTAGTACTCTTATGCACTTGCGACCCTAACTCGCACGTGGAGAGGTAAACAAAGGGGGCCTTAAAGTAGGGGTCACAAAGGATCAAGTTGCACTTAGGTACAACCGACAGGGCAATCAATGAAGAGAGTTTTGTCCAAAAGCCTCCAAAAGCCTAACTGTGATGTAATGTTAAGGTATCCAACTCAAACCAATTGCAATGAGTGTAGAGGCCGCTTAGGCTCATGCACTAAATTTGGAGGCCAAATTAAAAAATATGGGATAAGCTCTAACACGTGTAATGATATAAAATTGCTGGAAAACTTCCCGGTTGTGTTTGGACTTCATAACTATCCATTCTCCCCCCGCAATAGGAGCGTTGGCATTGAGGAGTGGCCCTGACTTCCATCGGAGGTAGTGGCAGGAATTCTCTTCCTTAGCCTTTGTAGGTTTGTATTGACGCTTTATGAGATCACACGCCCTTTCAGCTCCAAAGGGATTTTGCCATCCATTAAATATTTTTGTCTATGAATCATCTTCCTTGTGGATATCTTAAATGTCTCTCTAAATGGGGTTATTAAGAATTGAAACAGTAGTATAGCGTACCTTCCATTGACTACAGGAAGTTTTTTCTATGCTAATGATACTGGTGATAGAATCTTTCTCGCTCTCCCAAAGTAGAAATAAGACATGGAAAAAACTGTTTATTTTATTTTTGTTTGAAACATGCACTTGCCTGCTCTCGCAGTCACTTTTCTGCTGGCACACCTCTTCCTTTGTCAGGAAGCTGGAGTCATTTTATGTATCTGTTCTTGTCCTGGAACCGTAGTCCTCTTTTAATGGTGTCTCACTCCTATAGTATCTCATTGTTGCTTTGGCAATAACAACGTATACTTTTATATGTGAAGGATGCCTCCATAGATCTTCCTGCAGAAGATCAAGGCCAGTCTAGTGTGAAAGTAATGTGCAGGCTATGCTATTTCGGTGAAAATGAAGGAAGTGAGAGAGCAATGAAGATGCTTTCATGCAAAAGTTGTGGCAAGAAGTATCATAGAAGCTGCCTGAAAGCTTGGGCTCAAAGGAGAGGTAATAGCAAGAAGTATCATAGTCTAATTAGTTTTTTTTTTCTTCCAAAACCAGGCTACTTTGTTACCATTGCAAATTTTACATATTTTCGTGGATGATTGCAGATTTATTTCATTGGAGTTCGTGGACCTGTCCATCGTGCCGAATATGTGAGGTAATTATTAATTTCTGATTGCCCTTTGTTAGCATAAGATATGAAGTTGTATTAAGCAATATGACTGCTATGTTCATCATTTCACTATCATCTAATCTGTTTTTCTTTTCCCGTTCACCGAACTGTCACTGGAATAATTAAGTTTTTAAGTCTTGTTGCCAGCTTCGCATATCAGTTATTTTATTGTGCATTTCTGGCTTCTTGAATTAAGATTTTCCTGCTCAGAGTTTAATATTTTTTTGGAAAATATCATCCATTCTACATCCAAATTGAAAGAAGATTACAGGGGCAGACCTAGTAATCATTCATTTTTTGGGCGATTGTGGACATGTGTCAGGATGGGCTAAAGCACCAAACCAAAAGTTAAACAAAATACGTAATAGCATAGGAAACTAAAACGCTTATATTTTCAACTTTTCGTGGGGCTTCACATGCATATGTATTCATGAATAGACTTGTGCATTGACGGGCGTACATTGGCCCATGTATTTAAACATTTTCTTCTTTCCCAGTCTCATGGAATCAATATTAGTTGAGAACAGTCCGAAGTGGATGAGCAATTTCTTTTTGCCTCTTTCTAACTTAGCTATGTGTCACACCTGTCCTTGATTGACTGTTTGACAGGAGTTGGGGACAACATAAAATATCAACCTTATATCTTTTGTACCACCACAAAGCCAATACCTGATAAACATTTTCTTCTTATATGTTTTAGCAAAATGTAATGTTATCCCACACTGACTCTTTTTGTGGTTTCTCCTTCATTTAGCTTTCCTCTACTTAGCATTGGGCCTTCTAAATGTAGTTGTTAGTGACCGGTTGATGCGGTAGTTAGGAGTAATATAGTTGTGGTAGATGGTAGCACTAAGGGGAGGAGTCGACCAAAATTGACTTTAGGGGTTGTAGTTTGAAAGGATCTAGGTTTTTTTGGAGATCACGGTTCATGATGCCCTTGAAGAGCTCAAAGGAGATAACGGATTCACGCGGCCAACCCCAATTACTGGGACTTACAGCTCGTTTGGATGGAGTGAGTTCGAGAGAAAAGAAACTAAAGTGAGGGAGAAGACTTTCTCTCTCACGTTTGGTTGAACAAAAGGCGAGAAACGGTGGGAGATGTTGAGAGACCAGACCCCCTTACTACCCCTATTTCGTTTCTCACCAATTTTGGTGAGATTTCGAGAGAAAGAGAGAAGATCCCGCTTTTACCCCTCCTCCGCCTCCCCTCACCGCCGCCGCCGCACCATCACTTCTTCTCCATAGCCCACCATCACCGCTCTGCAACCCAGTGGATCTAGGGCTGTGAGACTCTTTTTTTTAAGAAGAAGAGACGACTGTGAGAGAGACGAATTTTTTCTTTTTTTTAGGAAGACGATCGGCGGGAGTGATGGTGGTGATCGTGGGGCGGTGACGGAGAGCTAGAACTGTGAGGGTTTTTTTTTTGGGAAGAAGAAGAGAAGAAGAAGAAGAGGTTATACGTATAAGGCTGGAAATTGGAATAAAAACGAAGGATATATTGGTAAAATACATACAACCCTCTCTTTTCTTTTCTCACCTATATTTTGTCCATCCAAATGAGATGGTGAGAAACCATAATCCTTTCTTTTCTTTTCTCACTAATAAGGGAAAGCACACCCCTTTCTTTTCTTTTCTCACTGAGGTAGCCAAAGGGGCTGTTAAGGTTTGGTTTGGTTTGGCAGATTCCGTGCATTTGTGTCCCATGTTTATTATGCTCTGTTACATGATTGCTTCAAGTGGAAGGCCTTAAATGCATAACAGAATTGGAAAGAGAATAAGAGTCAAGCAGTCATTGCACTCGTATTAAGAGGAATTGGAAAAAAGGATTCTGGTACGAGATTGAAAAACCTTCAGATACACAAGTTGCTGAGAAAGTTGATTAATTTAAACTCTCAAACTAAGTTATGTGGAATGAGGATTGCTCCAATATGACGAATGGGATCGCAAACATGCCAGGCTATGTGTCTGCTATACATGATCCAGTAATAGCATTTTTTACTATTATTATTGTAAAACATATTGTTAGGAGCTTTATGATCATCTGGTCGTGGGTTTTCTTTATTACTGCTGTGTCCTTAATTGCTGACTTTGTTTATTGTCAGTGTGTTTGTTTGACTGAACTATATTTGTGATGCACTGCTGCATTTGCTGTTGTCTTTTTGGTCGTATTGCAATTGATCAATTTATTATGACGTATTTACAGCAAAGCTGGTTTACAATTACTTCTGTATCTTGTTCACTTCTGAAATGTACTCTTAACTCTAGGTCTGCCGAAGGACTGGAGATCAGACTAGATTCATGTTCTGTAAAAGGTGTGATGGTGCATACCATTGTTACTGTCAGCAACCTCCTCACAAGGTTGGGTGTTGATTCCTTCTCCCTGTAGGTTATGTTCTAACTAGCAATTGAAACAGTTTGCTTTATGTGAGTTTGAACTCTGCAGAATGTTAGCAATGGACCTTATTTGTGCCCTAAACATACAAGGTGTCACAGCTGTGGATCTAATGTCCCTGGAAATGGTCTAAGCGTAAGGTATTGACTGTTAGCAATGGTTAAGAACCTTATATGAAAATGATCTCAGATGACATGTTGATGTTTTAGTGGTAGCTCTTTCTTTTGTATGGACTGTTTTCTAAGAATCCTGATAACTGTAATGGTTTATTCTAAAGATGCATCTTTTTGAAATGTGGATCCATTGTTGCTCTGTTAAATTGTAGGTGGTTTCTGGGTTATACCTGCTGTGATGCTTGTGGAAGGTTGTTTGTCAAGGGAAATTACTGCCCTGTTTGTTTGAAGGTATTATTTGGTGTTTGATGATCTTGAATTTTTCAGCTTCTGTTTATTTGAGGAATTGTTAGCTTAAGCATGTTTAAACCTTTAAGTGCAAAAGCGTCAATTGGGTCTCTCTCTCTCTCTCTCCACAGAAGAAGTTCACTACCTTTTTGCCTTCGTTGTTGTAGGTTTACAGAGATTCTGAATCAACACCTATGGTTTGCTGTGATGTTTGCCAGCGCTGGGTGCACTGTCAGTGCGACGGGATCAGGTTTCTTCTGCTCTTGTTCGTCAATACTACATTGATTAGTTTTTCTGATACATATCATATAATTTTTTGTGTAAGCTGTCAGTCTAGTTGCTATATCATTGGTTGTTTGTCATTGAATGATTATCAAGGGTAGGGCAATTTTTATTTCAATTTTTTATGTGGAGTCTTCATGTGTGAAGTAAAGAGTAGCTATTGACTTTAGTTGTGGAAACACTATAAGCAAAAGAGGTTATTTGTTCTCTTCATGTTCCTGAAGAGGTAACTATGAGACAAAAAAAGTTGTTTGAGGTCCTCCATATTATTTATGGAACATGCCCAAGTAAGTTCGACAGCTGAGTTCCTAGATACATATTGTAATCCCTTTTTGAAGTTTCTAAAGAAGCACATGGAAAATGACATGCACATGGAAAATGACATGCACAATGGTCAGAGTTGTTTGAGTTATGCCTTTAGATGAGGTTCATCGTATCTTCTGCACTTTTGGTTGTGTACCTCAGATGTAGATGCGTACCTCAGATGTAGAAGTACTGATTACATTTACAACACGGAAGGAAAGGAGGTTTTATTGCAAAGGGTGGGTTGAAGTAGGTATGGATAGAAATATAGAAAGTTGGTGCCCTATATATTAGTAGTCCCATGTTACATGGACTCTTCATATGCTTTTCAAGTACCAGTGTCGAACGACTGGCACTTAGTCTGGGATATTGGTGTAGATAACATCCATCCAACAAAGTATGTTACGTGTGGACGACATTCATCCAAGAAAGTATGTCTACAGATTTATGTTTATGCGCGTAGTCTGTGATATTATGCTTGAAATGTTCACTTTCACCTTGTTAAGATCCTGTAGCTTGGACAATAAATGAGGAATTGGAGGTGTTTTTCTGTCTTAGGAATTAGCGTAGTTGCATAGTTGCGCAAGGTGCCCTTTGGCGCGCAAGGTGCCTCAAGGCTCACTCTTGGCGCCTGGAAGTCAGTCAAGCTAGGTGATTTGACAAAGGCGAGGCCTAGGCAACCAAGGCGCGCGCCTTTTGGAAAGGCGCAAGGTGTGCTCCTGGTGAGCCTCTTTCAAATGCACCAAATTTAATTCTAAACGACAAAAATGTAACTGAGGTCTTAACCTAAGGGCTAAATGATCCTAACACATCACTTCACCGCATCGATGTTTCATCTCTCAATTGAACGACTCGAACCGAATGATCTCTCTCAGCCTCTGTTTCAAGTGTCGGATGATTGTCTTTAAATGAATTTGACTTTCTAGTTCTCTACGCAAGAGTTGTTGCCTATATGATTTTATGGATTTTTTTACATGGTACACTAACTTCATTGTCCGAGCGTTCATTATTTGAAGAATTGATGTGTGTTTTTTTTTTTTGCTATTTTTTCTTGCCTTAGTGCTCCTCGCTTCAACAAGGCCCACGCCCCGCCTTGTGCCTTGAGCCTAGAACCCAACAGATGTTCGGATGTTTGAGTACTTGGCCAAACATTCTTCATAATATACATACAAAAGACCTATGGTTACATAAAATCGTTTCACATGATTTTGTTAGTACTTGGTCATTTAGATGTTTGAATGTTATGTTTATTGATTGGAGAATTATAGGAATACTTTTCTTGAGTTAATAATTTTGCTTTATTAATAGTTTTAATTGATCTCTGTGACCCTTGCTTGAATCAGGTGCCATTCATGCTTCAGCGCTTGAATGGCCAGACACTAGGCATCACTTGTATCAATTCTCAACTGCCACCTGAGTCCACGTAGCATAAGAGTGTTAGTAATGAACATGATGCGACAATATCAGCCAAGGATTACTTCTTTTGTATGTATACTATAAATAATATGAGTTACAAGGAATAATGTGAACTTTTTAAAATTTACTATTGAAATGAAGTAGAATTGTATTTTGAGAACCTGAGGTGGAGGAAATGCGACAATAAAGTCCTATTTAATTGCATAATTAGGTTAGGTTAGAGTAGTAGTTGATGAAGGAGGACCCTGAACAGGTAAGTAAAAGGGAATTAGATTTGCTAAATTTAGATATATGAAGCAAAGTAGGGAAGGAGAGAAGCTGCTAACTTGCTTATTGGAGTGCTAGCACCATTGTTATATATTTGAGGCATTCGAGTCCAGAAGTTTCATGATGACTAAATATTCCCTGTTTGACACTAAAGCTGGTCATGATTTGCTGTTGTTAGATAGCTTGATATACATTTTTGTGCCCATTTCCTAATGGCTTAAACTTGTGGGACAATTGGTTACGTAACAGTTTATGAATAGAGTTATATTTTATCTTGCGAAAAATTAAGTTATATTTAATCCTGCCTACACTTTTCGACATCGTTTTTCCAAACCAGAAGCAAAAATTAGATTGTAAAAAGTAAACAATACGATCAATTGCAGAAGAAAACTAAGTTGAGTTAATTATCAAATTATTAGAACGACATTGGCTAATAAATGAGTGACTTGGAGAAGGGCAACAGTGGAGGAAGAATAGAGGGTGAGATGAGAGAAGTGGAGAGGATGATGTGGATTTTTGTTTATTTTTTAATTCTCGTAGAAAAAAGGGACATCGCGGCATTGCCAGTGGACTATGAGTATTTAGTGTATAGTGGGCTGGGCTAGCTGCGAGTTTTTTTAAGCTCCTTCATTGTTAAACACGTATCCTGATCACATTTTTGAAGCTTGAGCTTGACTAATTCTATAATGAGCTCACCTGGGCTCTGAACTATGTTACATGGAGTCAGGTATGAGATATCAAGTAAGCGTCAACCCTTCAGAAAGTATATAATCTTAGGAATTTGGAATATCTATCCAGAAGTTGGTTACAAATATGTGGACACATTCTGAACCATAAAAATATACTCCATCATATTGTATAATATCCTGACAAAGTGTTTCAATTTTCAAACTATTTAGAAATGTACTGTCAAATTCATGGGATTTAGAAGGAAAGGGGATTTCTATCTGTCAAATATATGGCTGTCTAGGTTTTTTTGCGGAGGATCAAAGTGTCTTATTTTCAGTACGAGAGTTAAATTTCTATTGTATGCCCTTGGGGTTGTCATATCGCCTTCAGATAGGATTTAGGAAATGTGAGACATACAAGTTGTTATGCATATGTGTTGTAAACGCGGGCGGACGTGAAGATGGAATAAACCTGCTAATATGCCCGACGTCCCTGCTGCAATATGATGAGAGGCTATTCCTCCCGGAACAAAAGGGGCAAGACATACAAAAAGTTACTCTGGGGTGCAAGACTGTAAACAGATTCCTCCCCTTTATACGTGTTTCTGTGCATAGTTTTGAATGGAAATAATTGGAGAATATAGACATGCAGGTGATGCTGGTGTTTTTGGAACTCTTACTGGTTCCAGATTTTGTAATTTCCCCCCTTCATTTATTGTATATATTATTTTTCTGATTCTATTATAGTACAGTCTGTTTGCCGAGCAAAAAAAAAAAAAAAAGTCTCTTGTACTTCAGCAATCAAGTTGTCAGCAATTTGAATTTTGACAATCACAGATTCTCCTGAGGAATATGGAATCATTTCAGCCCTAGATGTTAACTTTAACATTTTTACTTATATTCCTTTATCCAATACGTCGCAAGTACTTAATTGTTTTGGAGAACTGTCAAAAAAGACCTGGATTTTAAACTTGTTTTTTCTCTACTTTGCCTCTCAAATCATCATCTTCTAGTTTCAGAACATCCTTACTGGTTATGAGGTACTTTGTCAATGTAGGGGGCAGCCATTGCTGTTAAAGCATCGAACTTAAAACCAATTGGCAATGAGTGGAGAGGCTGCCCCTCACATACTAGTTTTGGAGGTTATAATTAACCAATGTGGGGCAAGCTTGAATACTCCCCCACACGTGCGACCCCTAACCTGCACGTGAGAGATAAACGAAAGATCCATAACATTGGGATCACAACAAAGAACGAAACAATGTGCGCTTAAGGCACATCCCAAAGCCTCCGAAAGCCTAGCTCTGATACCATGTTAAAAGCGTCCAACTCAAAATCAATTGTCAATGAGTGGGGAGGCCTTCCAGACTTATATACTAGGATTGGTGGTTATAATTAACAAATGTGGGACAAGCTCTAATTATTGCGTGTAGGTTTCGAGTCTCTTTAGTACACCATTGCAGCTGAAATTAGTACTCTCTTCAATGACGGGAGGCAGTAGAGAAGGATAAAGTTTTGCGGTTAAGAGGAAATATACTTACTAGCACTTGGTACAGCTGATAGATGAAGAAAACAATGCACCAATCTTAGCAGAATGTATTGTATCCAGCTTATTGTAGTTAGCATGGTACTACTAGTGGCTGAGTATTTAATTAAGACATTAGCTTTCTTTGTTTCTCCGTATACTCCACTGAGCATTGTACTTTCCGCACTACAACTATTTGCTTAGGCTTTTTATTTCCATCTTTCTTATAAGAATCGTCTTGGTTTTGCGGGGCAGAATTATTTCGAACTCAATTTTCTGAATCATAATTGACCATGTTCATTTTGGGTCTCTAGACCCAACCTTTTCTCTCTGCGCACCGTTTATTACTCTCATTTCTCTCTCTCTCTCTCTCTCTCTCTCTCCACTTATTACCCCAAAAACTTTCCTCAAGTCTCAAAACGAACATGCCCATTGAGATTCAAGGTTTCTTACAACTGTAAGCAAATTTTTTGCAGTGATGATAAATATATGCAGTTTCAAGTTGATGGAAATCTTCAATACAAATGTGCCACATGCCGCGGAGAGTGCTACCAGGTATATAGACATATAATGGTGTTTATAACATTTTCAAAATGTATTCGCTGTATTCAATTTGCTAATTGAAAGTAACACCTTTCTTTTTGTTATAACTCACTTGGCAGGTGAGGGATCTTGAGGATGCTGTTCACGAGCTCTGGAGGAGGAGAGATGAAACTGACCGTGATTTGATTGCAAGCTTGAGAGCAGCTGCTGGGTTGCCAACTCAAGATGAAATATTTTCTATTTCACCTTATTCGGATGATGAAGAAAGTGGCCCCATTGTAAAGAATGAATATGGTCGTTCGTTGAAGTTTTCTCTTAAAGGGTTAGTGGATAAATCACCAAAGAAGACCAAGGAGTCTGGAACGAAACCCCCAAATAAGAAGTTTGTTAAGAAGAAGGGTCACCATGCATCCTTAATTAGCAAGTCAGGGGCACATCAGAGTTTCGAAGGACAGAGTGATCCACCGTTATTTGGGTATAACAGGGATGATGACATGCTGTCCCACAGAAGCGGAGAACCTTTTTCTTCTCCAGTTGCTGGAAGTTTGAGTGAAGGGATATGCTCTATCAATCAGGCAGGGGTCCTGAAACACAAGTTCATTGATGATGTTACAGTAGGCAATGCAAGTACGAAATCAAGACTTGGAAACATTAAGAGTAGTAAACCTCACAGCTTGGGTATTGGGAATGACACTAGTAAAGATGCTGGCAAGTCTCAGATTACGAACACAAAAGGACCAAAGCTAGTTATACATTTAGGTGCACGAAATCGGAATGTAACTAGTCCTCCAAGGTCTGACACTTCTAACTATCGAAGAGGGCAAGAGTTGACAGCCTCCAATGGTATGAGAGCCTTACTTTTTTTCTTATATTGCTATCATTGTTATTGTTCTTATTACTATTTGGGACTCATAAACTATGGATCATTATGTCTGTGAAGTAATAATCTGAACTGTGTTTCTTTTGGATAGAATTGTTTAAAAATCGTTATCCTTTGATTTTATGGTGGGACCATAATAAAACCTTTCTAGTTATTGCAAGTAGGTTTATTCTAGGTTTTTCATGTGTTTGCCTAGTTATGTTTCTCAAAGCTTTGGCAAAGGCAGATGTTCAAGAAATATGTTGAAGTCGGATTTGCGGAGAATTGTTAGCCATCATACCTTTCATTTTGTCTCTCTTGCAATATGGAAATCATGTTTCTTTGTTTCTTTGATGTTGCATGTGAAACCTTAGTTCTCTATTTTTTCCCTATGTTTTCACATTATCTTTCTTGCAATATGGAAATCATATTTTTTGTTTATATGTATTGAATTATCTGTTTTTTATGGATTATTTTCTTGTATAAAGGTGAAAACGGAAGTTGGACAGAGGAAAGAAGCTATGAAAGAAAATCTCTATGTTGGTAGGCCTGTTCGAGCGAGTTCCTCAAGAAAAAATAAAAGGAATAAGGGCATTGGCTAGTACTAGAAAATAGTGAAAACAACGCAAACGCTTCATACATGCTCTAAGAGCATTTTATTTTACTGCTAAAGCTGGCGTACCATATGAAGTTTGTCTTTATGTGCAAGTAATTGTGATGTTTTCCAGTTTCAATTAAGCATGGGGCAAATATTTGGCTGTGAACTCTACTTGTCATTAGTAACTAGTGCTAAATTGTTTTCTTATTCATGCTGGAGATGAATGGCTGAACTAGGTAAGAATGGTCTCTATAGTAGAAGTCTTTGAGTATAGTTGAAAGCAATGTTTTAAAAACCGGACCGGACTGGCTGGTTGAACCGTCAACTGGCCCTTGCTCTGGTCCAGACAAACTAGAGAACCGGCTATATTTCAAAACCGTCCTCTTTCTTTAAAACTGCTTGACTAAACCGGTGAACCTGTTAACCTGTCGAACCGGTGCGTTTAAATTTTAAATTTCCCATTAATGTTTCACTGTAAGCGATTTCAGAAGAATCTGTGAACAGCTGTCAGCTAGCTGGCATGTGGGCCATCACTGGTGCACCCTACAAATCAACGTTGAGCCTACTTCGCCTTCTTTTAACCTTGTATAGATATTAGTGTGCCTTAGCCTCTCTTTGTTCTCCGATGTGGGACTAAGCCTCCATTATACAAACTTCCATCTCTTTTGATGAGTAATATTCCAAAGTTCCAAACCAAACCAAACCTTATGTCCCAATCACTTGGGGTCGGCTACATGAATCCTTTTCCTCCATTGAGCTTTGTCAATGGCCACTTATTCACAAACCTATTATACTCATATCTTCGCGCACGATAGCATCTAATGTCAATTTAGATCTGCCCCTCCCTGGAGCATTGCTACCCAAAACTATCCTATCCGCTCTCTTAACTACTCCAGTAGCCTAAATCCTCCTCTTTCCTTCGAATAATGTGAAATCAAATTCCTTCCAATCATTGTTTTACTCGTGCATTGTTTTATATTATTATACTAGTTTTTTTTATAATATTAATATATTTTTCTATAATTATGACATCACGGTTCTATTCCAGTTCAACCGGTTGAACCGGTGAACCATCCACCCCGTCTGTTCTCCGGTTCGCTAACCGGTCCGGTTTTGAAAACATTGGTTGAAAGTTCTAGATGATAGTATGGAGTGGAGAAATGTGATAGCTGATGATTCTGCCAATAAGTCTTAGAGCGCCTCTGGCATCGGACTCTGAGAGTTGGAATTATCTTGGTCTATTCTTGACATATTGTTTTTCATTGTGTTGGACTTTGATTCATGTTGTTTGTTATTAGTTCATCAAGATATTTACAAGTCCTAGGAGAATTATCTCAAGCCTTGTTTATGTATTTGTCCGATTTAGTTTTATTGTTTGTTGTTCTTCATCTCGTCGGATAGTGCACCTTGGCCACTAAGAATGGATCAGAATTTGGCCAAGTGGCAATATTTGATACCAAAATATCTTTAGTTCCTTTAGTCTTGATAAACTAGTGGACTTCTGTTTCTTTTTCCCCAAAAGGTGAACTTGAAGGGTTGTTCATGGATTCTCAATACTAGATCAGGTTTTTAATTACGTAGTGAAGATTGTAGACAAAAATGGGTCAACTTAATATCAAGAAAAGCTTGTCGGTGGAAAATCCTGCTAGTTGCCCTGTCTGGACATTGTTTGGGTCTGAATTTGCTGGAAATTTTGCTTGCGATGTGTAAAAACCTCTGGTCTGTTGACCTCGCATTAACTGTAGTGTCATGTGGCTACTGCCATTGCCTCCCATCTTGCAGCTCCATTTATTCTTCCAATTGTTTCTCCATTGCTATAATAGCTGCTGAGTAGAAACAAACAAGTGCTTCGCGTTAGTTGTCTACTTTATTTCCTTAACTTGAAAGCAGTTTCCTCTGCTTTTGTTGCTTTTGTTCGACACTCATGTCTCAGCTACATTTATGGCCAATTGTTTGCAGTTTTTTGAGTTCTATTCATTCCTGCAACCAGCCTGCTATACATGCATTACATTTTCTATGCTTAGTAGTTGAAAGTCAAGAGCAAGTCATTTTGCTCAACCTTGGGTTAGCACTTATCTGGCAAGGAAGGCACACTTTTACGCATGGTATTAGTTGGAAAAAAGGGGAAATGTCCGAAAAATGAATAAATAAGATAGAAAAAAAGAAGAAAGAAGAATCTCTATTGGGGTGAAATTATGTATTTGAGTATATATAGTTTGAGATGATTTGGTTTGTCTCTCATAGAGGATGCATTTGGCTAATCTGGTTTTTATACACGAATAGGCAGTGAAGATGCGGTTCATGAGCAAGCGGCTAAAAGGCAGACGTTGGACAGACACACCAAAGTTGGTGATGAAAAAGGTACTTTTTTCACTGAAGGAGAATGCATGTCCTGTTTATTTAGCTGACACTGTTGACAATATCTATTAAAAATGCATCATGCAAAAATAAAAAAAAAAAGAGACATTTGTGTTTTACGTGGATTTCAGGAGGTAATTACGCTGCACAACTAAAAGGTCCAAAGATGAGAGGAAAAGAGGGCAACTTGATAAAGATCAGAAAAAGTAACCCAGAAGTCTCTGACATGAGCCCTAAGTTTGGTGGCGGGAATATGGATGATGGATGTGAAACAGTTTCGCCAGATGACCCTCATGCTTCATTGGGGAGACGAAGCGTTGAAGAAAGTCCGGCTGTGGTGGATGGTGCAAACAAATACCCTGCAATAAAAGGTCAAAAGGTGTATCTGAGGAAGAATGTGGAAGGTAGGTCTGAAGCATTAAATGGTGGCAACAATGAGAGCAACCATACACCTTCAGTGTCACAATCTATGCTAAGGGATTCCAAACCTTTGCTGAAGCTCAAGTTCAAGAATCCTTATCACGACAATCAAAGTTCGTGGGCTCCTCTGGGTGAGGATGAGAAGAGTTCTGTTAAGGGACAAAGGTCCAAAAGAAAGAGACCATCGCCCTTCATGGGGAAAACTTCTACCAGGGAGGACGAAGATGTCTCGCAGCAGCATGGAGATGATACGATGGATGAGATCATGGATGCTAATTGGATACTGCAGAAATTGGGCAAAGATGCGATTGGAAAGAGAGTGGAAGTCCATCAGCCGTCGGATAATTCCTGGTGAGTTGTCCTTTGAAAATCATCAGTGAAAAGATTTGTGAAGCCCTTGGGTACTGGGTAAACACTTACAGCCCCTTTGATTTGAGAGATTTAGCGAGAAACGAATAAAGAGATGAAAGAGATAACTCTCTCTCTCTCTCTCTCTCTCGTTTTAGGTGAAATGGATTGCAGAAGAACACACTGTTATTTGCCAGTTCCATTCTCACAAAAGACGTTGAGAAACAAAACTGACTGGTGTAATTTTCAGAATACTGAGATGGCCATCAACACACAAAGGGAAAACAAGAAATCCCACCCATATCCCTGTCTTACTCTCTCTGCTTTCTTCCTCATCCCCACAAGAAAGTGAGAACACAAAAAATCTTTTTCTTTTTTTCACCAAGACCATGAGATCTGTTCTTTTCTCACCTACTTAACCAACGGACTGTGATGCTTTATTACTCTTCTGTTTGCTCCGAGTTTTTGCATGCATGGTGGATTGAATGCTCAATTTCTTTCCTTTTAGGCACAAGGGAGTGGTAAAAGACGTCAATGAAGTCAAATCAACTGTATCTGTTTCTCTAGATGATGGAAGGGCCAAAAACTTGGAACTGGGGAAGCATGGAATTCGCTTTGTTTCTCAGAAGCAAAAGCGTGGGAACACACAAGGTTGAACTTAATGGGTATGGAAACACTACCAAAAGACTTTCCATTTTTATGGATGGTATTCTGGAAAGCAGAGACTGTCCAGACTACGGAGGATTATCTTGTGCAGGAGGTTTCCTCAGGTCCTTCAGGATTCAAGAATTAGACCTTTTCTTATCTGCTCAAATTACTGCCAGGTTTATACATTACCAATGTAGCCGGTTGGGGATTGGTTTACTACCAAGAACTAACCTCAGCCGGTTGGAAGGTGGCTGAGCATAATAAAAGGTTCTTTGTGGGCATCGCGCCCTCTCTCATGTGCGAGCATCTGCTGTAATTTGTGCCCTCTCTCATGTGCGGGCATCCGCTGTAATTTGCGCCCTCTCTCATGTGGTAAACTGAGTCGTCCTTATTGCCATCCTTAAATTTATAAATTTTAGGTTACATCCGATGGCAGTGTGGGCTATGTACATGTAATCTCTTCATGTATTAGGTTTTTCTTTTCTTTTTTTTTCATTCAGAGAGATTAGTTTTAATTGTTAAAGATGATGATTGTTATCTGTTCATCATCATTCTAGAGTTTATTTGTTCTTTTCTGGAGATTTTTGTTGAAACACGGTATTAAAAAGGAAAGCGTCTGTATGTTTTGCCTTGTGAGATCAAGGCTTTGGTTCTATTGGAACCAGAAAATTTCTCTCAATTTCTTACAGTATTTACAAGTTTATGTATTCATAAAAAGACGATTTGAGACAAAATTATAGCTTTGTTTCTACTCCTTTCGTCCCTTTTTAAATGTCCACTACTATTTTGTGTGCCATTTTCCATTATCTATATCTCTTAATATATATTGCTTAAAATATGCAATTTGAATCTTATTTGATAGATCTTAATAATTTCTATAAGACAATGGTTTTAAAAATATAAAACGTAATATACGTTGAGAGATATAAGTCATTAAAAATAGCATGTAGAACCATAGTGGACACTTAAAAAGAGATGGAGTATTATCATCACCTTTTCGATGTGAGCCTAACTATATGTATTAAACCAGGCTTGTATCATCACCTTTTTGATGTGAGCCCAACTTCTCGTAGATTTTTTGGGAAGTTCTACGAGAATGGAAGATGTGAATATACTTGGCCAGCAAGCAGTGTGGCCTTCAAAAAGTGTGTTTGGAACAATTAAAGTTGCTGCCATACTTATTTTTATTTGTGTCAAATCAATTTTGTTTCTTGTTCATTTAGTTGTGTTAGAAGACAATGTAATAGGGGGTTATATGTTTGTGCCAAGAAAGTCCTCTCGTTTTGTGTGTTCGATATGTGGACTTTCAACTTCCCCTTATGGAGTTCCTTTTGTCTGATGTGTCATTAGATTAATAAAATCTCCTTGATTTTTCTATTTTTTTTGTTAAATATTTCAGCGTCACATACCCAACCAAAAGGTTAACATTTGGCTCTGCGTAACTGAAAAAATAAAATTCGTTCCACAGACGAAGTCAGGACAATATTGTTTGTTTGGTTTCGTATAACAGAGAACATTGACACATTGTTCTTTATACACTTATTATCTGTTCGGTGATTTCTTCAAATAATTTCTGGTGCCTTGATGCTTCACAAATCCTTCATTGAATCAATACATCACTTCTAGTTTATTCTTTCTTTTTTCAAGTCCATTACCGAATGCAATGGAGCCTAATGTAAAGATTAATTAACAGCATCATCGGTTGGGTGGTGGGTATGATTGGATTCCTGCTGTATCGAAACTGCCTAGAATTGGTACTCTGCCTAGAATTGATTGAAATGTGACTGGTCGTTTTATTATCAAACTTTTTTTTTTTAATAAAGTGCCTTTAGGCATGAAGGGGTGAAGCTGCAAGATTAGGTTGTGCAGTAAATTATTAAGTGCCTTCAGGCACGGACACTTTGCTAGTACAATAAAACAGGACTACAGAGAGGAGAAAGGGATGGATGCAACACCGTTAGCGATTCATTGTGCTACTTGGTGTTTTTACTTTTTGTATGGGAGGATATATTAGGAATAATATAGGGCTAGAGAGAAATTGATTGGGTCCAAATAGAACCACTCTCTCAAGAATCCTGAAAGTAGAATTGGTCTCTGCTCTGGGGGACGTTGGGTATCCTTGTGTTAATGCTGTCAAATAGTCGAACACTGGAAACTGATTTGTTTGCAAATCTATATCAAGATGTCTTGTAGTGGAAGTTATCTAGGAACACTTGAAAGGATTCGATTCTCGGGATTAGACTGCAAGAAAGAAATTTCTTGTGAATTCTCTAGTCTCGTGTATAGCCTGCCTTTGACCGGACTAGGGAGGAGATTAGTCGAGGAGCGCGAAAACTGGCCCGGACATTCCCGTCGGTTGAACCAAAAAAATGGAAGGATTCCCAGGCAGAGCTTTTCATTTTGAATTCATAATCCATCCTATTTTAGCAGCTTCAAATTTCACTTCTGTTAAGTGCTAGCATATGTATTTGCCAAATAAACAAAAATTCCAACCTCAATTTCCGAAATATGAAGCGCAATCCAAATTGGCCAAAAAAAAGGGGAGGGGGTGGAACCTTGTTGAAATTGTTATTACTTACACTACGTTTATACAGGTGGAGGTGGCAAGTCTAATAGAAGCCAAAATCCTTCGCAATGGTCCGAATCCAAATCGTTTTGGATGGCAAGAAAATGTAAGCCTCCACAGGCCTTCTTTGCAGCTTCCCAAGCTTCAGCTTCACTAGTTGTTACTGGGGTTTTCTTATACGTGGCATAAACATATCGTGTGGAAATTCCAACTGATAAAATCAAGGAGGCTCGAGCTGCATCTGCTTCCATCGAACAGACTTCTAATCCATTCATCCAACCTGCAGCAGGGGAGAACCAAAAAAAAAAAAAAAGGAATTTTATCTGGCTTCCTCATAGAAACGGCAGATGTACCAAATTTCCAAATAAATTGGTTACAAAGAAGTGAACTGAGAAGAAAGCATTGTTGATAATTGAACACTTGTATGGCTTAACATATCAGTTAGTTGGGAATGAAAATGCTGTTGAGGGTCTGCTCCTGGCATACTAAGGACAAAATGAGACACAAATTGTCGACAAAGAACAAAATTGTTTGTGGTTATAATTTCTCAGTTAACTGACTCTAGAAATTGCAGAATTGAAAAACCAACCAATTACAAATTTCTGGTCTTCTGGGGTATTATGATATTATAATTTTTCATACATAAAGTTCAAGATTCTTTTTTAATTCCTTTCTTTCGTCCCAGTTGTATCAGGAATCTTCTCAATCTATTTTTCCATTCTTGGCAATTCTATGGTCTACTGTGCTATATAAAGTATCACAAAGCAAAATTTCTTAGAGAGATCTTGTAAGGTGATATGATAAATCTGTTGGAGTAATCCTGATTTTGGCAACATATGAGCCATATATTTAGGGATGTATTACAAATGGATGTATTGAAGAAAGTGCAAGAAAAATGATATCACGCTACTGACATTTAGAAGCTAAATCCAAAGGGACACATTGGCATACCTGCTAATGGTTTAGCACGTGAAGATGCAACAGCCAATCCAGGAATCAATGTGTCGGCATCAATTTCAATCCCCAAAAGATCCAAGTCTATATTTGCACCAAAGACATACTTTGTCTCTAAGGAAGAGGCCTCCTGCTGAACAACTGAAACGGGAAACTATTTAACATTTTGCTACGAAATGCTACAAATTGTAAATGATGTCCTTTATTTCCAGGATAAGTGAAAAACTGAAACTGGATTGTTTATAGGGTAGGGATTGCTGAGTAGTTAGGACATAATACACCACTCTTCCAATAAAAAAAATACCCCACTTTTTTTAAAGCAGAATGAAAATTGACATCTTCATTTCCAATTTTCAATTGACTTTATGGATGCAAACCAACAGATGAGGATAACGAACATGATCTTTACCAAAAACAAAAGACAGATCAAGGAAAAGAAAGCGAAGATGAAAACCTCAAACTTTAAAGCAATGTTATAAGAATGTACCTGAAAAAGGTAACTGGACAAAAGCCCATTTGTCACCGAACAAATTTTCAGGAAGTTGCATAGGAAACGGGTTATCTAGTGCCAGAAGCGGTTTCGCTCCTTTTTGAAAGCCAGGATGACGTATATATACAGTTTCGTACCGATCTTCCAGCCACAGAAGTAGTGATAGACACTGGTATTTAGACCAAGCAAACATAGCAAAATTAGAACAGTAGGCATGTGAAACAAAGTAGCAAAACTACTGTTATGAATATTCTACTACATGGAACTTTCACCCGTTGCACGCTGATGCAGGTGGTGGTTCACTGAAATTCTATTGGTCACAATCGGTATAAACATGGGGTGCAGCAAATGAACAACACCACGAATACTTGGTTAACAAACACTCAACAAAACTCAGAGTTGCCACTTGGTTTAGGTCCAAGAACCATGAATGACTTTATGGAAAGGCTCAATCCTTGTGTCACCACAGATAGGTCCGACGGCTAAGGTACTGAGTGGGAAGGTAATCCATTGATTGGCCTCCACTCATCACCAATGGTTGGAAATTGTCTCTATCCTAAATGCATGAGACTCAAGCAGATGAATAGGTAGATTTTAACAAACACAATTTCGAAAAGAAGTCTTTTTGCAAGAGGGGAAAAACCATTTGAAAACTACCTCCGTCAAATGCGGCATACAAAAAAGAAAACGAAAGCATGCATCTTATGGATGAGAGCCAAGAGATGAACAACCCATTGTTGCCCACATCCGCAGCCAATGATCAACAGCCATCCTTAGGTTCTCATACGGTCCCTAGATCTACTTCTAGCACTCAAAAGATCAATCTGCCGTTGCGAATCTAGATAAAGGCCCAAATGTTAACTTATGTGAGTAAGATGAGTGTGTGGTAAGACTTTGCGAGACAATTAGAGACGAGAACATTCAGGGAATGGTAGGGGTAGCACCAAAAGAAGATAAAATGAGAGAAAATAGATTAAGGTGCTTTGGACATGTCTATTACATATTGACCAATGCAATAGTTAGGATTGATATGGCAACGATTGAGGGTAACCCTAAGGGAAGGGTAGACCAAAATTGACATTAGAGGCAATAATTCAAAAAGATATAGATTTCTTGAACATTATGGAACACGATGCCATCAACAGAGCAAGATCGATAGATAAAATGGATTCATGTGGCCGACCAAATTGATTGGGACTTAAGGCTCTATTCGGTTTTGGTTCGGTTTGACCCAGTTGTTAACTTCATGTTTTAGTTTCTCACGAAAAGATGTTATGTGTTAAAGCATCCAATTCAAAACCAATTAGCAATGAGTGAAGAGGCTGCCCAAGCTCATATACTACCTTTGGCGGTTACAATTCACCAATGTGGGACAATCTCTAACATTCCCCCACACGTGCGACCCTTGGCTTGCACGTGGAGAGGTAAACAATGGACAATAACATAGGGATCACAAAGATACAATGTGCGCTTAAGGCACGAACAAAAGGTCAATCAATCAAGAGAGTCTTGTCCAAAAGCCTCTGAAAGCCTGGCTCTAACACCATGTTAAAGCATCCAACTAAAAGCCAATTGGCAATAAGCGGAGAGGACGCTCAGGCTCATAAACTAGTTTTGGATGTTGCAATTGACGAATCTGGGAAGAGATCTAACATTTTGTAAACTCATAAGTTAGCTGGATATTTATTGTAGTTCGATTAGTACTGTGGATGCACCCCTGCTTCGAGACTGGAAGCAACAAAATTTAAATCCAATAGCAATTTCCATATGTTCTGCTACGCATCAAGTTCTACAAAGCATTTACTCTTGGTGGTATTTTCTTCTAGAGTGAAATCTATCTAGTTGGAAAAAAAAACCTGGTTTAGTCCCCACCAATGGGGTCTGAGAAGGAAAGGTTGCGTACAGACATACACCCGAGATCATTTGCTAAATATGATTTAGGAAAGCAAGCATTGCATAATTTTTGAAGTAAGAGTACACAATTTGTCTCGCAACTTCAGACTGTCTCCTAAGACAAAAGCTTGGTTAAAGAGGCAAGCTAGGTTTCAAGACCCTCATCATGTTCTTCAGATTAGGGCCCATGTCGTTCAATGAAGATATGCAAAGAGTCAAAGAAAATTACTAGTTAACTATGTCCAAGGCTGGACAGACTGGAGAGTACACTGCAACCTTCTACTAAGAACAACGATTAATACTTCTGGGCGTTTATCACACCTACGAATTTTGAACTTCACCGTTATGGCATGTAGCAGTCCATGGATAGATGAAAAATCATAACTAAAAGGGAAAAGAGAGAAAACCAACCCGTTTACTTGGAATAGGTTTAATTCCAAGCTCTTTACATGCTTTTGTAATGATTGTCTGCATTTGTGACCTACAAATGATAGACCAAAACCAATCAATGTCATTCATCTATATCATGCAATAACAAAAACTAATGAAATTGTTGCGAACGTTGTCCCCGACCACATATAGAAGCAAAGCCACGCACACACCAAAGAAACAGTGACGCCAGAGATTTACACAGCTGGGCCCCCACCAGCCTATCCACAAGATAGATAATCAACAGTGTACTGGGGATATTACAACCATGAGACCCAAAACACCCAACCTGACACCAATACCCTGGTCCATCCCATTTCCCCGTTCAGGGGTCACCCTGATCCTCCAGTATTCCTACACATTCCTATTCATAGACATTTCAAACACCAGCTAATCCTACACAAGTGTTCAAACCCAACCCACATATTCCACTCCCCATGGATTCGAGACTCCACACCCTTATCCAAACAAGTAAAAAGGTTATGCAAGAACTTGGTCAAATCAAACAATCAAAAGAAAAGAAAAATCACATGGATAACATGAGACATGAGGTATGTGGTTCATTGTCTGAGCCTACATCACAGGAAGAGGATAAACGGTCCACAATACGCAGTAAAGATTACAACGCTCATGTCTGACACTGCCTCCGTCTAGTGCTCTCTTTATTCCAGAAACCCTATTAAAAAATGCATTACATAGGCCTTCAAAATTGCATAAGACTAGGGATAAGAAGCTCCAAATATTAAAATTCATGAGAACAAGGATCGAGAGCGGGAGCGTAGAGCGAGAATTGAGAGTGAAGGGTACTACTTTTAGGGTCAATATCAGCAACACAAATCATCCAACGATCAACCTAATCCAAATAAGAGAGCTATGACACAATCAAACACAAACGAACAAAATGTTGTATTGAATCCCACCAGTCTCTGCTGGGGGTTATTCCTCATTTTTGTACTTGACGTTCTCTTTTCCAATTATTTTATTTCTTCAGTTAAGCAAACTAAAGAGAATAAAAACTCCACGAATTCAATTCTCTTAGCCCATTCAGAAGGATCTCATCGAATAATTATCTGCAGGAAAAGGGGAAAAAAAAAAAAAACCCCAATGAGTTCACCTGAAGAAGCGGATTTTATCCGGCAAAGGCACACCCAACTCGTCAGTGATGGACACTATAGCGTCTTTTAAAGTGATACTGTTGATGACATTATTGGGAAAGTACTTGGTGAACTGGAGAGAGAGAGACCTATCGCAAACCACCAGCTCCCAGATCTTCTTTCCTCTGATATCAAGAATGGGTCTGGAGCAGAAATCCATTTCCCACTCAGTAATGGTCTCTGGATCGGCTTCTGGGTCCAGATAGCACAGCTCTGCGGTTGGGTCGTCATTATCTTCATCTTCATCTTCTTCTCCTTCTTTTTCTTTTTCTTCATCATCAACTGTCCCTGGTTCTTCTTGTAAAGGTGCCGAAACGGAGCTTTCGGATATGGAACCGCCGCGGAGAGGGCGGAGGGAGGGTGGTGATTTGGCGGAGGATTGGGAGAGGTTGAGGGGTAGTTTTTTGGTGGGTTTTGACGAGAAGGAAGTGAAGAAGGTGGAGATGGGTTTGTGAGGTTGGAATGATGGGGTTGTTCTGATTTTGGTGGGATTGAAGCCCACAGTAGCCATTGAAGAAGCTCTCTGTGAGAGCTCTTTTCTGGACAGGAGGCGAAGCTATCGTCTTGTCAACCACAAGTATCCGTTGGCAGGGATAGGAAAAATATTCTTTTTTTTTGGTACACTGTGAAAGGGTATAGGAAAAATATTGAAAACTAATTTCCGCGCTCCCTTTCTGACCCTAGCTCAGTGCACCTTGGTAGGAGTTTTTGTCTTCACCACCAATTGTTTCCTCTACAAATATCAAAAATATCATTTATAATAATTTTCTAATCACAAACACTTATATATAAAATCATTCATATCAAGTGTAGGGTTTGTGTGATTGTGTTCAAGTTCTTTTGGTACTAGTATTATAACAATGTTATCACAAACACTTACGCACACTCATTCACAATAGTGGTAGATCCTGTACATAGGGCTTGTTTGATAACCTAAATTCAGCACTTAATACTGAATTAAGTAAGTAATAAGTGATTCAGTAGGTTTGATAACCATATTTCATATTACTTAACAAATTAAGTACCACTCAAAATATAGGCTAAAAAGTTGAAAAAAATTAAGTAGCTTTGAGCTATTTAATTCTGGCTGAATTTTTGTGTACTTACATTCAACCGTCATACCACCACCACAACCACTTCCACCAACACCTCCACCAACCGTCATACCATCACCACAACCACTTCCACCAACACCTCCACCACTCCACCACCACTACCACCACCTCCACCACCACCACCACCACCTCCACCACATCACCACCACCACCACCACTCCCTCCACTACCACCACCACCATCACATCACCACCACTTCCTCCACTACCACCACCACCACCAGCTCCACCACCACCACCACCACATCACCACCACCAGCTCCACCACTACACCACCACCACAACCACCACCACTACCATCACTACACCACCACCAACACCGCTCCACCACTCCACCACCACCGCCACTCCCCCACCATTACCACCACCACACCACCACCACCACTTCCTCCACTACCACCACCACCAGCTCCACCACTCCACCACCACCACCACCACCACACCACCACCACCACCACCACTCCACCACTACCATCATTACACTACCACATACCACCGCTCCTACCACCACCTCCACCGCTCCTACCACCATCACCACCACCGCCACTCCACCACCACTATCATCACTACACCACCACCACCACTCCACCACCACCACTACCAGCACTCCTACTACCTCCACCACTCCACCACCATTACCAAAAGTATATTGTGACCGTTAGTAAATTAAGATAGAATTGGAACAAAATTAATTCATCATTTTTTTAATTCAGTACTTAATATATTTATCAAACAGTTTTTCAGATTAAAAATTTCAGCATTCAGTTTTCAGTACTTAATTTTTCAGCTTTCAGTTTCAGTTTTCAGTTTTATCAAACAGTCCCATACTAGAGCACTTATACACACTCACTCACAATAGTGATGTTAATCTGTGGGGATCCACCACTATTTTGAGAGTGAGAATAAGTGTTTTTATATGGTTATAACTTAGGGAGACTTAAAGAATCATCCTCAAGTGCTGCTCTTCGTAAGTTTTCATCCAGCATGTTTTTTGCACTTATGATTTGCACTTGTGATATATATATATATATATATATATATATATATCATAAAAGAAGAGGACGAGAACGTAAACCTCCAGTCCCTGCATTAAAATTCGTGGTCACCATTTGACCCAAATTCAAAAAAATTCCATATTAGTTTTCAAAATCCCATAAATCTCGCCCATTTCCTCCCCATCCCTCTCTGAAATCTCGAAACAATATTGTTCAAACCTCCTCCGTGTGGTTCTTTTCGGAGGAGATTCCAATTTCTCCAATGTTGCATGGACCAGGGCCGTCTTGAAAGATCTACCATTGTTCAGAGGATTAGGCTTCTCCTCGCTTTTGGGGTTTTCTGGTTGTGAAGTTTCCATCTCGATATCGCTTGGATTTTGCATCTCTGGAACAGTGAAACCATTTGGGGGCTGTTATCTTCCAAATCCATCACCACATCAGTATTGAGATTAGTTTTTTGATCATCTTGCATGCACATTCAAGTTATTGCTCTTTATTTTCTTTGTGTTTCTCTCCAAATGGTCTAATTCCGCAGCCGAATGAACCAGCGGTACGGAGGAGGTTCGCTCATAACCAACGGATTCCAAATCCATCACCAAATTGGAATCTCCTCCGGTTTGAACAAGCCCGGAATCTCCTCCGATTTGAACTATGGGTTCATCACACCCAACAAGCTAGCCGTGTTCAAGCCTGGTATCGAAGTGCAAGTGCCTAAAGAGGAAAGGTACAGGCCCGGGCTTTCAAATTTTGTCCACGCTGGTATGTCATGAGAAGGAGATGGATGAGGTTATGGAAGGGTTTCCTTTGATGGTTGGGTTCGTTTGTAGCGGGTTATTTCTTGTGTTTTTTTGTTTTCATGATTTTTCATGTATTTCGATATGAATAAATACGTTTTTTGGTCACCGGTGAGAATGTCATTTGTATTCATGTTTTTTTTTTTTTCCATAGTGTATTCAGGTTTTTTATGTGTTTTCATGAGTAAAACATGTGTATTCATGTTTTTTCATGGTGTATTCATAAAAAACATGATTGATTAATTAATTTATTCATTTTTTTTATGGTTGATTAGAAACATGGTGTAGTCATGTTTTTCATGTTTTTTTTATTAATCATTCATGCATGTTTCATGAATAAAACATCGTGTATTCATATTTTTTAAATAAATCTAGTGTAGTCATTGTTTATGAAAATTCACAAAAAATAAGGATTTGAATATTCTGAAAATTAAGGAGAGAGAATGGTTTAGAATATATTCATTAAGGATTTAAAAATTTGAAAATTGAAAATTTCCCCCATTTCTATCCATTAATCATCCCATGATTTTAGGTAACTATAATTACTATAATCCCATTAATTTAGCAAGAAAATATACACCTACATATGAATATTTTATTAAAAGGGTAATATAGAAAATTTACCATCTGAAAGGATGAAAACATAACTGTTTAAAAAGTACTGGATGAATATTTACGTGGGATGAAATATGAGGATGAATATTTAAAAACTCCTATAACTTATATACTTAACTGCTAGTATTATTGTATCCTTTAATCTATTTAGTTAAATAAAATGAGTTATTTTGATTTTTTTGAATATCACGTAATTTTGAAATAAATATTACTCCGTAACATTATATCCTTTTGTCACATCAAGAAGGTTTGTGCTACCGATCAAAAAAGAAGAAGAAGGAAGGTTGTGGTTGGAGAGTGATTTTTCAGTGTCGAGCAGGTATATCTTATGTGATCCGTTCGGCGCATCTGAGCCGTCCGATACACTTTTGGACGGCTCGGATTGAAACCCTCTCTCTCCTCTCATTCCAACACTTTCTCTCTCTCTCTCCAAATTTGAGCTGTTTAAATACGCAATGGACGGTTCGGATACGCGAACGAGTACCATGTAGGATATATCCGCTTGGCACTGAAATTTTTTCTGTGGTTGGAGGGTTTTGCAAGTGCAGCAAATCCCTCCAAGTCAGCAAAAGTCCACATATGGCGAATTTTTTTTTTTTTTTGGGTTCTTTTCGGCTTTCATCTATGGTCTAGGTTCCTTTTTTTTTTTTTCTTTTCCTGAGTAATTATTTAATGTCATTGGGGCATTGTCACCCAGAACTCTTCTTCATCACACATTGTTATAGGATCTACACACTTAGTCTTTTAAATCGCACCAGATTGTGTGGTGGAGAAATGGTCTGGGGCATCCCATGGTAGTGCCCTAATGTTGAATTTTATATATATATATATATATATATATACACACACACACACACATAGACACACACACACACACACTTCTATTTTTCACCCTTCTTGTGTGAAATTTCTCATATGGAACAATTAATTGAGCAAAAGAGCACGCCTAAAGCCAGTCTTTGCAAGTTGTTCCATCAACACTTAGAAATACTAGTTAGGGTACCTTGGGGGATGTGGCTTTTTCGGTGGATAATATTCACCAACTTTTTTTAGGTGGAGAGATAAATAATATCAAACTCTATATGAACAGAATTACAACAACATTTGTCACACTAGATTAGCTATTCAAGCGTCCGCAACCCCTAGCTCAAGGAAATAGTCCCTAATGTGGAAGTAGTAAACTAGTAACATAAATATACTCCAATATTTCATGTAAAAAATGGGAGAGATAACCAATGCTTGCATTCAACAAGTTTTTAATCCAAACATGTCATAATCGAGAGTATAAATGGGCAACCCCAAAATAGATAATTTATTTCTTTTCAAAAGAGTACCTATGTGGTGTTTTTTCTTAAAGGAAGGGGATGAAGATATTAATGTAAAATCACGAGTGTAATATTTTTAGATTCAATTCAAAATACATCTATATTGAGTAATTAAGAGGCCGCCTTACTGGCTAGGTAAAAGACGTGGACATCATAACTAATCAATGCGAAACAAACTTTGACAACAAACAATGTTTACTACATACATACAATCAAGCATAAGATTCTTAGAACAAATTAATGTCAACACATGCGACAGCACTGCATGCCAATTGACAAGGTAATTGTAAATTTGTTCCACAAACCAAACAGAGTTTGAACCCAACAAAACATTAGGAAACTAAAAAGGATATAAACGCCTTTTGAGTACAACAACATGGGGAGTGATTTTGCCACTTCCCTTTTTGTTGACTCCCCTGTGTGTCTTATTAGATGATTTGTTTCGTGATAGAAGGAGAGTGATATTAACAAAAAGGGGAGTGGCAAAATCAATTCCCAATATATATAATGTTTTGAAGATGAAGAAAAAAAAAGAACTTTTTTTTGGTACTTCATAAAGGAAATAGAACAACCTAAAAACAAAAGCAAAGATGCAACAAGGCAATAGGGGCTAATCCCTAAGTAAACCAGCCCAGCCTGCCCCTTGATGTCTTCAAGAACAAAATGTCTGACCGATGGCGATAAGGGGAGTATCAATCAACACACAATAAGCTCTTCATTTTGTTCCGCCCACAGTCGTGCCAAGCGATCGTCTGCACTCTGATTTGATTGTAGATTTGAACGGGCTAGGGATATTGGGCCATTTGGGCATCTTGAATAATAGCTGCTCATTGCGAGCTGTGTTGAGGAGGACCATCCATAATCGTGGCCTGTTGAGAGTCGGCCTCAATCTTGACATGGCCCCTTCCTATCTCCAGAATTTGATAGAATTGCAGCCAAACTTGCCATAGAAGCCTAGGACCCATCTGCCTTCAGCATTTTCCGTTGCTCTCGTACCAGCACCCATTCGTGTTCAGCTTCGGCGTTCCTGCATTAGGAAGTGTCATTTAACTAGTTACAAGAGGTGCTTTATTTTCCTCGTTCTTTTGGATCTTGGCCTTAACCAAGCCTTGAACACCCTTGACCTTGGGGTTTTGAGAAGTAACACCACCCACGTCTGGTCAAGGAGGCTTAGTACAAGAGGTGCTTTATAGAGGTGCTATAGTGGTGATTTAAAAGCCTCAACAATCTCATCCATCAAGATATGCGAATTAGACCACGGTTTTTTCTCTCTCTACAATGAGAGTCTCTCTCTCTAGAATAGAGATTCCCTCGGAGACCGGTTTTACTGGTATCTCTGTCACTCTATTTTTCCCTTTGGTGGGGATTCTGATTTGGATCTAGCTTTTCCTTCATCTTTTCACTCCTTTTTCACCCATCATCTTTAATCTCGATCCTCTCCTTTCTCCCTACCCCTATAACCCTACAACCCTAACCCTTCTCTTATCCTAGTCTTTCTCCCTTTTCTTTTCTAAACCTTCACTCCTACTTTCTTCATGGAGGAACCCATATCCATTAATCTTGATCCCAGTTTCGATGATTCCTCACAACGAGCCAGGTTCACTCAAGTGGGGAAGATCCTCACCCCTAAAACCCTGAATAGAAAAGGGGTCACTAATGTGATCTCGAAGGCTTGGAGAACTTCAGAAGAGGTATCAGTGTCTGCTTGGGGTAACAACACATACGTTTTTGGATTCAAATCTGAGGACGATGTTTGTAAGCTCATGAGTATGGGGCCTTGGTCAGTTATGGGAAGCCTTATGGTTCTGAGAAGGTGGGACGTCTTCAAAACCCTTGAGGAAATTGATTTTTCCTTTAGCCCTTTCTGGGTTCAGATTCAAGGGCTGCCTCTAGGGTTTTTGAATGGTAAAAGCGGTCTGAAGATTGCTGAGACCTTGGGAGAGGTCATTTCTGTGGAGGACCCGGAGGGCCGTGGAAAGCTCCAGAAGTTCATCCGGGTAAGGGTCTGGGTTGATATCACCAAACCTTTGAAGAAAGGTTTTTTCCTTAAACGTCCAGAGGAGGAAGACCTATGGGTGAAGTTTAAGTATGAACGTCTCTCGGATTTTTGTTATAGCTGTGGTAGAGTGAGCCATACGGTTATCGACTGTACGGAGGTAGGCGGAGGAAGAGGCTCACCGAAGGTCTACGACGGTAGCTTACGAGCTGAGACGTCTTGGTTGGATACCATTAATTTTGGTAGTAGGATGCCGGAGAAGATGATATACCTTGAGAATAAGGGGAAAGCAAACCAGAGCACCGGTGAAGAGAGAAACTCTCTGGCCAGCGGCGGCGCGTATAGTGTGGACTCAGGAATGCGTGGCGATAGTACGAAAGGACATTTGGATGGTACGGATGAGGGGAGGTGCACAACGTTGGTGGAGGATTTTGACGTTTTGCATCAAGGACAGGTGGCATCCGAGGAGGTGGACACACAGTCAAATGGGACAAAGGAGTCTTCGCTTTTACAGGGAAAGGATTATACTACCCCTTCGTCAACGGAAAAAATTTCGAGAGGTATGGGTCACGCTATTCCTTCTCTTGGGCTGAGCCCAATTTTTCAGTCCAGCAACAAGATTTTGGAGTCCAATACTCAATATTTTGTTGAAGAGCCCGATAGCCCAAAAACTTTTCCAGCTAGCAACTTAGGTCTGGATGTTGACCTTGGTGCTTCTAGTCCAACTCCTAAACCTCTGAGCCCATCTCATCTGGATGTGGGCCTCTCCATAATTTTTAATCGTCTTCTTAATCTTAAACGTAAAGCTTCAGATGACTTGGACTCAGAAGTTCTCCTAAAGAAGCCAAATTCTCTAGTTGTGGCAGGGCATCAGCCCGTTAACAGTGAGAATACTCTTGCGGTGGCCGATAATAGCCTTGCCCAGGAGAAGGGTAGGGCGCATTTTCGTGGTAATCAAAGGGGCAGAGGCCGCTATGGTAGGGGGGGTCAGAGTGCGCGGGGAAGGAAGAAGGGTTGTTCGGAATCTGGAGTCAGGGAGATGGAGCTGGTGGAGGTGCCAATCTCCCAGTCTACTAATCTCATTGGGCATATAGTGGGGACTAATCTGAATAGATGTGATAACGCTGGTGGTGGTGATACTAGCAAGGAAGATGATATTGAGTGGGCTTCGGTGGCTGGCCTTAAACAGCCACACGATCAATGGTAATTCTTAGCTGGAATGTCCAGGGGTTGGGGCGACCACTAACATTCTAGATCTTAAGAGGGCTGTGTATAACCCATCGTCCCCTAGTGGTATTTCTCATGGAGACTAAAAATAAGAGGGATATCCTAGAAAAAATAAGGAGAAGGCTCCACTTCTCGAATGGTAGCTATGTGGATCCGATTGGACTTTCGGGGGGTCTTGCGTTGTGGTGGAAGGATGGAGTTGATGTTGATGTTCGTTATAAGTCAAGGAATCTATTTAGATGTATTATTAAGTGGCCTTCAATTCCTAGCAGATGGCTGTGTTCTTTTATTTATGCTCCTCCTAATTGGCAGCAGAGGGTGGTTTTCTGGGATAAGTTGAGAAGGATTAGTGCAGAAAATAAATTTCCGTGGTTGTGCATCGGGGATTTCAATGAGGTGGGTTCTATCTGGGAAAAGCAAGGGGGTAATGGGTGTAGTCGTTCTAGAATTGAACAATTCGAACAGCTGATGTCGGATTGCGAACTAATCGACCTTGAGTTTAAGAGACAGGGCTATACCTGGACCAACAATCAAAGGGGCACGAACAATATTAGGGAAAGATTGGACAGAGCAGTGGCCAATGTGGAGTGGAGAGACCTTTTCCCTTATGCACAGGTTTTTCATGACTTAATTCTGGGGTCGGATCATGCACCTCTCATTGTGAAAGTCTGTATTCCACTTAAAAAGGTCCATTATAGATTTAAGTTCGAATCTATGTGGAGCACCAGTGAGGAATGTGGGGAGATTATTAAAGGGGCATGGAATTCTACTCATAGTGGGACGGTTCAGTTTGATTTGGCACATAAGCTAGCAAAGTGCAAGGACGCTCTCAAAGTATGGAGTAAGAAGTGTTTTGGAAACAATCTTGAGAAGATTAAAGAGCTTAAGAATCAGTTGAGCTATGTCCAAAATAAGGCCTTCTCGGAGGATGATTTTCAAAAGGAAATAGTTATTAAGGAAGAGCTGGAAATGGCACTTTTAAGGGAAGAGATGTATCAGCACCAGAGATCAAGGCTAAATTGGATCAAGTACGGAGATAAGAATACCTCCTTTTTTCATGCAACAGTGAGTCAGAGAAGGCAGAGAAATCAAATTTCAAAGGTCAAAGACAATACGGGGGTCTGGTTAACGGAGGAGAGGGATATCAATGAGCATTTGCAAAGTCACTTTTCTTCTCTCTTCAAGTCAAGTGGACCAAGGGATTTTAGCTCAATTCTCCAGAAGGTGGATGGGTGTATTACAGAGGGAATGAATAGAACTCTTACTAGAGCGGTGTCAGACTTGGATATTAAGGAAGCAGTTTTCCAACTGGGGACTCTCAAATCGCCGGGACCCGATGGTTTCAATGGTTTGTTCTTTCAACTATACTGGGACACGGTGGGACCTAAGGTGTGTATGGCAGTGAAGGATTTTTTCAGTTCGAGCAGCCTTGTCAGGGACTTTAACCTTACGGACTTGGTTCTGATTCCTAAAGTGCAGTTTCCTGAAACTCTATCACAAATGAGACCTATCAGCCTTTGCAATTTTTATCTCAAGATCATCACCAAGATTCTTGCCAACCGGCTCAAGTTGATCCTGAAAACCATTATTTCTCCACAACAGTCAGCCTTTGTGCCCGGAAGGATGATCCAAGATAATATTCTGATAGCCCATGAAGCATTCCATTTTCTAAAGCGTAAGAAAAAGGGAAAGGACAAATTTATGGCAGTTAAGCTAGATTTCAGCAAAGCATATGACAGGGTGGAGTGGGACTTCCTAGAGGCTTTAATGAGGAAGATGGGCTTTGCAGATGTGTGGGTTGATTGGGTGATGGAAACTGTTGTTTCAGTTAATTTCTCTGTGTTAGCAAATGGTGAGTGCAGAGCAAGCGTATCTCCTGAACGTGGTTTAAGGCAAGGCGACCCTCTCTCACCCTATCTCTTCTTGTTAGTCAAAGATGTTCTTTCCAAGCTAATTCAGGAGGAGCTCAAAGGTGACCACCTGGAAGGTATGCGTATTAATAAATATTGCCCTATTTTGTCCCATATCTTCTTTGCCGATGATGCCATTATTTTTTTGAAAGCTGAGTTGAAAGAATGCAGTAGGATCAAAAGTGTTTTAAAAAATTATTGCAGTGCTTCAGGTCAAATGGTGAACTTTGAGAAATCTGGTGCCTTTTTTTCTTCTAACATGTGCGAGGTTGATAGGCAATTGTGCTGCGATTTACTAGATATTAATCGGCTGAAAGGAGACTCAAAATACCTGGGTCTCCCTTCTTTTTGGGGCCGCTCAAAAGCTGAAGCTTATACTTATTTGGTAGAGAAGGCAATGGGCAAAATGCAGGGCTGGAAAAATAAGCTAATATCTATGGGAGGGAAGGAGGTCCTTATCAAATCTGTGGTGCAGGGGATTCCAACCTTTGCAATGGCTTGTTTTTTGTTGCCAAAAAAGCTTTGTGATAAGTTGGATGCTTTAACGCGAAACTTTTGGTGGAGAGGCAATACTGAAGACAGGGGAATTTGTTGGGTCTCATGGGAAAAGATGGGTAAGGCTAAAGAAGAGGGAGGTTTGGGCTTTCGGAATCATCGAGCTTTTAATGAGGCAATGCTTGCACGCAATGGATGGAGGCTTCTGATGAACCCAGATGCTTATTAGGCCAGAGTCCTTAAGGGGATTTACTTCCCTAAAACCTCGTTTCTTCGAGCATCAAGGGGCAGTCGAGCATCTTGGGCTTGGCTAAGCCTTTTCCATGGAAGGAGTCTCTTGCTTAGAGGCCTCAGGTGGCAGGTCCAAGACAGAAAAAATATTGATTTTTGGAATGATGCATGGATTCCCTCGCTCCCAAATTTCAAGGTCCCAGTGATTAAACCTTCCAACAGTGCCATTGAAAGGGTAGCCGACATTATTGATCCCCAATCTAGACAATGGGACATTCATAAATTGGAAAAAGAGGTCCCACCCGAAGTTGTGAATGCGGTGAAGGATATTCCCATTTCCCATGCGGAGAGAGCAGACCAATTGGTGTGGCACTTCAACTCAAACGGAAGCTATTCGGTCAAGTCGGGGTACCATGTAGCTCATCAAAATCTTATGGAAGGGGGACACTCCAAGCCTAGTCCCTCTTTCAAGCTTGGAAAGGAATTTTGGAAGGTACTGTGGAAGATGAAAGTGCCGAACAAAATAAAAAACTTTTGGTGGCGAACCTGTTTGGATATTTTAGCAACCAAAGGAAACCTTTTCAAGAGGAAATGTGCTAGAGACAATGTTTGTCCCGTTTGTGACAGTGGGGAGGAGAGCATTGATCATATGCTTTTTTATTGCTCTTGGGCTAATCTGGTTTGGTTTGGATGCAATATTAAACCTTTTAGGGATCTTGGGGGTAATTCCACTGTTGCAAAATGGGCAGCTGATATGATTGAGAAATTGGGCTCCAAAGTTGGAATAGAGTTTATGGGCAAGGTGACCACTATTGCATGGAACATTTGGAAAGGGAGGAACGATTACGTGTTCAACCGTGTGATGGTTAATCCTCATAAAACCATTGCAGCCATTCGTCATGCGGAGATGGAAAGTGTTGATATTCCAGTGATTACTACAGTCCATATGGATAACCCTTTAGTCCAAGAGGAAGTATCCTCTTGGCGGGCTCCGGACATTGGAAAGTTTAAAGCCAACTGTGACGTTGCAATTCCAGTAACCAAGAAAGCCAGCAAAGCCGCTGTGGTTCTTCGGAATTGGAGGGGAAAAGTGGTGGAAGGGGCAGCACAAACAGTGCGTGCTTGCTCCAGCCTTGGTGGAGAATTGTATGCAATTAGAGCTGCTTGTGAAATGCTTCTTAGGCTGGGAATGATAGAGGTTGTAGTGGAGTCGGATAACAAGCAAGCGATAACTCTTAGTGTCTCTGAATTGGTACCACCGTGGAATGTTAGAGCTTTGGTGTTGGACATCCGGCAGTATGCCAAAGAAGGAACGTTTCTCTTCAAATGGGTTCGACGGTCCGCCAACAAGGTCGCGCATGAAGTAGCCTCTCTTGCTTTATGTAATTCTCTACCTTGTAATTGGATTTCAAATCCACCGTTATCTCTTGTATCAGTGTTAAACTTGGACTTTAATGAAAGCCAGTAGAGGCGTCTTTTGCGGATCAAAAAAAAAAATCTCATCCATCAACTCTTTCAGAACCTACGTCTCATTATTCTTCAGTAAGACCGTTTGTTCCTGCTCTCAACTGTCATTTACTGCGTGTTTACGAGAAATTATTTTTTGCAAATTTTGAGATTCTAGCTTTTTAGAATAAATTTGAAGTGTCAACCAAAAATTCTAAATAAAAGATTCTCAGATTCTACAGATTTTGAAAAGCTAAAAAAGAAATGAAATTCTAAAAATTTCAAAGCTACTTCACATAATGCAGGTGCGAGCGTAAAAGCTTCTTTCAAAAACATCCAATAATCCAAACTGTTAGACTTGAAATTTAAAAAGCGAGAATTGAAAAGGAGTTGTGCATGTTTGCGGGAATTTTTTTTGCAGATTTTGAAATTCTAGCTTTTGAAAATAGTGTTTGCCGAAAATTCTAGATAACAAATACTTGGATTCTACATATTCTAAATAGCTAAAAAATGAATGAAATTCTCAAAATTTCAAAGCTGGATTTGAGTAGCTTTTGGAATTCTGCATTCAAATTCTCAAAAAATGAAAAAAATGAATAAAATTCTCACAATCTTGCAGCTGGAACATACCATTTTTTCAACTTCTACTAGAATTTTGAATTTAAATTCTGTAGCACAATATGAAGCCAAAATGTAAAATCTGTATTCACAGTTATCACAAATATGCACAAAGCTCTGTGCATCTTACCAAGAAAAAGACCCGTTTAAGAGCATCTCCAACAAAACTTCTGAACATGGAACTACCGGAAATAGTTTCAAGCTTATTTCACAATTAATGGACATCTCTACAAATATAAAAGCTTTGCCCTATGGAATAATAATGTTCGGAAAAGTCAATATTACACCCCCTTCAATAGTGGGTACCCTATGCATTTATTACATGATTCATATCGTGACACTTCATAATATTTTGATATATTTCGTAACTTTCATTCTAAAAACTCGTAACTCTCCGGCAATAAGATTCGTAATATTTTTATTAGAACTCAACATCTTGGGGCTTCTCGTAATTTTTACACTACAAAATCGTAACTTTTCAACAATAGAATTCATAACATTTATGATTCATAACATTTTCACTAGGATCATAACATCTTGGTGTTGTCGTATCTTTTACACTAAAATCGTAACTTTTTCAGCAATATGATTTATAGCCTTTCTTTTATGAATCAAAACATTTTGGGAACGCATATGATACACATCCAAAAAATATGGCAACGGTCAAGCACAAATGTTAACCAATTGTAGGTACATTATGAGCCATCCGTAAGCTTGTCTCCGTTGCAAAAATCCCAGGAAGATATTCAAACCTAAAGCAGAAAGTGAGATCAAATTTAGGAGTTAGTGGCCAAAAACAATCATGAACCATTTACAAAATGATAAATCTAATTCGAAAGTTACTACATTAGTACAAATCATTATTAAAGCCTCTAGAGGTATCTCCCATCAAATTTCATGAAGTTAATAACAGCAACTGTCTAAACTGTACACTTTCTGATTATCTTATTGTGACTTGTGCTCTGTTTGCTTGGACAGCAACTGTGTAAACTGGACACTTTTGAAATATATTATTGTGACTCATGCTCCGTTTGCTTCGGCAGGCAAAAATGTACTCATGGTAAACGGCTGCTTCAGCCCTGAAAATGATGGTGCAAAGAAGACTATAACTCAAAGAATGCTGGTTAAACAAGAAAATAATTGGGAGGTCAAAGTGAGGGTAATCACAACGAAGTAGTACCGAATCAACTACATGAGGCAACCCACATAATGAGCCCGAGGATACTTCCTTTGTAGTTGTGGCCATTGTACAAAGAATTTATCTGCCATGTGTAACTCGTAAAGAAGCAAGCCAGTTAAAGATAGCCTCCTCACCCTCGCTATACTCTCAACATAAAAGGTAGATGACCATCTAATACCCACAACCTGTCAACAACATTCAAAAGTTTCTCAATAAACTTAATTGCCAATTTACAGAAATCAAAAATCAAGTTGATGTATAAAGCTAGCAGAAATCGAAGTGTCTTAACCTTGAAAAAGAATGCAATCACACATAGAGGTAAACAAGTTCCAGGGCCGTTGCATAGAATCTATCAAAGAATCCAAAAAAAGAATTTATCAAGTAGGATATTGAAGTGGAAGATATAAACTAAGACAAAAACACAGCTGTATCCTTGAAACAAAAAGCAACAGGTACAGTAGAGATTTAGTACCACTTGGGGTCTGATTTTAATCATTAGCCAGAGAGCATGAGCAATAGCCATTAAGGTTGTCCCGATAGAGGTTAAGTATGACTGGCCTACTTCACGGCTTCGGTATATTTGCATAAACTGGGCATTTTCTAGCACCCCTGTCTACAGGAACCAAAAACTATTTTGAACATATAATAAGTCAATAGTAACCGGAAAAAACTAGAGGATCCCCGATGCAGCAGATAACTTATCTGAGTAAAATTACAAGATAAAAAAGCAAGCATAATCCAACCATGTTGAGGAAACTTCATAAGCTATACAAAGAGAGTTTTCTGGATTTCAAATTCCTTGAAACCATGACACATATTACCACTAAAGTACTCTTTCTCCATGTGTAAAACTACAGTAAATGTCCCTCCTAACAAACCAAACCAAAGAAACCAAGCCTTAATCCCCAATCAATTGGAGCGTCTACATGCATCCGTTTTCTCCATGGAGCTCTGTCAAGGGCATTGTTTTCCGTGATATCCAAAAACCCTTTATCCTTTGCACTACCATCTCTAAAGTCTATTTGGTGCTTCCATCTATGTAACCATATCGCTACTCCTAATTACCCCATCGGCTGATCTATGATAGAAATGTCTAAACCACCTTTATTCTCATCTTATCTTCTATCGGTGCTAATGTCCCTACTAACACACGGGGAAAACAAAAACACCAACATAAACCACAAAATCAGAGGAAATATAACTGGAAGTGAATAGTGCCAAGCTCCCTAACTTCAATTTCCACCAGTCTTTTTTGAACAAGTGAAGTTGTGACTCTTTAGTATTCAACAACATCAGGCATGTCAAAGAAACATAAACTGAACCTCCAAACAAATCCAATTCCAGAAGCGAGTTTAATTAGGAAGAGCTGAAGCATTTTCATCAGCACTCAGCAGTAGACGTGCGACATTTTTTTTCTGATAAGTAACAGTAGACATGCGACATTAGTAAGAGTATAATAATATCGTAGCAACATGCAGACACTTAAAGGATGAAAGCTTGCAATGACATTGAATGGAACTTCCGAGCACTAAATAAGTGGACATATGAAACTGGATGAAACTCAGGTTTACTACAACCACAAAAAGACCAGCAACTTAAGTTTACACCTTTGGAACTCTGCAACTGCATTCATATATACGTTATCTTTAGCAGATATCAGGCGGTAATGATAGTATCAGGCGGTAATGTTAATTTTCTTACATTTTCCTATTTGCAAAGGCACATTTCCGGCCAAAACATCAGATTTACATCTAATTCCTATCTCACTAGTTACTTCTTCAGTTTTCTTACTAGTTCTCAAAATGCAATTATTAAGTTATATAAATCCTTATACCTTATATAATAGAGTAGCTGAAACAAGCGATAGCTTACATTTTAGGGCAGCCATTCTGAATTCCTGAAATTTCAGAATGAGGGATAGAACGCAACAGATAAACAAATGTAAAACGTCATTTTTGAGTTACTTTGATTTGCTGAGTCTTGTAAGCATTTTGGAATGGGATTGGAGTCGTGTTACAGTGTCTTCTACATCCTAAAACAAGAATCCTCTCTCAATTTGACACACAAAGTTACATGCATATGCTACTTGCGGGAAAAAAATCACAATATTGACATCATCACAACTTGTCAGACCAAATTGATAGTACTTTTTTTACTTTTATTTCCATGGAAAATCCTTCTTGATCTTCCCGAACAGCAGCAAGCTACACATGCACTCTAGCACAAGATGTATAAATGTCCTTCGTCAAAGGTTAAATAGTCTGAAATTACTTTAGCCTCATAAGACCATCTCTAACCTTTAGCTTTGACTCAAACTCAAGTACAAATCTGATTAAAAGCTTGATTTTATATGGAACACTCTAGTGGGAAGACTCATATCCAAGTGTAAATTTAAGTAAAAGCTTCACTAATCACGTAGTTTTAAATTCAGAACGACACAAATTAACCTTCCAAAATTTGACTGAAGATTTTAAGTCTCCCTTGATTTGATTAATTTGAGTACAGAAAATTTAGAAAGAAGTTTTAAACTTCAAAATCTCAGATGGGTATAGGTTTGAGTCCAGAAGTGGCGAGAGTCTAAGCGTTTTTTACCCAAAAGTTTTGAGTATAAAAAAATTGGTAAGAGCCAGAGATGCTCTAATGGCACAAGACTTGTTAATCAATAGAAACCAGATACAATACCAGATGATGCGTGGCAGGAGACTACAGCAACCCCCCAAAAATATAAGTAGATAGATGCAAGCATATGGAGGAAAAGATGGAATTGTTCCCGTGATGAACCAGGAGTTTTACTTGTGTTTACATAAGAAACAATAATTATATACCAACATTCTAAGTTCTAACAGAATCTACCTTGTCAATCACGGAATTCTCAAACAAGTTTGCCTTCTGAAGACTCATATTATCTGTGGCAGCTGCAATGTAAAATCTAGGAGTAAAGCTGTCTGTATGCAGCACGGATAACAGATTGAGCATCTCTGCTGTATGACCTCCTACATTAGGATCGATTCCATCAGTAAGTTAAGAGGTAGTTCCAAGTAAGTCCAAACATAAGGAATTAACTTAAAACAAATGAGCAAACCTGAACCGAGAACAATGAGAGTACTAAGAGGTTGCGGAGAGTTAGTATGAAGTGGTTTGATACTCCGGTATATGACATACGAAACCCGTATCACAACAAGCGCAATAGCGATAGTAATGAAATAAATGTACACATTCGATGCTGAAGCAGAGAAGCAACAGTTAATGCCATTCTCCATTGCAAGCATGAGGGTTCACTTCTCCTCTAAAAACAAGTACAGACACTTCACATTAAGATTAGAAACCAAGAAAAACATAGGAACGATAGAAAGAAAAAGGGGTACTTAATCAAATACATACTTAGGTAATATGTTCTCACTGTTACACCTGGGATTTTTTCAATTTATTAAAGAAGAAAGCTCAATGTGATAAATCTGAAAACCAAATAAGTTAATGGGGATAAGCCAAAAATTTTGTTCATTTGCAATAAACATTTGTACTCAACAAATCATCTACAGCACCGGTGACCATTGCTGGGCTTAAATCCATGTCTATTACGCAATAGAAAATCTATTTCAAAGTTTTGCAAAAAGAATCAAACAAGAAACTGACAAGCATCAACAATCATTGCTAGCATTGATACAACCAACCAACAACCGTACTAGACGTCTCTAGCACATGCACTTTATAGGCTACTAACCCAAAGGACGAAGCAGCCTACCCCGCCCGGATTTACAGACTTTCACCAACGGTGTCACAATTGACCCAAGTAGATTTAAGGACTTTCACCGACGACATCAGAATTGACCCAACTCAAAATCACAAAACTATCATATTCCAAAATATCTCAAATAGTTGGCCTCAAGCCCAAATCAAATAAAATCAACCAAATTTCCTTGAATAACTCGCCCAAACGCTTCAAAATAAGCCAAAATAGGATAAGTTCAATGTAGTGTCCACAAAATATACTAACTAACAAGTACCTAAACCATATATCAAGTACCTTCCACTTAATTACTAAATTGACAAAGAAAATTAGACTTGGTATAGAAATATGCCATCTACGCTAATTGCTTTCTTCAAACGCAGTGCATAGTAATGACTAGCCCATGCTTAAGAGTAAAACAAAAGTCATAATTTCTCTAGCAAAGAGAACCCTATACATATGAATATCAATACAGTCAAAACGAAAACAGCATGACTCAAGCATAATTATGAAAATTATTACCCCATCTCTAACGAAACTCGTGTGTAGCAAACATATCCAAACAAATAAACTAGGGCTTACCCTATCATTTCATTAACTCTAACCAAAGCTCAAATTTAGTGCACACCAAGGCATACACACACCCATATTTAATCACTTAGCATAAATCCTACCTCAAAAGAGAGAAACCTCCAAAATGATGGAATCTCGAATTTCGGCCGACTGAGATTTCATTCGGATCAATGCGTAGCCCTCCGTCCGTAGATCACGTCTTCTTCTTGCCTTTCCTTGTAATTTTCAAGCCTTAGGCCTTCAATTTTGCGTTTGAACCACGCGGGTTTGAAGTTGGTAAGAGAGAGACGAGGGAGAACAGAACCAGCATAAAAAAAGAGGGCGCCGCTATTCGCAGCCCTTTATTTTCGCCCGTAGCCCACTACATTTCGGTAAATGGTTGTTGAAAATCATAAATAACATTTCGGTAAATTGCTGTTGAAAATAAGATTATATTTCGGTAATTACATGTCGAAAATATGTTCAACTTTCGGTAAACAACTGCTGAACATGCATTTTCGGTAAACATCTGTTGAAAAAAATATTATATTTCGGTAATTGGATGCTGAAAATATATCTCAATTTCGGTAACTAATTGTCGAGTATAATTGAAAATTTTTAACGGGCTATGGGAGTAAATAGAGGGCTGCGAATAGCAGCGCCCAAAAAAGAATAAGGAAATAGGGGAAGATCGGGGGATCTTCTGATCAGAATTGGTTTATAAGTGTAAAATTTACACTACATACCCCTCTAGTTACTTAGGCCTTCCATCAACTCCTATAATTTATATGTAGCTACACTAAGTACTCCAAGTGTTATAAAAATAAATAGAAATTAGGCACAGGTCTCTACCGTTAAACATCCGGCGAATAGCCGGAACACCCATGCCAGTTGAGGAGGTACAAGACTCATGTTGCTAAGTTTTTCAAAGTATAAGAATAAAATGAAGTTAGAGTACAAAAGTGCATGTTATAACTGAGTTTCAAAAAAAATTGATAACAAATTGCCCAGTTCAAGAACGGTATACATGTGACACTTGTGAAAATAGATTCGATAAATTCCTCTAGTAGAAGAAGTCTACATGAGCACGAATTGAGAGACCAGGGAAATCCATTGTAGCTTCTTGATGCAAGTTTTTAAGTATTAGTGCACAACAAATTAAAATAGTGAACAAGATGACTAAATAATGTCAACTAAGTAAGAACAAAAATTGAATAACGGAGATCAAAATATAAACTTCTACCTGGCTGGAATATGAAAGCGGACATTGAGGTGGTGGGTTCTAGACTTCTCCCATGCTCTCCTGCAGGTATTTTTTGTCTTTTCCCAAAAGGCAATAGAAAAAGGTAATGTGTGTGTGAAAGGAAGATTAATAGGAGTCCCACGGTCCTATCCAACGGGATCGAGGGAGATTATTTTCAAATAAGATATTATCAAAAATTACTGAAAGTAGAATAATTAGGTAATAAATATTCTAATAAATAAAATATGTTGAGGTTAACAAGGTTTCATCTTAGTAGTGTAAAGAGTCTAAAAAAATTATCTGGGCAATAATAACATGGTTTATAAGGTTGCAAAGTTATTTCGATTGAAAACTTTGTAAAATAAATAATAAATAGATAATTAAATAAAAAAATTAAAATTAACAAGATATCATCTTTGAGGTGCGGGGAGTCTAGGAAAAATAGTTCGGATGTCAAAAACGTGGTGGGTTCTTTTTTCATAAATTAAAAGAACTCATCGATATCTAGTGAATTGTTGAAAAAAATTTAAATTTTTCTTACAAAAATTATATTATTTTTACATCCTCGTTTTGTAAATTAGATAAACATTATGGGATGGAGGGAGCTTGGATACCTCATAATTATAACTTTGCCATGTAATATGTATAGGCTTGCCACATTAAGCTTGGGATTATGACACCTCATAAGTTAAGTGTCAAGATTATGGTAATTCAAGAAGCCTATAAATAGAATTTGACCCCTTTCGATAAGTTCAAAAAGAAAAAAAAAGAAAAAGAAAATAGTAAGTGTTTTACCTACCAGCACTAATACGGCAAAGGAAGGTTAGATTAATGGTGTTAGCAATAAGGTAAAAGAGGAGAAATATAAGAAGGAAAGAGGGAGTGTTTCTGCCGTGCTTTATTTTTCAACGTCGAGCTACCACCGCGTCATGTGGAGTTTAGCAATGGTACGAATTAAGTTTTCACTACACTCACAAAGTTTCAAGGTGAGATACTTATACTTTAGTTACATGAGTTTTCTTTACAAAAGTAGCATGATTTTTTGTTGAGAAAGTATTAAAATTTTATTTAAGATATTCCATGGAAAACGAGGTGATAAATCTTTCAAGTTAAAGAATAGAAACATGTTAGACAAAGGTGATGGCGTTGTAAAGTTTAAGTTTAGAGAATGAAAGCGGTCAGATAAAGGTGATGACCTATTGATGCATCCAGACAGTTGTCTCGAGTTTGAAGGACACCTAAAAAAATTCCATAACACAGAAGGGAGTTATACAGATGGAAAGAATGTGGCATTAGTGGCTAGTGACTTGATCATTTCACTCAGCAAGATGGGTCGCTTCCCTACTGAAAGATTAAGCTGCTGAATGAACATCATAAGATTAATAGTTTCAAATTCCGTCCCACGTAATCATTTATAATTACATGCAAACAATCTTCATGATTTTGTAAGTAAATTAATAAGCTATATATCGGTTGTAACTATAAATACTAGTACTAATAAACAGGTCTGTATCGACGGAATCATTTTTGGTCGCATCGATCCCCTTCCTCGAGGAACGGTGGTCAGAAATAGTTGAAAAACAGTCACTTGTGTTTCTCAGTCAAGTTCATGTAGAACTCATTTTCAACCCACCTAAATCCATATAAATATGGGTTAATAAGGGTTCAACCCATACGTATCAATCCATTATATAATATGGAGAGTTGGGTTGGATTGGGTTACAAGTGGGCGAATTTGAGCAAGTTAATAAAAATAGAGAACATGGATTGAGATTACCATATCTATTATTATATATTAAAGGAGTGTACATGGAAATTTGTTACAACCAATGTTAAATGTACTTAACGCAAAGTTAACACCGTTACACGGTTAACACAGATTTTGGTGGGGACTGGGGAGGGGGTTCTGTCTCTATCGTCAGCGGAAATCAGGGAGCGTTGTGGAATTTCAAAAACCCAGGAGAGGTATCTGTATTTTGTCAAAAACCTCAGAGAAGGTCGGTGAAATTTACCCGAAACAATGTTCTATCGGATCCGGATCCTCAACCTTATACTGATAGAGAGAGAAGCCAGGAATTCGCGGTGGCCTTACCTCGCGGCGAAGAACACTGTCTTGTCCATGTAAAACCCTAACCATCTTTCTATTTTCTTGTGCTATCTACATATACAGCAATTTTCGAACAGATTTATTTTTATTCAAGCTACAATTATAATCTTTGTCTGTATTAGCTGTATCTCATCTAGCTTGGGATTAATTCTTTCAAACTCTTGCATACTGTCATTTACTCTAAATTTATAGCATATGATGTGTGTATCCACATTTATCTGTGTCCTATGTTAATAATTGGACTCTGATTTTTTTCCCCTTTCTTAGTGTTTTTGGATTTTAATTATGTTAAAAGACACTCAGATGAAACAGACAGATCCAGTTATGGATTCATTACAGGCTTACAGCTGAAGCACTGGATTATGAGACCCATCTGTGTTTTTTATTGGCAAGTTAGGGAGACTCAAACTTCAGGCTTTGTATTGGGTGAATATGTCCTGAGCGAGTGGGCACAGTCTTCTAAAACACATGTTGTTTTTCGCCGCACGGTCAGTAGAGCTCAATCCAAAAAGCTTGCTATTGGAGTGAGGTTGGCCTCTCGCTCTTAAGCATATCACTTTCATACCCACGTGATGTGATACTTCACTTGGTAGTCCGATTGGACTTCGTTTAGTAGTCTGAAAAATCGCATAGATTCTAGTTTTTGTGATTTCTTTTGAAAGAAGCAGGAGGCAGAATCATTTTTTTTTTAACTGGTAACACAAACGTTTGAAGTGGTAAAATTGTGTTCCAATTCTGTGTGTCATGGATGCTGGCTGCTAGTTTTTGTATACTTCACTAGAATGAAGCATATCTACGTACTCAAGAGAAGTTCTGGCTACAGCTTTGGATTGCTTTTCATTGCATTGATGCTTCACTACTTGATGGGGTAGCCATTGATTGGTTGGACTGTAGTCGTCCGCTTTGGAAGCCTCAAGTAAATCCCATGGGCCTAATGCGTAGAATTTAGTCATTTTGGTCCAATAAGTGTCTTTGGTAATTTTGTCATTTTACTTATTAGCAATAGGAGGCATTTTTTATATTTAATTAGGTTATTTTTAATGTTTCCTTTTCTTTTCCGTTAGGGTTATGAGTCTATAAATAAGGTGTTCAACGATGTAATCGAGACTTTGATTAATGGGAATTTGAGAATTAGGGTTTTGACCCTTGTGTGTGCCCCTCTCCCCTTCTTCTTTTTCTTGTCCGTCATCACACCTGGTGGTGCTTGTGGTCAGGTAACGATCAAATATCCTTCATATTTTATACAGTGCACAAGACACGAAGTTGATAAACCATGCATGCGATACGTTTTATCTCTGTATCTGAGGTTTCAATTTCTCATTTGTGATGTAGTTTCATTTAATGGATAGGTACATAAAAGAGCAGGCTAGTTAGGGGATGATGAAGTCTACCGGGCATACTTTGTTTGCTTCTTTGACTCCTATTCATTCGTTTTCCCTGAAACATCATCGCAGATTTCCATTATTTAAAATTTGCAGCAGCTCCACAAAAGGAAGAAAACTATCAATATACAATCAGAAGCGTCAACTAGATAGAAAACCTAGGATGGTTGGCACGCGGTATCTTCCCCCTCTGTTCAGGCAAGTAATTTTTTGATTTTCACTTGAGCTTGCATTCCATAAGTAGTTTACTAAATCTTATGACCTGATTTGTGCTGTCTTTCTGATCTTTAGTGTTGCACCGATGATGGAATGGACAGATACTCATTATAGGACTCTTGCCCGACTCATTACGAAACATGCATGGCTGTATACCGAAATGCTTGCTGCAGAAACAATTGTTTATCAGAAGGATAATTTGGTAAGCTTTGCAAAATTGACTATATGCTTTTGTTGAGACCAAGTGGAAAGATTGTTGACAATTCATTGTGGAGTTGAAAAAGGGGACTCTTAATAATACCCTGACTACCTGAGAAATAAACTTTGAATGACCTTCCTCTATGTAAAACACTCAATTTAGCAGATGAGACTACATGAGCAATACTCATTTCCCATGGCATCCAAGTTTAATCTGGGATTAAAAGGTGGAAGGGAGTGGCGGAGAATGATTAGACTTCAGAGTATAATAAGCCAACCCTGGAAATATGTGAGTCAATTGAAATAATATTCTAGTTTTCTAATACTTAAAAGGGACTTGTCTTGGATTGTAACTTGCGCTGCTGCAAAGAAGACATATTGTAAGACCAAAAAATTGGTTTTTAGTGGTGTGGAGAATGAAGCTAGGTAATTGGGGCTGTGAACAAAATGGGTTCATATTTCATACTATGCATTGGCTTTGAGTAGGCTGCTGTTTCTTTTGACTGTCCATTTTAATATTAGTTTCTTTGGTGTTTTATTTGTGAATGAAATGGTTTAGATTGGTCAAAGGGCAAGCCTTCTTCCTTAATTGGCTTTTTGTTGAATTGGTTCTCTCCAATTTGTTTATGGACGAACATAAGGTGGCATTTTTTGGCCAATCATTATTGGTGTTTGTTTTGTTGATCAACATTGATAAACAGGTGGGGAAGGTGACATGATTTTAGTTTTTTTCTCTGCACAAAGTTCACTAGATTAATGAGATACTGCTTTTGTATGGCAGATCATATTAGCTCAATTGCATAGAAATTCTTGCAATCCTTCTGTTTGTTCATATGTTAATTTTTTTGGGTAGGTATTTTGAGTTCTTTGAGTGGTTCAGTGGTGTGATCTTTAAGTACTCTGTAGCTTATTAACGTCACACTCTTATTTGCATCGGTGGATAACTAGGGATTCTTTGGTTTGATGTCTGATTTGAGTGGTTCAATAGCTGGCTGTATATAATATATATGTAATTGTTTATACCTTATAAACAATTATGTCTCTGATGATATTTGTTTCTTAGCCTTATATTTGTGATTGCTCAACTTTTTTAGATCTGATTTTCCAAATACCTCTGATTGTGTGGTTTGTGTGGGATTGATCAGGACAGGTTTTTAGCGTATTCTCCGGAAGAACATCCTGTCGTGCTTCAAATTGGGGGAAGTAATTTGGAAAATCTAGCAAAAGCAACTGAACTAGCAAATGCTTATGGCTATGATGAGATTAATTTTAAGTTTGTTCTATTACTTTTGCTAATCTCTTTGAATTCTTCAATTCCATCAATGAACTGAGATCTTGTTCTTCTTCCAGCTGTGGATGTCCTAGCCCGAAGGTAGCTGGACATGGATGTTTTGGTGTGCGTCTAATGCTTGATCCGAAGGTTTGGATAATTGCGCTAATTACATCTTATTTGTGCAACCATTCTTGGCAGAGTTTATTTGTCAATTTGCTCTGACTTACATTTTTACTTTTTGTAAGAAAAGTTTGTTGCTGAGGCTATGTCAGTGATTGCTGCCAACTCAGATGTTCCAGTCAGTGTTAAGTGCCGCATTGGTGTTGACAACCATGATTCATATAATGAGCTCTGTAAGCATTTAATTTAGTGGATTTATCTAAATATTCAGTTAAAGCTGTTTCGGTATTAGATTTTGGAGTACTATTTCAGAGAATTAAAATTATACCTTGAGAAAATCTGTATGGAACAGACTTTCTCCTCCGAACGATATTATCTGCTTCCTGGTGTATCTCAGCAGATGAGAGCTCTTCTTTCGTAACTTACATTTAAAATTTATGCATGTGAAACATTTCTTTATGTTTTTGGAAGTTTGGTATGACTTCATATTCTCCAATGTAATATTTTTCCTCTGAATAACACAGCTATGATGGTAAAACATAAACAATGAGACTGACATGGCATTCAGCAAAGCTTGATCATTTTATATTTTGTGAAATAGGAGAGTATGCACCATTTGAAATGGTGTACCATTGAAATGATATGGAAACGTGAAATAAATTTCATGTCGAAGTAGAAAAATCTTCAGGGATGCCAACAGAGAAGTGGAACAACCACAAAATGCAAAAACATCGAAACCCTGATTGTTAAAAATAACAAGAAACCTAACGTTTCCTGAATCTGTCTAGTTTACCAAAGAAAACAAAGAAAAGCTAAGTTTATCTGAATCTTCTCGAGATTTTTCATTTGAAATCATTCTGAATTCTGCAATCTGCACGCTGCTGCTTCCGAAATGAATCTAGGGACTTGCGTGGATTTTCTAAAATCCGTCTTAAACTATACTGCTGCTTTTGAAGAGTTAGGCCCTCTATGGTGCACCTCCGTTTTATTATTCACGTAATCATCCTACAATTATTATTAAAAAAAAAAGATATAAAAATAGTTCGCCGTACCCTTGCCCTACCTGTACCCTACTTTTTTTTGGTTTTTTTCCGTATCCCCTACATGGACTGTACCGTACCCACATCCTGGATCTGTACCTGTGGTTCATTGCTTACGCATGTACTTGCTTTTCTGCTAGTGTGTATCCTCTTCCTCTCCGGTCTGTTAAGCGGGCGAATACATAATGTACATTATATAGATAAGTTGAGAATGGTGCTTTACCGATACCTTTTAAATGAAGTTGAAGCAAGGCAGCAAGCAATAGTTTGGATGTATTACATGGATTAAAAAAAGTTGCGATCCTTTGTAAACTGGTCGTCAGATACTCAGATTCTCTTAGAATCTGCATTGTCCAACAGTAGAAAACATAATAGGAAGGGAAAAAAGACCAAAGAATAATGGAGAGTTCTATCTTTGGAATGTGCCTTCTTATTGTTCTGCACTGGGAATTGAGTCTGCTTAAGGGACTGGAGTGATGTTATTACTTTGGAGTGTAAGATAAGGAAGCTGTTTTCATTATTCAGGATAAATTTGACTACAATGGTTGGATTAGCCACGTCATGTTGTTATGCTTGATGGTGTTAGAAATGAGTATTTAATTTGTCATTTGAGGATCAACTTTCTTGTAAACTCACTTCATATGGTTTGCAATACTATTCAAATGATCCCCTCTCTGTCATGCACGCAACAGGCCAACGGCACGTTCAGAATTTCTTGTTTGTTTAGATATTTGTGTTTGGTGAGCCTAACTAAGTTGGGGGTGATATTTGGTTGGTCAGAAAGGGTAGTAGGACGATTTTAGGACACATTTTCTTATGCATTCTTTCTTTCCTTTTGATTAGTGGCTCCACATTTTGCTTCTTGTGTTGGTGTTGCTGGCCTCAGTACCTGCATTGGCCTTCTCCTTCTTTGTTTCCATGTGGCTGATCAAGCATTTGCCCCTAGCTTCTGGAACATTTGCTTCCCTTCTCGAAGAAGCAGAGAAAGAAGGATTCACTGTATTTTGACGGATTTGGTTTTTGGCTTTGGTTTTACTGGTCTCTTTCCATAAGGGATGCTTCTGGGAAATTGTCTCCGTTTGCAAATTTCTGGAGTATTTGAATAGGAAAAAATGATGACGGGAGATCTTATTCTGCTGTATTTAATTGTTTACAATGGACGGGAGTAACCCTTTATAACTTTAGTGTTTGTTTTAGATATCTAGTTGTGTTCTATATATTGACTGTAACTGTATCTTTTCCATTTTGCTAGTGTCATTAGTCACAAAGACAAATGTCTATGTACATAGCTATTCTCGCGTACGACACGTGTCAAAATTCAGGTAGTATCGATAAAGAAAAAAGTTACTATTGGCAAATCATGGTGACTGTCTTTGCAATATGTTTGGCTCAAGCCTCAACTCTATGTTGCATGGATTAGGGTACAGGCATTTGGGGTGCTGTGTCTAAGTGTCAGATTTCGTTAATTTTCATGTCGTACCGGGACAATGCAAAGTATCTATTATACTTCTTTCACATGTAAGAAGTTACCTTTGGTTTTGTTTCCTTCTTGTTTGTTTGGTGTACACGTTGTAGTGGCATGCATTTTCGTAGTGCTGTTCATTATATGCCTTATTTTTCTTTTATATTTTTTCCTGCTGGCTATCATCCCTCACAAGTCACAAGAGACTAAGCAGGCCACAAGCTATAAATATATCCATCTGGTTTCAGTATTTCTGCTTTCCTTTGAATGTATGCTACCTCTTTGGTTATATATTGATTACTCCGGTGAGAGATACAAAAAGTACTTGACACATTGATATCAAAACCCTTTATCGACTACATGCGGTTGAAGAAAACGGTTTCATGTAGCCGACCCCAAATTGATTAGGACTTAAGGCTTGGTTTGGTTTGGTTTACTACATCATGCAATAAATCTGTAAGGAAAGCTTCTTATGAATTAATGAAAATTCCCATAAAATCGTCAAATGGTGATAATTTTCTTTGCCTTCATGTCCTAAGATTTAGGGTTCCTAGACACCTGTAAAGCAACCAATAACATCATGCCAGAAACAGTATCAATAGATAGTTTGAATGTCCTTGCGCAGCTATGCTAGTTAATCCAAAAACCTGCATAGGGTGGACTTAGGCAGTCTTCCTTTAATTTCCTTGCTATTTATTTGGTAAGGGTCAGATTTGTGGTTTCATTAGATGTCGATATCTATGGCAATCTGATATGCAAAAATAGACACATCTCAAAAAAATTTCTCTTTTCTCTTTCTTTTTTGCAGGTGATTTTGTATATAAGGTTTCTTCGCAATCTCCAACTAGGCATTTCATTATACATTCACGAAAGGCATTGCTCAATGGCATTAGCCCAGCCGATAACCGAAGAATCCCTCCCCTGAAGTATGTAGTTCCTTGGTTCTTTGGTTGTATTGTTGGCTTCAAGGTTATTAGCTCATTGTTTCACAGCGGAAGAATTGATCAAAACTAATTAAGAACAAGGTTTTCAGATCTGAACAGTCTACTTTTTCAATGCTGTTATGAAGTTTGTTTATTGCAGATATGAGTACTATTATGCCCTCTTGCGTGACTTTCCGGACTTGAGGTTTACTATTAATGGAGGCATAAATGGTATCAATGAGGTAACTGTTGTTTTGGTCCAGCAACCTTGAAATAGGATACCGGGTAGTCATGTACTTATGCCCAATAAACACCAATTTTGATAAACATAGATCTCAAAGAGATCATACCTGGTGCACAGGTTTTCATATTGCTACTTATGTTATGTAGATATTGATGCTTTCCTGACCTTATCTGTCTTAATGCAAATTCAGTATTCGAAATCATGTGGTGCTTAAATTTTGTAAAATTTAAAGTATCTTACATCAGGAGGTTAGTTTGTCTGTGGCCCTTTGTGGCAATGATCTTGATTAGTTTGGTAAGGAATGAAAAATCATACTCTCTTTGTCCCATTTTGTTTGTCCACCTTTCCTGGGATGTCCCGAAATGAATTTCAATTTTGAAAGTCAAAGCATGCAACTTTTTTGTTTTCCAGCATATCTTTACATCACGAGTACTTTAAAGGTGGGCATAAAGGGAAATATTGGATAGCAATACCTTCTGATTGGAATTGAACTGCATACGGTAAAACATAATAGAGCAACACTGCAACTCAAAGAAACGTAGGTCAACCGTAAGACTAGAAATTAAGAAGCAAAGAAACTATCATTCCAAACCACAAGACGTATGCAAAGTATTTGTTTGTAGCTTTGCTAGAAGAAGAATCTCAACTGCATGGGCATGTGGAACCTATGTCCCGATAAAAGAAAACAGAAAAACGAAGCAAAAACTTGACAGATTAAGCTGAAAGAAGAAGATGACGTAGAAGAAAGATAAGCGCCCGCACAACCCTCAAACTCTCACATGCACACACACATGCACAGGGAGATGCATGTTCTGGAAAAGCATTTAAGGTATTTCTGCAAACTGCCTGTGGTTAACATCAAAATTCTTTTAGTTGCCTTGTCCACCCTTATCTTCTTGTTGTTTCTTCTCTTAATCTGGTGGTAATACTTCAGCAGGCAGCTTAAGAATATCACACAGATTTTGAACTCTACTTTTCTCAGAAAATGATGAAACCATAGTAGCATTGGCAAAACTGGAAATGGGGGACCATCAATCCTATTTTTCCCATCTTTTGTCCTTGAAAGTTATCTATACGTTAGTGAAAGGCTGGTGGCATCCACAGCCCAAGTGAATAGAAATGGAGACAATATCATCATTTTCCTTGAGACTTCGAGCCAGCCATTACTGTCACCCATAGTACCTACTGAAGATAGGTAGCCGGTTAGCTGTTTACCAAATCCTCTTTGCAGACCCAAAACCTTTCCTGAATATCGATCCCTTGCATTTTTCCTGGATTCTTTAAGTATTTGCTAAAGTTATGTTAACTTCTCTTTCGTTATTTTTTGTTTACAGTCAAGAATAGTGGTTACTATGCTACTGTTGTATTATTTTTGTTTTCTGCCACGACATGGAATTGCATGCCACCTATTTTGTTTTCGACTGAAAACTTGCATTTCCAGTTGAAGGCTTACAGCTGCTCATTTGTGAAACTTTAACTCATAGGTGAACGCGGCCCTAAAGGCAGGCGCACACGGGGTTATGGTTGGACGTGCAGCCTACAACAAGTATGTACAATGCGCGATCAATTGTATCTGTTTTTCTTCATTAAACTATTGCTTTGTTAGGACAGTTAGAGGGTAGTTATGCAGCTATTTAGTTCTGCCATACAAATCGAATACAAGTAATTTCAAAAGTATGTTAGACTTGAAGAATTTAGATAAATTTCCTTTACAGCTTTCTAGGTGGTGATAAGTGAAAACCAGCCTAGATGTATTTATTAAAATTTCCCCCCCCCCCCCTTATACTATGATCCTCAGAAAGTGAAGAAAAAGGCACAAAGGGACAACTCTTCTCTTCAAAATTTTAACATATGAATTCACCGGGCCAGAAAAATTCTTCAAGAGAACAGCAACAAGTACCTCAACATCCAATGCTTGCTTATGAACAGAGAGTTCACGCCTTAAAATGCTTTTGAGCCCTGGCCGTATGCACCACATCATTTAGGGAGGCTCCACTTGCTTAGCCTTACGACTGTCCAAACACTACAGAATTAATACCTACCCAGCCATGGTCCAAGAATCTTTCTATATTGCAAGTCCAACAATACATGAGGACATAGATAAATAATCAAAGTTAGATATAGGCCAAAAAAATAAAATAAAATTAACACTCATCTCGAGAGAATGTCAAAAATAGGAGCAAGTATAACATCGTAGGTCACTTGGGCAGTTAAAGAAGAATAAGGAGGAGAGAAGAAGTACCAGACTTCTGTCAACCAACGTTAACACCCGAGACTTCGATCAGCAATCGGCTGGTTTTGAACGTGATGGAGGGCCAAGCGAGCCCATCAGACAGCTTGTTTGAGCCATTAGTTTACATGGATCTTAGATTTCTTAATTTCTTTTGCTAGTCATCTTAGTTGCCTTTTCTCTACTGCTTACGATAGCTTATAACCATTTATTATGTTTCAGGTCTTATTTTTGTAGTCGTGTGTCTAGCATGTGATACATTAAATAGCTTTAATGCGGAGCTTAGAACTTTTTATTTGAGGTGTGGGGCGTAGATGCTCAGGCTGCTGTAACCCAGTGTGAACATTCTTTTATGACCTTATCTAGGAAGTTTTTTCGCATCGTATAGTCGTACTACAGAACTTCAGACTCTAGAGACATTCTTGGGCCATAAACCCCAGAATCTTGTTTCTTCGAAATTTGCCAGGGTATAGAATGCGAAGCATCCGACATGCTGGTCTACTGAGAGGCGCAGCTTTACCAAATTTTCCAGGGTACAGAATGCCACCAATAGAATTCCACCTGCACGTCGTGCTGAAATGCAAAAATAAGTGGAAGAACTGTTTGCCAATGGTTTGGTTGTTGGAGAGCGTGAGTCATTTGGAGGATATGGTTGACATGCTATTTGGATCCAAGTTGTTCTCCAAAATAGACATGAGAAGTGAGAATCTCCAAATCTGGGTCCAAAGTGGTGCTGAGTGGAAGACTTCATTCAAGATGCCAGATGGACTCTACAAGTTGTTAGTGATGCCATTCATACTTTCTGATTTGCCAAGCACATTTTAGTGGTTTTCTAAGGAGTACACTAACATTTCTTGGGATTATATTTAGTTTTTTATTTTGATAACATTTTGATATATAGTTGGACTAGAGGAGCATTTAGTCCATTTACGCCAAGTCATAGAGGTTCTTCGCTGAGAGATCTATCATAGGCCTATTGGCAATTTCATTTCTATCATTGCTGAGCTATAAGGATCAGTAGGAGTGAAGAAGCTGCTATACATGATGAATGATGGGTATTTCTTTAAGGGAATTTATGTGAATATTTCGAAGGGATCATTATGGGAGCAGATTATCAGAAAACTGTGTGGCAGTGGCTTATGGGGCAATTTTGGAAGGGATAAAACAGTGGATATGGTTGTTGATCACCATTATTGGGCGAATATGTAAATGGATGTGGAGAAGTTAGTGAGAAATTGTCGAATTTTTCAATTTGGCAAATGGAGTTCACAAAACACTGGCTTGTAAACTTCCCAACATAGTAAGGGTACACGACTCCATTTTTACAGTGGTGGATTGATTCTCTACACTGACTCATTTTATTCCTTGTTTGTGGACGGCTGATGCCACATGTGTTGCTGATTTACTCAGTGAGCAAGAGGTGACATGGAATTCCAACTTCATCTCTGACTCTGATAGAGATATCAAATTTGTGGGGCATTTTTGAAGGACTTTCTGGAAAACTTGGGCCTGAACTAAAGTATCTAGTACTCGCCATCCACGAATAGATGGCCAAACAAAGGTAGTGAACTAAATTTTGGGCAACTTGTTGAGATGCCTTGTTGGAAGTTATGTGAAGTCATGGGATTCTATGATACCGCAAGCAGAATTTGCTTATAACTCAGTGGATGGGACCACGAAGAAAGCACCCTTCTAAGCCACCTCTTTGACACAAACCTCAGCATATTTTGCTCTAGTTTGGCTACCACAAGAAGGGTGAGTGAAAATGGAGAAGCTGTTGCGGATCATATATTAAAGTTCATGAGAGTTAAGGCAACAACCAACAATCAGGGCTACTAAATAATCCTATTCAGCAACAGCCAACCAAGATCAGTGAGCTAAGGGATTTGAAGAAGGTGACATGGTGTTAGTGCGTTTGAGGTGAGACAAATTTCCCAACGTGACCTATCATAAGCTGAAGTCAAAAAAGTTTGGGCCATGCAAAGGGCTGAGGAAAATTAGCTGAAATGCCTATATGTTGGAGCTACCACCATACTTGCAGATCAGCCCTATCTTCAACGTCTCTGATTTGTACTTGCTCGATGGATTCACTGGAGAAACAATTTCTGCCAAGGATCAGGTTGAACAGCTTCCAAAGGCTAAACCATGCGTTGAAGATGGTTTGGACATTAAAGAAGGGGTCATCCAGGAGAGGCAACTAGTACAGACAATTCTTGCTGAAGTGGCTACGCAAACCAACTAGTGAAAGTACATGGATTTTAGAAGAAAGAGCTCAAAAGAATTGATCCTCAGGTGTATGCTGAGGGCATTGAAGTTTCCTTGCCCCTGGTCAAGTTTTTTCCAACCTGAGGAGTTGATGTAGGAGCATACAAAGCACTTTTGAAGGCAAAGCGGGTCCACTAGACTTCTTGGTCGATCCACTAGTTAACATGGAGTTTAGATTTCTTTTGCTATTTATCTTCTTTGCCTTTTTCTGTCCTGCTTACAATAGTTTATAAACTATTGCTACGTTTCTTTTCTTATTTTTGTGGTCATGTACCTTGCATGTGATGTTCTAAATGGGTTGGGGGGATGATATCGCAAGTTTCTATTTGAGGTGTAAGGCTCAGGTGCTAGGGATGCTATAACCCTATTATGAGTACTCTTTTGTGAGATCATGTAGTCAGTTTTTGCCTATCTTACTACAAAACGTTGGACTCTAGAGACATTCTTGGGCCATACCTCTCCCTACCCGCTTTAAGCCGCCCAACTTGAGGCCTAACAAGGCCAAGGTGCCTGCGTGCCCTGCATAGGCTCTCCTTTACCATTTATGGCTGCTTATTACGCACAAAATGTTATTTCTGTTTTCATCATGACGACTTTGAAGGACTTAAGGGCATAGCTGTGCACGTAATCAGCCGATTTGTGATGATTCATAGTGTTGTAAAATAAGTTGGCATTTGCAAACAGGTGAAAAGTGCTTGAAAAATGGTTTGAAATAGAACTTGTACTGCTCAATGTTACTTGAATTTGTGTTTTCTGTTAACACTGTAGACTGGTCAACACATCCTGAACTTGGAGCAATTTTTTTTATTTGATGTATATCACCATATAGATTGGATTTCAAGGGACAATATTCTTGTATACTCCTGGAACTCTTATTTGATTTTCTTAAGTCATTTTCTTCTGTTGCTTTGCAATTCTTCTCTCAATCTGTATGCAATTATGTGTTTCTGGCAGCACTTGGAACACTTTGGGACACGTTGATAGTGCTGTTTATGTTGCACCTCAATCCAATGTTACACGTCGTCAGGTTATGCAACAGACTCAGTTCTTTGTGGGAGAAATCTGCTGAATATCCGCTAACCACTAAATCGATGCTGATGTTATCTTGTGTAGGTCCTTGAAAAGTACCAAGTATATGCGGATTCTGTGGTACGGAAGTATGGAGACAGACCCTCTGTTCGGGAAGTGGTTAAGGTAGGATGCATTCATATATTGTTACGAAGTTCTCAACCCACATTCATTTGTGATGGGCCATGATAATTACAAGAATGCACTGGCTAATATGCTTACAAAACAAGCATAAAGATTAAACATGCCAACTTGATGGTTAATTGCTGAAAAGTAAAACGGGGCAAGGGTTTTGTGACCATATCTCCAATTAATTCTCCCAGAATGTAAGGAGTAATGATGTACTTCTGCATCATTAAATCTTGAATATAGTGACTATCAACCTCAATATGATTAGTGTGCTCATGGGAAATCATATTTGCTAGAAATTAGAATTATCAAAACCCCTTGGGATTATAGGAATGATGATGCCAAAATCCACATGAAGAGCGCGGACCCTCACCATTTTAGTGATTGTCGGGCAATGATATATTGTTCTAACCACGTCAGGTAACAAGATTGTCGCTGACTACTGTACAATAGCCAAACGTAGATCATTTTTATAGCGACTATTAGCAAAATAATTGTTGTACAAGGATTAATTTCTGAAGTACCAAAAAAAAAAGTTGTTCAAGGATGATGAGCACCTCGCCCATGTACAGGTCGACAGGAACCATTGGCTAAAAATATGATGCTTAATAGTATTGATGTCAAATAAAAAGGAGGAATTACAACACGTGTGTGCCAGTGCCATAATCTAGAACCCAAGCGGGGCTTAAGAGTTGAAAATGCAATGTTATCTGAATTTGCTGAAGTAGCAATAGACGGAAAACCTATCTTATTTCCTCTTCGGTGACACCCCTTCCTAGCTTCACAAACAGGACTCGGGTCATTTTCTTGGGAAATGTGGGCAAAATCGAACCCGAACGAAGTGTCTGGATAATCTCACTGAGCTGAATAGTGAGTGCATCATGAGAATCAAAATTAGGAGGGCCCATTTTCTAACTTAAGCTTTTCAATGAGAATCAAAATTAGGAGGGCCCATAACCAAAAAGAGTAGGAGCTGTACAAGGGCTGAATAGTGAGTGCTTCATGAGAATCAAAATTAGGAGGGCCCATTTTCTAACTTAAGCTTTTGGGACATTGGCAACTTAACAGGCTGGTGATGTAGAAGACTATTTGGTGATGTAGAAGACTATTTGGTGGTGTAGAAGACTATTTGAGACTCGATGTATACAACGTTCTAAATGGCGCTTGGTGGTAGTAGGGCGGAGACCCACCTCCAAGCGCCAAGCCGCCTAGGGGGCGCCAAGCAATTCGGTGGATTTTTTTATTTTTTATTTTTTTTAACAAACCATTATCCAATCAAACTATATTCCATGTATCCATAATGCAAGTTCAAACTTCAAAGTATAAACCCAAATGAAATTAAGTAGTAGCAACTAGCAAACAAGTTGAATAAGACAATAAGTAGCAGGGCTTTGCTCACCTCCCTCGTATTATTTTTTATATATATATATTTTTTAGGCCGCCAAAGGCCTCCAAAGACACCGATGAAGCCGCCAAGGCCGCCTTGGCGGCCGCCAAACACTGCCAAACCTCCCTGGGCGCCAAATCAAACGCCAAGGGCTATTGGCGTGGTGGCAGGGTACCTCCAAGCGCCTAGGCGGCCGCCATTTAGAACACTGGATGTATATAATTGGTCTACCGTACTTCATTAGTAGGGTTTACGTGATTAGTAGTTCCAGAATGATCACATTTCCTTTCACCGCGATATCTGGTACGGACACCACTAGGAGAACCATGAAGAAAACCACGGTCACCTCCGCCACCACATTCATCACCACAGAAACACTTGCGGCCACCACTACTAGAAACTAAAGCAGAAAACTAGGGAGTGGGAGCAAAGGAGCTGGGCACATTAGACTGTCCCAGGGATGAATTTGACTAGCAAAAAATGGTATTTAGAGTCTATCTCTAAATAGCAAGAATTTAATATTTCACCCATGAAGATAAAATCAAAACTAGAAGGCAATGACACAATCTTAAAATCCTTCAAATCATGATTTTGCTGCCCCGAATCTAGAGTAAAAGGACGACGCTGCAACAATTGGTTTGTAGAGCTTATAAGGGTGTTGTAGTTGTTATGTAAGGACTTCTAGACAGCTTAGGACCCAAAATTTCTCATGAACCTTATACATAATATACTTGAGTAATCATTTCTCAGTTGTCAAAAAGACTTGGCAAGAAAATCCGAAAGATGTTTGGCTGTTAACCAAAACTCAATTGTACTAGCAACCCAAAACTCTCATGTAGTAGCAAGGGCTTCTTACTATGCCATAACTACCTTCTAATAACAGGATCCTCTTGCTCCCAATCAGTAAGTGTTTTATATTCTTTTGAAGGCGACTAATTAGTGATATACATCAATTGTTGCTTACTGAACCCCCACGGCATGTGTACATTCCAAATAACTTACGGCCATGCATCTTGGATGTTGTGGATCTTAGGCAAGTGGGTGGTTTGCTCTCAGTCATGTATGAAATCAAGGTGTTCCCTAAAACAATTCACCGAAGGCTTAGCAAGCATAAAAAATGAACTATTAAACCTTTTCTTGGATAAGTTATAGAATTATATTGAAAAGGCCTAGGCACCCATGTACAAAAGAAAGCGAGTAATAAAAAGAAAAGGCCAAATTATGAAAGGACCTATACACACTTGAAAGTCCAAAAGTATCTTCATGTCAAAGAATTGATCTAATGTATGGATGCATCCCCTCGTCTCCCAACTAAACAAAGTAGAAGTCAAGTCTCTTAATTTTGCAGTGTCCTATACTCCCCGTCAAAATATCTTCGATTCCTCTCTACAGATTGACCACATCAAGCACAACGGGATCATTATCCAAAGCTTCCGTCTTCTTCTACCCACTCTAGCCCCATACGATTCTCGAATAAGCTCCACCACCCTTGACCACGACATACCCCACGAAACAAGAACTGCATTCCAAAGCTCCTTGGCAACAAGACAATGAATAAAAAAATGCACCACTGACTCTTCATCTCTCAAGCACATGCAATGCCGATTCACAATAACCATCCGACGCCGAATAGTTTGCCCCTTCAATAAAATGATTGAGAAGCATGAGTTGGTAGCCCCTTCAACCTACATATATTTGTATCAATATAGCATGATAATTACAACACTTCCCTGGTTTAACATGCTGAGAATACTTTAGGGGTGAGCAGGCGTTGGATGAACCCAATGAATCAAATTGCGATCTGGTCCGAAGGCCGTTGGATGGTTTCCAAGCATTGAGCATTCGATATCAGTTTGAAAATTCAAGATTTTCCTGTGTTTTGGTTGGGGGCCGGTTAAGGCTGCAAAACTCGTGAACCCGACCTGACGTTTTAATAAATACACCCTGAGCCATACGTGTGGCAATAATGCTGTCACCTACAGTGTTTACCCTGCACCCAATTCTTCCTTTTTTTGATTCTGCATTGGTTTTTTGCGATGCTCCTCTCTTTCTCTTCTCCCTCTCCTGTGATGAATCTCTCCTGGCGATGGCAATCACCACTGACTGTACCAAGACCGACGATGACAGTCACTTCATCACTTTCATGTTCGAAAGTCTGTATGTTAACCCTAACCCCTACAGGGTTCGATTTTCGGGATTTAGGCATTAATCTCATATTTGCTCTGATTATAGGTTTTCTTTGAAACCCGTAAAACCTGACTGGCCCAACTGATAAATCGACTATGCAGTTTCGGACAGTTTTTGTGCCATGTACAGTCTGAATTGGATTCAAAAAAGGGGAAACCAAACATTGTGGGTTGGGTGACGGTTTGGCCGGAAACCTGACCTGTTCACACCCTTAGCTAAGATCTTTAGATGGCTTCTCCTTAACAATTGCTTGGTAATATTGTTTCCCTAAACTGCGAGATTATGGAAAATAGAATTGGTCTTTGGGCTTCACATAGGTCATATCTTGGATCATCCTATAGATCTTTACAGCATTCCCATAGCTCCTTAGATGCACCAAAGTTCAACCCCAAAGGGCGCGCTTGTTTGATTTGAAGACGGTATAGGAGATGTATTCCCATGGGGTCCATAAATCCGGTGTTTGGTGCCTGCAAAGTGAGATAGGATTACATCTCAGGAGGGCATCCACATCCCGTACGGACGTTGGATTATGGATCCCGTTGGGTGGGAGGTGGGGGGAAACTATATATCCCTTCCATCTTGGTTTTGTGAGTTAACTTTGCCCTTTGGTCTGTATGAAGCTTGTGTTTGCATGAGGACAATTTTGGAAATTCATGCCATAGTTTCAACCAAAACAAACACCAATTCATACCACACCTGAGTTACTTTTTCTCCACCAACTCATATGCCAAGCAATGTCCCAAGGATATCCCATGTCCCATGGATATGGTATCCTGTCCGTGAGCTCTAAAATGCGGAAAATCCTTAGGTCTGTGCTCTGTGATTGTCACTGCTGCTACGATGGTAGTTTAGATTAGCCCTTGCGGATTATTGACTGGGTATCATCAGTGCGAGAGTTACTGTGTTGGGAAGCTTTCTCGGACAAAGAACGTTCTGTTCTAACCTCATGGAATTATGCAGTTATGTCCATCTGCAAATCTAGTCCTTGGTAAGTGGGAGGATAAATAGTTGACGTGAAGGGAGGTTTGTTTCTCTTAAGATTTCCCAGTTCATTGATTTCCCAACTATAAAAAATTAAATGCATCCCGTGTTAATTTTAATCTGCTAAGCACGTGTCACTTGTGGGATAGTTTCTAGGAGCATCTTATGTATTCCCACATGCCCGATGTTAATTATGCTTATATCATCCCTCGGCATTGCAGCCTCTGCTTAGTCTCTTCCATTCAGCGCCTGGAAATGGCTTGTGGAAACGAAAAGCTGATGCTGCTTTACTGCATTGCACGGTATGTCAATTACCAATGGCTACAGTTTTCGTATTCAAAATTCTTTTGTTATTGTCGCAATTTCATAAAGTTACGTAAGGGTTTGATCAACAGTTATGCCTCGCAAAACTGGTTCAAAATTCATGCTTCTCTCAAGTACCTTGAGTAGCCCACTTTTCTCTTTTGATCAAAACCATCACATAAGCATGCCCCGTCAAGATAATTTACCAAACATCTTGGACGCAATTAAGACACCCACTCCAAGGGGTTAGCTGAGTGGTAAGTTGAACGGTGATAGCACCTCAAGAAACTAAGACCATGGGTTTGAATTTCATGAAGTGGTTGCTCTTGGTCCCCCTAGGGACACCCCCAGACTATGCCTGTTAGTTACCCATATGTGCTAGTTGAGGGACTGCATGTCCCCAGGAGGCTAGTCAGGGCAAAACCCTCCAATACCTCGGCTTGTCCTAAGAACTATGGAGCATGCCAATGAACCCCATCAGTCATGGACTAACTTTCTCTCATGGTTCTTCAATATGCAGACAGTGAAGTCCTTTTGTGAGGAATCTCTTGTGGTGATTCCCGATTTTGTTTTGGATTCAACTGTTGGTGCGGCACCCTCTGGTTGTGTAGATACTTTCGCGAAATTAAGTAATTCGCTACCTCCTCCATATGCCGCAATACAACATGAAGCCTTGCGTGCTTAGTTTGTACAATGAAGTTCATTTTTGTACTTGCCGATGACTGTATCTCTTTTCTGTTGATCGGCCAAAGAAGAAAATAGGAAAAGGAAAACAAGAAGCCAATGACTAAATTTCCTTGTTAGAAAGATCGTCTAATTCTTTGGGATAAGAGTCCCATGTAACAATTGCTGCATCGAATACTTGTCTGATTAGTGTACTTAAATTTTAACACTACACCTGAAGTCAGTGTATAACATTATGCTAATCTTTGGGTTATGCCTTGAGCTAGATGGGTGGAGTGCTATTTTTGTTGAAGTCCTAGATCTGTATGACTGGTTGTGGGCAGAATACTGTGTAGTCGTATTGGACAGATTTAATTAATTAAAGCTTTATATTTTTTTTCTGTCCAAATTATTCTTAGTTATTTGTGTAGGGGAAATTTCACACTTAAGCTTTTGGTTGTATTTTTTTTTTTGAAAAATTGACCCCTTTTCGATGAATTTGGGCAATGCTCTCTTTGCCCTCCTTTCTATGCTATTCTTAGCTCTGTTCAGTAAGGAGATTACCTAAAAACAGAGACGGTAGAAGTGTAGGTCCTTCATAATTTGTTCTGTATCTTGGTTACCTCAATTGGATTTACGCTGTTCTAAATTATTGTCATGCACCGTGGCATTTCTTTCTTTGCAAGCTGTTTGTGTTCGGCAGTTGTTATTCATCACGTATATTATTGCTAGGCTCAAATACTAGAGAAAATTATCTTTTAGCAAATTTGTGTTGGCATGTGTGTCAATAAATGATTATTTAACTAATTTTCTGAGTCTCCTCAATCGCTAGATAAACAGTAATGTGCCAACTGTGTCAAATTTGAGAGAGAGAATTTGCATATGCTCATAGAAGTTGGAGGGCTTTCGAGATATGGTTAAATACTGCAAATGTGTTTTCTAGACATGGTTTGATTGGGTTTGGCATCTGTGAGTTTGTTCTTTTATAAGCTGTAGGTTATGATTGAGCCGAATAATAAGTCGTTAAGGCTTAGTTTGAACCTGGGATTTAGATTCTCTCCGATTCCAATTAGATCGATTGTTGGAACTGCCATATTCAAGAGCTCATTGAGATTATTAGTCATGTTAAAAATCGTAGTGGGATTTTCAAACATAAAATAGGCACCGAAGATCTGTATTCATCTCAAGATAATCGTGTTGCATTGAGATCTAACATAAGTTTTGCATGATTAATATTCTCAACAAACTCTGAGAGACTAAACATTTTTAATCATCAAAGTGGGTTCGAAAATGGTATCCTCAATAAAATTATCGTCAAAACTAGGCTAATTTATCTTTTGAAGGTGCTTTTTGCTAAGGATACTGTACCATTTTAAATTTTATTATTTCCCCGGCTGTATGAAATTGATTTTTTAGAGGTTTATAAACACAAAACACCCCAGACAAGAATGGGGATGCTGTCAAGTAGGTGCCGAGCGGCCGATTTGGTCGTTCATCTCGGCAATCGACAATTTAGATTTGGTCGAGCAATGGACGTACGGTTAAGATCTGTATATGGTCGAGCAATGGACGTACGGTTAAGATCTGTATATGCTCAAATTTAATCCAAACCATCTGTGTCAAGACCGAACTATCTGTGCCGAAATGAACAGTTGGATGCCGCTCAGCTCCCGCTAGACAGTGGGTGCTTGGCAGGTCCAGACATGTCCTAATATTCTGACCTTAAAATCAACAAGAGAATTGAGAACCACCGGCTCTAATAAGCATACATGTAGATAAGAGCGTGACACGTGGCAAGAAACCATTGGAGGGACATGTCTGTGTGATAGGATGATGATCCCCGCAGTCAGCTTTCTCATCACCGTTACTTCCATGCCACACATGCATAATTAACAAAGTACTAAAGAAAAGAAAAGAAAAGTTGAGGGAGTTTTCGGTTAAGTGTAGAAGAATGGCATCAGTCTCCGTGACAGCCTCATTCCTCGGTGGAGCCACCCGCCCGGGCGGGTCTCCGGCCACCACCGCCACTCACCGGAGGTCGCTTTTTATCATCAGAAATTGTATGCCCAAAAGTGTTGGAGGAGAAGGGAAGATAAGCCAAGAAATTAGCAAGAATGATCAGAGCAGCAGCAGCGGAAGGCGAGACTTGGTTTTTGCCGCGGTGGCAGCCGCAGTTTGCTCTGCTGCCGGCTTTGCTGCGGCGGAGGAACAGAAACGGGGAACCCCGGTGGCTAGGAAGATCTATGCTCCGGTTTGTGTCACCATGCCAACGGCCAGGATCTGTCACAAATGAGGATCTCTGCACACCCGGTTTTTCGTTTTCTGTTTCGATTTGTTTGAAGTAATACTTTAGCATTGGATCTCTCTCTCTCTCTCTCTCTCTCTCTCTCTCTCTCTCAATGTTTTCTTACCATATTTGATGCTTTTGAGTATATCAATCACTCTCTTATTTTACTCTGATTGTCTTTTTGATATTATAATTATCGACCAAGTGAAAATAGTAAAAGAATTTTGATATTAAAATCCTCAAAAGAAGCAGTTGCCTTGACACATAAACCCAAACCTCAAAATGGCACAATTGCCCTTGATCCTGGCATGCCTAGCCTGTATAGAACTGCTCAAATTAAGCAAAGAGAGGGGACAACAAGAAAAGCTTAGAAGATGAGCTAGCTAGCATCAATATAATTAATAGCTAGGTCAAACCCTACATATATATGTAATTAGTCGTTGTCATACTCCCTCCGTCCCTTATTTAAATTCTAGTATTCCATTTTGCGCTGTCTCTTAATAAGTATCCATTTTGTAATGTTAGTGGGTAAAAGTTGATGTATTGTCTATTTTGTCTCTAAAAGGATATTCCATTTTGAAAAGTTAGTTAGTAAAAATGTAATGATGATAAGTAAGTAGGGAAAGTTGATGAAAAAATTGTTGTGAAAGGTATAATAATGATGTTTTTTTAATAAGTTGAAATTACAAAACAGGACACTTAAAAAGGGACGGAGGAGGGAGTATGAAATTTAACATGTCAATTGATATAACACGAGTTGAGAATTGTGTTTTGGTCAAGGTCGTATTGATATGTCCATCGATCCCGGGTCATGTCAAGCTTAAAATCGCTGTCAATACTAGCGTACGTACTAATTAACATACTTTTTCTTGTAGTAGTGAAGAAGTTGTATATAGTGGTTTTGTTTTTATTATGGGGCCGAGGTTTGAGCACAAGAGCATCGAGCCATGATTGTAACCTAACCACTACTGATCCTAATATTATTATTAGGTGAAAAAAAAACACGAACATCTCGATCTTCAAGTTTTTTGTTTCATCACCAGATTACTTTTGTGGCGGACGTGGCGACAATGGTCAACTAGGAATGGGAACACTGCATGTAGTGCACCAGCCATCTCGGCACGTACGGTTCGAATTTAATTTGAATTCCTATAAATCCGAGCCGTACGTCCATTGTTGAGATGGATGGCCGGATCGGCGGAGGGTGCACTACAGAACCCCCGGATCCGGTCAAATGTGTCATACACGTCTATCATTTTACTCAATTCTTGTATTTATCTTCTACGTGAACTCGGGAAAACTATATAACCTTCGGGAATCCAAGCCAATAACCAACAATTAATTACTCTAATTTGTTGTATTTTGTACTATTTCACTCACCTTCTTTGTTGTTTTTGGTATTTTGATTGATTATTGGTATGACGGAATTGAGGAAGATTTGTTTAAGGAGACAAATCTAATTGCAAGTGTCATTTTTTTATGGTGGGTCGTCACAAATCTAGGCTGTAATTTTGAAGATTAGAGCAAAAGATGCTTTAATATTGTCATTCTTACCAAATTGAAAATGGAGGTAGAGGAGAAAGAGTAGGGTGATTATCATAAATATAAACCTACCTTTCTATTGGCAATTGGATTCCTTCACAGATTGAAATCACGTCCATATGGGTACTCTTTGTTTTATTATTATTATTATTATCATCATCATTATTATTATTATTATTATTATTATTATTTATTTTGTTATGTATTCTCTGTTATCTAACCAAAAAAAAAATGCATTGTCTGTCATTTTTTTTTTTTGGGTCAAACGGGAAATTCATAAAAAACTTACGAAACAAGGAACCACATCAAGAGTATCAACATAATAAACATAGCGTGCAAGGAAGTAAATAACTACTAAGCCTAGTCTAAAACTTGCCTAATATTCAGGTTATCTCTAAGCACAAACTCTCTCATAGCAATGGGCATTTCCATAAGGAATTGTCTGTCATTGGGTGTGTTTATTTTGGTTAGGGTTGTAAATGAATTGAGCTGCTCGCGAGTAGCTTGTGGCTCGGCTCATTTTTTTTAGTAATCGAGCTGACCTCAAGATTGAGTTTAAGGTTTATTTAGTAAACGAGCCGATCAACACTCAAAAGTTCGGCTCGGTTCTTAAAAGCTCGGCTTATTTGCATAGGCTTGGCTCGTTTAAAGAGGAGCTAAGTAAATTAACTGGGCTTGACTTGTTTACAACTGAACCGAGCTCGAGTTCTATTTTTAGGTTCATTTAGTAAACAAGTCGCTTGAACACTACAAAGCTCAGCTTGACTCGTTTGCACCCCTACTTGATATCAATGGATCATGTGACATGGACAAACCTATGGTACCATGTGTTAGCTAGGGAAAACAGTTAATTATAATTATAGTAGCTGAATTAAAATTATAAAAGAAACTTTAAAAGGATTAGAATTGAAAACGAATGCCCGTGTTTCACACGTTGTCATTAAGACAAATTCGCCGCCTTACAGGGGTTGGAGGAGGTTTTGTCGACATTCGTCTCTCAGGAATTTGGTCAAACTCAGTTGCAGAAACGCTGCCTAAACTCCCCGTCGAACCAACTGTGTTTGTACTCTCCCACTAGAACAAAGGAGTTTTAGGAGTAGAAACTATCAAGGAAGAAGAGGATTACTCTTTCTTGATGTGTTTGAACCAAAGGTATTAAAGTGCCTTTTGTAGGCCGAAGGAAGAGACCAAATGAACCCAAACCTTACCAAGAAGTTAATTTCTTTGAACTGGATTAATTTTTTTTTTAGAACTGGATCATGCTAATTATAAAACATTATAATCGGGGTTGCTTTTTGATTTTAAAATTTTGATGTAATTCAAGTTAAAAACACAATACTGTGTTTGGTTCATCTTTTTGAACTTTTATTTCTGAGAGTTAATTTTAAATGCAAACTTTTTGTAAAGTAAGTGGACCAAAAAGTAGTGGATCCCTTAAAAAAGGAGGTCCTGTCTCTCTCTTCTCTCTCTCCCCTCCCTCTCTCTCCCTTACGAAATTGGTCCGAAGTTGTTTGTTTTAAAAAAGTGAGATTGGGAGATCAGAACAGACTTTTGAAAACTTGGGGCAACCCGTGAGTAATTGGAGTGAGTTTTTTTTTTCCCCTTCTCATGAGAGAGACAAGGGGATCCACTCAAGTCCCCACTCATCTTTGAGATCTTTTATTCAATCACATGTTTTTACATTTTAACTCAAAATTTTCCCTCCAAATTTGTCAACCAAACACAGTGATTCATGTAATCTTGTTTTTGTACTTTTTTTTTATGGCTTAATATTAACTGAGCAACCGAGCTAGAGATCAGGCTTGAACAACTCAAATGTCGGAGCCGAGATTGAAAGTAGTTCATCAGAGCTAGAAGTAGTTCATCATGGGGGAGATTCCACAACAAGCTTTATAGCCGTTGGATCGTGATCGGTTTTGGAGATCGAATCATAGGATTTGTTATTTCCTTGTAAAGGACAAATCACACAGGATTTTACCAATTGTTTATTTAAATCAATAAAATCATATGTTGTGCATATATGGTCATGACTTTATAGCATGACTTAAAATTTTGTGTCCCAAAACCATTATGTTGCTTCGTTATGACATTTTGTGGCAAGAATAGTAATGAAATTTGTGGTAAAATTTATTTATTTTTCTTACTACTGATAGTTACGAACCATTATGCATGTATGGTGGAACTAGGCCTATCAATGGACCGAATTGAATTTGAATCCGACAAATCCAAATTTAATAAATCCGTTAGTGATAATCCGAATCCATAAAATTGAATATCCGAATTCAATCCATTTTTTTATTGCTTCCAGAATTTTAGCCAAAAAAGAAAAAAAATACAATTTTTTTCATTAAAAAGAATTGTATTTTTTTCAACTATACGCAAATGTGAAAATTAAAAAAAAAATGGGACAGAACCATTTTCAAAACAATACAAACAAACAAAAATCAAGATTCTCTCACTTATCATTCATTCTGATACTTCAAATTTCACCTATCATTCTGATACACAGCAGCAGATCAAAATAAATCAAAGCCATACAAAAACTACAGAAAGTTTACACACACATACAATCTGTGTACAGACTGTGCATAGATTTCATTGTGGGGCCCACCACGGGTCCCACACAAATCATTCGAGCCGTTTATTAAATGTAAAATATTTTTTCAAGGGTTCCCATATAATATAATCTCAATCCGATACCTATAGGTGCTCGATCCAATCATATAACTTTTCATTATCCGGAAATTTGAATGAAAAATTAGATAGTTGGATGAAGCACTTATAGGTATTGAATTGAGCGTATTTTTTACGGAGACCGTTGAAAAAATGTTTTACATTTAATGAACGGCTAGGACGATTTGTGTAGGACCCGTAGTGGGCCCCATAACAAAATCTGTATACAATCTGTACACAGATTGCCGTGTGTAGCAGGACTGCAAAAACTAGAACCCATAACTCCCACACACCCATGCAAAACCAGAACCCATGTGGTGTGTTGAATTAGAGTTGAGCTAGATGGTCCCGATTGGTTCGTTTGGAGTGTGGAATCAACTGTTAAAAGACCGTGCAGAAGGTAGGAATCATTACAATTCACAAGTAGTAGTAATGTACGTCTATTTTCTACGAGGGAGTTCTCATTTTAATTAAAATACAGATCTCCTTATTTTTCATATTTTTTAATCAAATTTTGATGATCTGAGCGGTTCAATGTGATCGAAACGTGATTTTAAGGGTACCCATAATAAATCAGCAAAAAAAAGAACCGTGAATGGCTTCATTCGAACAATTTTTTATTGAACGGTTCAATAAAAAACTACTTAAATCAAGCTCTTCTTGGTCATTTTTTTTTGCCAATTTCTCACGGGTATCCTTAAAATCACGTTCTAAGGACATTGAGCGGCTCGAATCATCGAAATTTGATTGAAAAAGGAGAGTCTGCATTTTAAAAGGTCCTTATTTGAAACTTTATGTATGTGTGTGTGTATATATATATATCCTAATCATCGAACTCACACGTTCCACGTCCCCACGTGTCCTATATCTCTTGCCCTAACATACACGTGCCTTCAAATACTCAGTCACGTGTCACCGTCTCATTATTTTGATTACGCCTCGTCTCTCAATCTACAGTATTTATTTATGGATCCCGACAGGCCGTTCTTCACCCCATTTCCAAATACTACCCTACAAAGCAGATTCAAAAGAAAAACCCAGAAATGATTACTACCGAAGAGCCGATCATGTCTAGACTCCATCGTCTAGACAAAATTGTAAGTACTTACTGTATTAATTTTGTGTTAAGAGTTTAATTGTTGCTTCAGTACTAATTGGATTTATTCCTCGATCGATATCGCCCTTGTTATTTTGGTTGGCTTTCTTGCCATCTTACTTTTTGTGATCTCGGGTGGCGCATGCCGTTGGAAGTCTCGGTCCGGCCGTTTTATCTATTGTAATCTTTTCAGATATTAATGAATTCTTTTCGTAGAGAAAAAAGAAGAAGAAGTTGATGTTTCGAAAACCGTATCTTGTCTTCCTCTCTCGTAATTCGTTTTTTTGTTTTAAAAGATCTCTCTCTCTCTCTCTCTCTCTCTCTCTGATAATGATTTGTCTTTTATCTTTCAAAAACTTTCAACAAGGATTTTTATTTTTATTTTTGAGATACTGAGAGTGTCTGTTAGATTTCATATAGTATTTGTTTTCAAAAGAATTACAAGTATAGGTTTGTAGTCATTTTCCTGGAAATTAAACCAAACCTCAAAAAAACGCTCTCCCTCTGTCTCAAGTTGTTGGGTCATATACGAAAAAACATACAAATTTTGGATTATAAAATAAAGCATTTTTGTGCATAATTTTTTTTAACACTAAATTAGAGATCTCAATTAGTTCTTTCATTCGAAATCAAGAAATTTGAAAAATTATGCACGAAAGTACTTGATTTTTTTAGTCTAAAAATTGCACGTTTTTTCATATAAGACCAACAATTCAGAACGGATGGAGTGTATACTTGGACGTGAGGAAAAGATATATTTGGAAAACCAAGTGGTCGAAATGCTTAATAGCCGGTGTACTCATTTTTGGGAATATTACCTAAAATAAGGACAAATAAGAAAGGAACATGACTTTTTGTCTTCTGATGAATAGGAAGGAAGTATACACTATCAAACAACATGCTTTGTTTACCAATGGACTCCTGTTTTGTTTCAGTTGGTAATACTTGTCCTCGATTCCAATGTAGAAGGTCAGGGTTCTCGATTCCAATGTAGAAGGTCAGGGTTCGAGTTTCGTCGTGAGTCCTATGGACTAATCTTTAACATTCAGCTAACCCCGCTTATATATACAGTATTGGCAAAAAATATAGTATATGTTTTGTTTGTCTATTTTACCCAAAAAAAAAAAAATCATTGCTAATTTACGATGATGATGCAGTTGAATCACTTGGAAGAAAGAAGAGGCAGTAGAACCAGGTCACCAAGGAGCTCGTATGCGTCCACTACTACCTCAAGTGGGACCCTCACTAGTGGTGGGGACGGCCGGGTATCGTCCACCGCGGATTTATCTCCGGAGAGCATAGAGGATCACTGCCTTCCGGTCGACGTCGTGGTGGTGGAGGCTGAGATGAAGGGTACCCTCCTTGAGAGGCTGGTTCTCCTGGAGAATCGAGTGCTTAAGGTATATACGTATTAATTAATATACTATACTCCATTCATTATTAATTCAGAAAAATAATAAATCATAGTTCTAAAATCAGAAGGTAAAATGGGAGGTGACAGAATGCATGTATCTCTATATCCGTTCTTGTTAATTTACAGGAAAGGCTATTTCGGGGTGTTTTTACTAATCAACCAGTGGTAGACTACCGACTTTTTGTTTTGTCTTTATTTATATTTTTTTCAAGTTCGTTATTTTTACGCCAATATTTTATGTATTATTGGTTTGATTTCTTCTCGACACGAGAAATTGGAAAAGTAAAATTTTGACTTTTACCCAATTTTTTTGGAGAAATATCCAAGAACAATTCAAAAGCCGACTTTGAGAGTTTTTTTTTTTTTCATTTATTAGTTTTGTATCAATTTTTTTTTGTGGATTTTTAATTCTTGTTGACGAGATAATTTAAAAAGTAAAGAATTGTAAACTAAATTTAATTTTTTTTAAAATAAAGAAACATAATACAAAAAGTTGACATGTTTTGGATTAATTTTTTTAGTGAACTAAAGAGTTTAACCTTTTACTTTTTAGATCTTTATCGTTCAGCCAATAATCCACGACCAACAGGGGCTAGCTCAATTGACTAGGATTCTTGCATCTTACTAAGAGGTCAGGAGTTCGAGTCTCTCCACCTGCGTATGGGTGTTCTTCCTTAGATTGTTTTTCCTTTCTTTATTTGTTTTTACCCTATAATAGGCTTATTTTGTGTATTGATTGGGTTGTTGGGTTTGATTGTCCCGTGGACTCTCACAATTGATATAGAATCTCAGGATTGTACTCTGTATTTCATATCTGATGTAAAAATGATCTTTTATATCGATTGACAAAAAAAAAAAAAAACAATAATCCACACAAAATCGGCCCTAAACTGAGGGGAAAATGACTAAAGAAAAACTATAATCTGGCTCAATTATTTAGCTAATACACATAGTTTTGCGAGTGAATTGAAGGCTACTATTCATAATTTCTTGTACTGCTATTAGCGTAAAGGTTTCCATGGAATACCTTATCTGCTTTTAGCATGAAGACGAAGCATATATAAGGGTTGGCAGTTTTTTTTCGAACTTGAAAACTCTATCATCTCACTTGGTCTGGAAACATCAAGCTCTGTATTGAATTCTTGGGTCCAACCATTTGTGGAGTTTAAGATTGGAAAATTCTAATGACATCGCATTTTGACACTGCATTTTTTTCTTCCAAAGGATGCAAGTGTGATGATCCCTACACTGAGTGTTTGTGTGGAGCCCAATGCAGTTGTGGCCAGTGTCAAAATACGGTGTCAGTAGCATTGCTCTTTACGGTTTCTTTTTGTGTTTCTCTCTCCGGTATATATAGGGATACACAGCTTCTTGTACTTGATTGTTTCCAAAATACCGCTATGACAAATTCAGCACGCGGATCATTCTGTATAATGTTTACATATAATTCAATAAGCATGACAGCATTTCGTGTTTATGTATATTGACAGGCAAAAATGAAATCTAATGAATTTTTTTTTCTATTTTTCTTTTCCAATCCAATATTTAAAAAATTGAAGTAAATGTATTTCATCCACCATGTTTTTCGTATCAGCTGTGCGTGCAGTTTGAAGAAGAACTGGAGAGCGAGAAGGCGTTACCAGCTGCCCAGGTGAAGAAAAAGAAGAAGATGGGTCTAAGGCAGTTGGTTAAATCATGCGCGAAAGGAAGCAACACTAAGGAAATATGAAACAAGGCATGGAAAATAGATAAGCCATGTATATACGGTTTTAGTTATGGTTTTGGCGAAAGGAAGCAAGGCTAAGGAAATATGAAACAAGGCATGGAAAATTGATAAGCTATGTATATACGGTTTTAGTTATGGTTTTGGGTACGTAGGAATTTTATGGCGCGCGCTACTTTTTCGATCAATTTACTTACGGAGTTTTTTTAGTTTGTACATATATAAAAAGTGAACCAAGGTGTATTATATGGTTTAACTGGCCAGCTATTATATGGTTTTATTATATGGTTTTTTTAGTTTTTACTGGCCAGCTATTTTTGGCCTTCTTTTTTCTCCTCTCTTCCAATGCTCTATTGGAAGTCTTTTTCCTCTCCCTATTTCATGTATCAATATCATGGTTTAGGTTTCTTTTCTTTAATGTACCCGTATCAAGTTTTTAATAATATAATCTTTTTGTCAATTAAAAAAAAAACTATGAAATCCATGATACGGATTGGTGTTGTTTTTCTTTTTTCTTTTTTTTTTGGAAAGTGACGTCCAAGAACATGTTTTGATAATTAATACCCATTAAGGACATGTTGAGAACATTTGTTAATACTAAAAATATTTTTGGCGGGTATTAATTATCAAAACATGCCGTTGACCGTCATTTCTCCTTTTCTTTTTTGGGTAATTGGCAGCGTTTTCCTTTGAGATGGCCATCAGTATAACTTGAGACGGATGGATATCCATCGTCTTGTTTGGGATCTCAAAAGATTTCGACACATTTAAAGGTTTCGTGTAGGGTTTTTAAATCTAATTGAGAGAAGAAATATATGATTGAGAGAGATTTGAAAGGAAAATAATGATGTCAAAACTATTGTGCATAAAAGTCTTGTATTTTGCACATGGTACAAGTTTTTTATGCAAAACAGTTTTGAAAGGGAAATATACGATTGAGAGAGATTTGAAAGGGAAATGATAATGCAAAAACTATTTTTGTTAATGCCAAAACTATTGTGCATAAAAGTCTTATACTTTGCACATGGTATAAGTTTTTTATGCACAATAGTTTTGGCATTAGCACCATATTTGAAATTTAGGCCTAATGGGACCTTAAAAAAAAAAGAACTCCGAATATTGGAAAGTAGCAAATTATACCCCCCAAAAAAATCCCAATTCAATTTACTTTGTACCTAGCAAAAATCGAATATTAAACCATAAAAACGAAATCCATCTTTCTTTCTTTTTAAAAATAAAAACAACAAAATTCATCTTTCTTTTTGGGCATATCAATTTATCATACTCCAACGACACTCCTCTCACATACATGTAGATTTTTAGCGGGTCTTTAGTATTTATTGTAAAATTTTCACATATGCATGCAAGAGAGGTGTAGTTGGGGCCGGTGTGACACATTGATGTTTCCCTAGCATTTCATTCTCCCTCGGTAACAAAATCCATGTACTGCTTTTTTTGATGTATGAAGTTTACCTAGTAGACAAGAGACTAAATTGACATGGGTAAAACTAGTTTACTCAAAGGTTAGAATGGGATCCATCCAAATTGTTGAAAAAGAGAGTAAGAGAGGTGTAGTTGGGGCCGGTGTGACACATTCATGTTTCCCTAGCATTTCATTCTCCCTCGGTAACAAAATCCATGTACTGCTTTTTTTGATGTATATATGAAGTTTACCTAATAGACAAAAGTCTAAATTGACATGGGTAAAACTAGTTTACTCAAAGGTTAGAATGGGATCCATCCAAATTGTTGAAAAAGAGAGTGAAGGAAACAACAGGTTAGCATGTCATTCTGTTTCTCTGGAAAAAAAAAAAAAGGGGCGAAACAATGCCTTGGCCGTGTGATCAAGATTCACAGGCATGTCAGGATCACGGTTGGTCCGAGTGCTTAGAAAACGACTTGATCAAGATGCGCAGGTGTGTCAGGATCACGGTTGGTCTGAGTGCTTATAGAACGACTTCTGAATAGGCTAACTATGCGAGGTAGATGAAATCTACCACCGGTTTATTTTTGCCTAAAACGAAAAAGATTTGATAATTTGCTCAAGCAATGTAAAAAAAAAAAATAGTGAGCGCGGTGCTCAAACGCAAAGAACACCGTTGAAATGAAAAGTGCTAGGGATTTTCATTACCGAAATTAAAAGTCACAACTATGGAGTGTGAGGAAATTAAATATGTAGAATAAAAGCAAATCGTATTGGACTACGAAAACTGAAATTTAAAGATAAATGTGACTGACCTATTCCAGATTCTCAAATAAGTACTTAAAAAATAAGAATTTATTTTTAAGCTTAAAAATAATAGGCTTATGAAAATAATTTTTTAATTTTTTTTGCAGAGTTTAATAGATCTCAAATAAAATTCATATTACATATTTTTTTATTTTAATAAGCCTATTATTTTTAAAGTTTAAAAAGTGGTCCGCTCAATTCCACAGTCATCATGTTTGGGTACAGACACATTCTTCCCGTTTTCAAAAGAATACCATCTTTGTTGGGTCCGTTATGTCCCTACATTACTATTTGAACAATAGTCCTACCATTAGCCAGTGGTGCATGTGACTACATACAAATATGCATTAGTGAGGCACTATGAAATAAAAATTTCAGATCGAATCTCAGACATCCCATCCCATTGATCAAGAACTTGATGTTTTTGGCAATACGACAATGGCTTACGTGTTACATCACGAAAAACGAATGCAAGTTTTTCAGATTTTAGAACAGTATTTTGTTCACCCACCTAATACGGATCCTAAATAAAGTAGATAGTAATGTTAAAATGTTCACCCTACTCTTGAGTTTGTTGAACAAAATATCTTTTATATGCATGTGCGTATTTGGAAGAACTGGTTGAACGATATAAAAAACAATATCTATTTGAATTTAAGAAAAACTAAAACTAAAAATAAATAAAAACACAATGGAGGCCCGTGCCCTTAGTGGTCCTACATTGGCTCCGCCACTGCCATAAACAGTTACATTTCTGTGCCACGGAGAGAGATGATTCTTATTTTATTGCATTCCACAGGATATATAACAACTTCCACATCTTCATTATTCCATCGGAACATACAAATAGAAATTTATTACAAACTAGCTAGCTTAGCTAGCCTTTATTTTCATATCCACCTTGCAATTCGCTATTTACACTGCCTAGCTCCTCATTCTGATTCTGGTTTTCATATCATAGGTCTTGGTTGTACCATGGCCGCCCATTCATCTAGTTTCTTGCTTGTATTGTGTTTTTTTGTCACAATTGAATGTCCGGGCCAACTTGCTCACATATCCACTAATTCCGAGGCCCTGAAGTTCTGGCTCATACTATCGATCTCACTACCTTAATAAAGAGTTGGGAAGGGTTTCAGGGCTCAAAGAGGCAAATGTAGGTTTCTGACGTACGTATGACAGGAAAAATTGTATATATCTTCAAAATTTCTTATGCGATAGGCCGGAAAGCTCATTGAGAGAGAGAGAGTAATGCAACTTAAAAATCAGTTAGGCAAGGAAGACTTGAGACATTCTCCAACAAGCCCTCCAAATCCCATTCTCCCATTTTGGAGTAATTTTCTCCTTGCCAAGGATTCCCAACCTCAAACACGTCCTCAATTTTGCTGCCCTGATCATCAACATTAGCCAAGGAGTAGTTGTTACAATATTTCTTATGATCAAAGGTGTAGTAATCACCACCAGCATTATTCTCAACGAAGCACCTAGTAGTACTCTCTAATGGAGGAGTTAGAGGGTCACTTTCTAGCTCCATCACACCTGCTTCAACGAACGAGAATTCCCCACAATACCCTTCTCCTGCACCTCCCTTTGGTAAGCAAGGAGGGGACATATTGAACACGTCGTAGCTATTGTCTAGGAAAGGGAAAGGGTAGTTGAGGTAATTTGGAGTGGCCATTCCATGCATGGTTATTGATGAAGACGATGACGAGTCCATCAACATGGCCATGATGTCGCGGTCGAGTGTGAACACGATCTCTCTTCCTGTGGCATCTTTAGGGTTTGACTCATCGGTGCTGACGTTAGACGATGAGGATGTGGAATAATTACCGTTGTTTTTCAACCTCTTTTTCGCGGTGGAATTCCAAAAGTTCTTGATCTCATTGTCTGTCCTTCCTGGAAGGCGTGCCGCAATTTGAGACCACCTGCGATAATCAAATTAGCAAAATAAGGAAAACAATTAACCTGAAAGTAATAGCATTAGTCAAAATGAAATATTGCATCTCATAAGCATGGCTGCTCGCGGAACTCTCTTTCTCTCTCTCTTTCTCTCTCTCTCTCTCTATACACACACACACACACACACACACACACACAAACACAAAAACACACACACAAAATTCTTATAAAGGCGCCCTTAACTTGTTATTTTCCGATCGAATTTCGATGATCCGAGCCGCTCAATATATTCAGAATGAGATTTTAAAGGTACTCCAGAGAAATTGGCAAAAAAAATGTCTGGATGGAGCTCGATCGGATCAGTTTTTGATAAAAACGTTATTATAGCGTTTTTATCAAAAATTGATCCGATTGAGCCATTCACGTTCTGAAGACATTGAGCAACTCGGATCATCAAAATTTTGTCGAGAAGTGGGAGAAAAATGGACGTCCTTACCTTAACTAAAATAAGGGCGTCCTTATAAGAAGTGAGCTGTACGAACCATACTCACCCCTAACTCCTACCCATCCTCCATATTTTTCTCCATTTTGGAGGATTGAATTTCATCCTCCATATATAGAGTATGGAAAAAAGTTTTGAAGGATCCTCCAAAACTACTTTTTGCTAAAATGCAAAAAGTAATAAATTTTGAGTGAGTGATAAGATGATGATAATTAAGTTCCTCCCACATGCTTTTCAGTGTAGCGAATAATGATGAGAGGAAGAGTGATGAAGTATTTGAAATAAAGTGTAAATATATAGAGATACAGAGGGTTATGATTGGAGTTTATCTGGATAGTAAAATCCTCTATATTCACTATTTGATTCAACAAATATTAATTTGATCCTCTAAAATGGAAAAGAATATTTGATTGGAGATGCTCTAAGTATGTGCCACCAAGGAACGCGGTGTATCAATTGTGGATAAGGATGAGTACGAAAGAAATTGAACAAAATTCCAGAGATAGAAGAGATGCTTCTATAAACTCTCACATTTTACTCCTATTGTCACGAAAAAAGACTGTCAAACCCATTTTTGGCATCAAAATGGCATCAAAAAATGGCAATGGGTGAACAGTGAACTTGGAAGCCTCAACAGTTCACTATATCCAAGTTATAGAGTACACGTACACCTTTTCACCCTCTCAAGGAACAGCTACGTTTTCCCCCCCTCAATTGTCATACCTAAAAATATAGTAGTAAGACGTTAGAGCAAGTCCACTCATTGGTGTCAAAATGACTTTGTTAAATTCATATTTTGGCTTGCTATGGTGCTTCAAAAAAAAAAGCAATTGAGGAAATCAAATGGATTGGATGGTGTGTGAGAAACGGCAATAACCGTCTAGGGCGACAAATTTGGCATGTCATTGCCATTTTTTGGCATCAAGAAATGGCAATGGGTGAACAGTGAACTTGGATTTTGCAAAAAAAAAAAAAAAAAACCTTGTCAAATTATGACTTTTACACCCTAAATGGCAATGGATGGACTTGCTGTTACATATACAGAGTTAATTCGGGTCAACAATCACGGGAGCAACCTCCCACTCTGGGGCTGTCTATTGAAGCGACTAAGAGCTTGTTCGTTTGAGGACTTTAAAACCCCCTCGTACGGCCTCCAATACATTTTCTCTATCTATTTATTTCCACTTAAACCTCCTTCAAAATAAAAAACGAACAAGCTTTAAAGGTTGTCTGCGTTCCCAACCTATTACGCATATTTCATTTTGCACATGAAAATCTCGCTAAATTGAATATTCATCTGGAGTAGTTTTTAAAAAAAGGATTAAATATCCAAGCGTTTGACATTCTGCTCTAGCTCCAGTATATGGAAGGTAATCTACCTGCATTGCACACTAACTAAAATTCTTGGGGAAAAAATGATCTACAAATAGATAGAAACTTCATACAGAGAAAAGTGGCCTATATAAGTTCAAGATTCTTCTTCAAATACAAGTGAGAGAAAGAGAAGGGAGAGAGATTATCAAAGTAGCTAGAGAGGGAGAGGGACCTGTTGCCAAGGTTAGAATGCAAATGAAGGATGAGTGCTTCCTCATAAGGGGTAAACGCACCCCGCTTGAGATCAGGCCTCAGATAGTTAATCCAACGGAGGCGGCAGCTCTTCCCACACCTCTCCAAACTGGCATTCCTCGCGATATCACTCCAGCAACCTTGCCCGTTTCTCAACATGTACTTGATAAGCTTCTCGTCTTCTTCCGGCGACCACAACCCTTTTCTCAGCTTGGTTTTGCTGCTGTTGTTTTTCATTTTCTCTTTTCCCATTGTTGTCTCAGCTGGCTTCCTCATCGTAGGGTTTCAACAAGCTCGAAATGGGGAGACAGATTTCTTATTGTAACTGACTTGATGGAGATAACATAGCGGATATATAAAGGGTGTGTGTGTCTGTGAGAGAGAGAGAGAGAGAGAGGAGGAGGAGGCTTCATGAAATGGTAATGGTGAGGATGATGGTGATGGTTGTGGGGTTTCACGTTTGCTTAGATTATTGGAGAGAGAGAGAGAGAGAGAGAGAGAGAGAGAGGGGATGGTTCTTCGTCTTGTCCTTACTCAATCTTTGTCTTTTTCTTTCTTCACTCACAAGGTAATCATCATAATAATAACTATATTAGAATTTAGCATATTGCTTCCACTTCACATAATCATTCCGCAATATGTGTAGTTGTGTACCCCTCTCTCTCTCTCTCTCATTCATGTGAACAATGTGTTATGCAAGCAATTTAGAGAGAGAGAGATAGTACAGAAACAGAAGCACTTTTGTTACGACTTACACTCTCAAGTTGGAAAATTAGATTTCCGTTTGGGATCTTAATCATCTTATCTTAATTCTCAAGCAAACAAAAATCACCCGATCAAATCACCTCCCTGCCGACACTTACGGATGTTTTTATACGTACAAACACCATCTGACGGACACAATAATATTGTTCTCTGAATATTACGTACGTACTCGATCATTAATGCATGCGTTGCTTATAAATTTTAAACGAGATACAATTAATTTCTAATGGCCAGCCAGCCTTCTGCACGCACCAACTTCACCAACCCTTCAATCCTTCTAGAACAAGAAGATCGAAGAAGGGAAAAAGAAGATCGAGGAAGGTAGGGTCTAGTACTTCTTCCTTGAAATGCAAGGCATAGTAGTACAGGAGGGTAGTCAAAAAAAAAAAACAGTGGTTTGATTTGTTTTCTTCTGTGGGCTGTTCGTTGTTTCAAATGATTAACAACTGTTATTGGCTGTTTAAATCATGGTTTTTGGCTAATAAGTTTCGCTAAGCTTTTTGGACGTTTTGTCCTCACTCAAATTTTTTCTACGTTTGTTAGTCTTGCGATTAACTTTTATGGATTATTGATTCGTTTCGAAAAGGTGAATCGGAAAAGTAAGATTAATTTATGACTTTTAACCAAATATTTTCGGAAATATCCAAGAAAAAGCTTTATTTTGGATATATATTTTCAAAAATATTTGGGTAATTTTTTACTTTTTCGATTCATCTCTTCGAGACAAATCAATAATTCACAAAAGGTAGGCACAAAACTAATAAACGCAAAATAAATTTGAATAATTAAGGACAAAACAGCCAAAATACTTGGCGGAACTTAGTCTTCGGGTGGTTTTGGCTTAATAAGTTAAGTTACTATTTTTGTTATTATTCAATTTTTTTTTTTGCATTTGTTTGTTTTACGTCAAACTTTTATGACTTATTAATTGTCTTAACAAGAGGAATCAAAAAAGTAAAAAATTATAATCGAAACTCATAATTTTTTAAATAAAGACAAAAAATAAGTTTAAATATTATCTTTTTGACCTATTTTTTTCTTTTTAAAAAAATTATGAGTTTCGATTAAAAAATTAATTTTCTAATTACTCTCGATGAGATGGATCAATAAGTTACAAAAGTTTGACACAAAATTAACAAATTCAAAAAAAAATTGAATATAAAAAAAAAAAAAAAAGAGTTAGGAAACCACCCAGTTTAATGTTAGGCTCACATTAGCCACATTTATGTAGGCCACATCCTTAGGATACTTAATCATGCTAAACCTTCCGTCCCATAATTTTAGCCTATTACGAATGCTGTATCCTTTTTAAATAAATAAAAACATATTTTTATGCATTCCTAAATTTTTTTTACAAAATCTAAATATCTTAATTAGTTCTTTGAATTGATATGGGAAAAAATTAACAACTTTTGTAGCATATAAATTGTTTCATTGTTTTATCTGTTTCATTGTCCGAAAAGTAGAGCGACTTTGTTGTAATGACTAAGGGGTGGTTGGCTTAATAATTCTTGTGGATTACTCCATTCGTCCCATTTTTAAATGTCCTGCTTCGTAACTCCAACCTATTAAAAAAATATCATTATACATTTCACATCAACTTTTTCCTCAAATTTCCCTACTTACGCATCATTATTATACTTTTACTCACTAACTTTTCAAAATGGAATCTACTTTTAGGGACAAAATAGACAATGCACCAACTTTTACCCACTAACTTTACAAAATGGACACTTATTAAGGGACAACCCAAAATGGAATACTGGACTCTAAATAAGAGACGGAGGGAGTATTATTTTTCTTTATTCAAATTTTGTTTGCATTTTTTTGTTTTGCGTCAATTTTTGTAGATTATTGATTTGCCTCAACAAGAGAAATCTAAAAAAATAAAAACTATGCTAAAAACTATTTTTTTTAATAAAGAAAAAGTTATGTTCAGTTTTGATATGTTTTCTCCACTTTTTAGGGCATCACCAACTAGTTATTTTATCAACCATTAATTTATTAGGGCATTTCACTATTCGTATTTTTTAAGTCTTATTTTAATCTTCAAATATTTTCATACATGTAATAGAATGTGTATCATTTTCTAGATATTCTCAATATCTCTCATACGAGACCACTATTGAATATCTTTAATAAAATTTATTAACATATATAATTTAGCTTTTGGAGGTAAAGTGTGGAGTAAATGTTTGAGATAGGGAGTAAATTTACTCATGAAAAATAGAGCAATGGGTTGAGTTGTCTTAAATAGAATATCCTTCAAAACAAATTTTTTTTTTTGTATATAATCTATTATTTTATACTCTTAAATAGATAAAAAGAGGTAAAAATGAAAGATTAGATCGGAGATGCTCTTAGATTATTTAATGTTCCTTCTGCTGAAACATTTTAATAATGACTTGTTTGGGGAATATTACTTCCTCTCCGTCCCCAGTTACTGGTCTATTTTTGCATTTTTGTTTCTCTCAAAAATAATGTTCCAGTTAAAAATTGATAGATTAAGGTTCGTGATTGTATCCATTCATCCTTTTCTTATCAAGAAATTTGCATCGATTTCAAATTCAAACTGAATTTTCTCTTGTATTATTAGGAAAGCATACATATATAGAGTGTAATCAATTGCAAGGCTCATAAAGTTTTTAAGGTAACAGAATTACAAGAGCAACAAGTCAACAATTATTACATTGACAAAAGGGCAACATTTTTTTTTTCCCTGAACGGGGAAAGAGGATTTTATTAACAAACAAAGGATTGAATCGAAAGAGGAAATCAATACAATAAGAGGCCAAATGTATTGAGAGAGCCTCAAGGAGTACAAATACTCTTCCTACTAATTAGGAATGGCAACGGGGTGGGTTTTTGTGTACCCCGACTCCGGTCAGATATTTTTTGGGTACCCCGTTCCCACCCCGATCGGGGAATGGGTTTACCCATCCCGCTTCGTAAAAAATTTAAAAAATTGGTTATCTTAAAGCAAAAAAAAGAAAATAAGTATAAATGAAGTGTTAGTTTAGTATAATGGTGAAAATATAAGGGTAAGAATATAAGGGTTTTTTAGTATAATGATAATAATATTAGGGTAAAAATATATAATTTGAGTATTAATGATAATTAGATTAGGATAAAAGTATAATTTTATAAATAAATACATTTCGGGGCGGATTTGGGGGCGGGGTACTATCACCTACCTGAACCCGGCCAGATTTTAATATTTTTACCCCGACCGAAAAGGTGATGGAAAACCCGCCCCGTTCGGGAAGGGTTCGTGGCCGATTGCCATCTCTACTACTAATGCTACTCGTAGAAACAAAATCTACCTCAAAGGCACAAAGTATTTCTTTTTTTAAAGGAAACATTAACAACAAAACTAAATGAAACACAAAACATGTTGGCAAAGCTAACGCAATAACAAAATCAACCGAAGCAAAGTGTTCCCCATCCACCTCCTAAGATCTCTGGGCTGGCCGTGAATAATCCTCCCGCGATACCCCATTACCGACGGCGCATGGTTCGAAATCCACCAATCAATCGATCTATTGCCAACTAGTCACTTGAATCCAGCAAACCCGCATCGCATCCGACCGGAAATCAACTGCTCCTGCCTTTTGCCCAGCAGCCTGAACACCCATATCTCAGCCCCTCAAAAACCCCTCGAACGCAGCAACCCGATTCACCACGGCAACCATCAACCAAAACAATCCCAAACAATAATATCTTAGCCTCTCACCTTTGTAGCCATAGCCAAAACAGCTAGCATAAGCCCTCAAATCAATCCCCCGCAAGACATTACCCCTAGAATCAACCCCTCAAAACCCCACAACTGCTGCTGCCCTTAAACTCCTTAAATTGCCGCTGCTGCACAACCCCATTTTGCCCACAAACACCTCACATCGCTACTGCCTCACCACCACTTCAGCCCTCAAATGACTTTAAATTGCCGCCGCTGCTATGACCCCTCAAAAACCGCTACAAATCCTCGCCGCTGAAGCACCACAGCTATGACACCCAAGAACCACCTCCACCGTTGCTGCACACCCCACCATAAAAATGCCAAAGCAAACCCCAAACGCCAAAAGTGGACGGGAAACACCAACCCATAAAAAGGAACGAAAACTACACACACACACAGAGATCAGAAACCCTAACTTTAGAGAGAGAAGTAAGAATAACAAGATAACAATATGCAGATTTATCTTATCATTTGTAGCTCTTGTTTTGTTGTTGTTCTTTTTCTGTTAACTGTTTTATTGAAGTTCTTGCTCTTTCCCAAACAAATAATAATAATAATAATAATGACAACAATGCATTTCACATATTATTACTAACCTCCTCCCAACTGAGGAAAACAAAGAAGAGGATCTTTTTTTCTCATCTTTTCCTTCTCCTATTTTCCAAACAAACCCTAAAATATCTGAAACAAAGCTTGAATGACTGAAGAAATAGAAGGATTTCCAGTTTTCAGTTTGGACATGGACCAATTCAACACTGTGAAAAAGGAAACTAAGAATGGAAATCCAAAAAGTACCAAAAGATATCGAGATATTACCTAATAAAAATGGGTATAGTGACTAGTTATGACTAACTTTTCCATATCCAAAAAGACTGCTAGCACCAATACCTATATGTAAGAGAACTGAGACCACAATCCATAGTGACCAAAAGAGACCCCATCCCACAAGTCCGTCCACAAATCCAAGATCCAAACACAAGCTAAAAACATGGCAATATCTAAAACACAGTTCAGTATGATGTCCTTAAACAAGCAAGTCTAGCATGCAGGAATGGACTCTGTAACAAGAAGCAACGGGAAAACTGATCAATAAAAGCAGCTTCCACCAAACAGATGAACTGAAAAAAATTGGAACAGGATACAAAAAAAGAAAACTCATCAACCGCTCAAATTCCACCTTCATACTCATCTTGTCTTTGAAGTACTTAAATGCATGCAATTGAATATTCTTATCGCATTATCATTTTAATCTGAATCATCGAGTACTAACTCATACAAGACACAGAATAATTTATTCACCCTTCTTTAAAGAGGGTGAACATTATCCTCCCTATGATTGGTGGAAATTGTAGGTCCCACAACAACCTAACTCATTATTACCAAAAAGTGTATTGACATGCAAGAAATTTAGAAAGCGAACAAGTACCTTTTATTGCTAAATAGAGGGGCATCACATGCCCCCCAAGCCAAAAAAGGACAGGATTACATATTCTTGGAGTTACATGCAGAAACAGCCAAAAAAGGATAGGATTACATATTCTTGGAGTTATATGCAGAAATAGCAAAAAGAGAGGGGCTTGAAAGCGGGCAACGCAGTTTAGAGGTTACCAATATTGACAGGATCTCTCAGGAATATCTCCATCTGTTTTGCTCTGGTCTTAATGGATATGTCAAACACCTTTTGCCCGAATTCCACCACTAGTCCACCAAGAATACTAGGATCGATCTGACACATGCACGGCAAAATTAGAGACTGAGAAAACAAGCCGCTCATTTCAATGTATGACAGTGTGATTTAATATTTGCACGGGAAAGTTAGTTACCGCCTGTTCAAGGTTAACCTTCTTCCCCTGTCCAATTATATCCTGCAGTGTTTCTTTCAGCTCTTTCTCTTCTTCAGCGGGAAGCGGCTGGCAAACAAATAGAAACTGTGATAGTAACAATAGAGTTCCCAATGGCTTCCACCAAGTAGACTCAACCAGAAATGTATTCTAAACAACCAAAATGACATTGATAAAATTGGTAAACATATCAAACATTTCATTACCTAATTAAAGCCCATTGAAACCAACATTATTTTTATGAATTGGGATGAACCCCAACTAACTTGAGTATTCGAGTTTCAATGCAAAAAAGGCAGCCTTACATCTCCTAAATGCAGTCTATGATTCAACTTACGATTCAAAATGATAACTGCATTCATATCATTTACTTTTGCATAGAAAGGGTGAGGAATCTTGCAATTCACATTCACTACACAACTAAATTTCTAATCTAAAATTTGCTAGTTCCTTAACTGTCAGGTCTGATAGATTCTAGACCTCTTTTTACCTTTTCTCTGGGAATGTCATAATATACTTCTTCGACTGTTTAGCAGTTTAGTCAACGACCGCCAATATAAAAATTATGTATCGCTACGAGGATATGATATACGTAGTTTAATGCAATAAGAGTCATGCTGACTGGATGATAATGAAATGGGATGTGTTTACCACGAGGGGTAGCTCAGCTGGTAAAGACACTGGCTTTATGTTCAAGGGGTCAACAGTTTGAGTCCCCTCACTGGATACTGATGATTAATTGGGCAGGGATACTTGGCTATCAAAACGTAATGCACTGGATATGCTGAGCCCACATACAATCACAGCAGTGTCAAGTGTTTGACAGTACTTCACATACTCAAGAGACCCACATCATATAACCATAGCTATCCAGCCTAACCAAACATCAGCCAATGAACGGATCAGATCAATGAGTCTGTTCCAGACAATTGCACAGGAACATCTTATTTGCAGAGATGAAACCTTGGTATCGGGTGTTTGACACAAGCACTTCACACATTTACAAGGAAAACATGTGATCGACACCATAGCTATCCAGTGTTTTAAAAAGCTCTAGGTGGCCCGAGGTGCCGTGGTTCATTGGAACCTAACCACGAGGCGAGGCGCACACCTCATGAGACCAAGGTGCACGTTATAGAAAATAAGTGTAATTTCAATATATGCATAACCAACACAATAAAATACTTCTAGAATTTCAAATATCACTAAACATAACATTCCAGATTTTTT